>JACEEZ010008552.1:205000-222500 GCA_016584305.1 Chionoecetes opilio | reverse complement strand
AAAATTAAATATATATTTCTATTATTATTATTATTATTATCATTATTATTATTATTATTATCATTATTATTATTATTATTATTATTATTATTATTATTATTATTATTATTATCATTATTATTATTATTATTATTATTATTATTATTATTATTATTATTATTATTATTATTATTATTATTACCTTACCTGGGTTTGTATAACTGGTTTGGGCGCTTCAATAGTAGCAGTAGTAGTGGTCGTAGCAGCTGTAGTAGTAGTGGTAGTAGTAGTAGTAGTGGTAGAAGCTGGTGTGGTGGTAGTGGTTGGTGTGGTAGTAGTAGTAGTAGTAGTTTCTGGCATTGTAGTAGTAGTAGTAGTAGGAGTGAGAGTAGTAGTGGTAGTAGTAGCAGTGGTGATAGGTGTCATAGCAGTAGTAGTAGTGGTGATGGTGGGAGTAATAGTAGTAGCAGCAATAGTAGCAGTGTAGTAGTAGTAGAAATAGTAGATGATAATGGTAGTGATAATGATAGTGAAATGATGCCTTCTACACCACAGAAAGTAGAAGTTGTAGTAGCAGTAGTAGTTGTAGTAGTAGGTAATATTGGCAACGCTGTCTCCGTGGCACTCGGGCATTGGTAACACTGCAGGGACTTCAGATAGGGTTCTCTCCTCCCTTCTTCTTCCTCTTCTTCCTTCCTCCTCCTCCTCCTCCTCCTCCTCCTCCTCCTCCTCCTCCCTCTCCTTCTCCTCCTCAGACTCATCATGCTCCGCGGCTGCCATGGTGGAATGCTTCTTAAGTGACCTGAAGTAAGTAGCAGTTAGTAGTAGTAGTAGTAGTAGTAGTAGTAGTAGTAGTAGTAGTAGTAGTAGCAGTTAGTAGTAGTAGTAGTAGTAGTAGTAGTAGTAGTAGTAGTAGTAGTGTTCAGTAGTTCAGTAGTTCAGTAGTTAAGTCGATTCGGTCATTTAAAAAAAAAAAAAAAAAAAAAATATTCCTTATCTACAATTTTTTTTATTTTGAGGTTTTTTTTTGGGTATGTAAGTAAGTGTTTAAGTAGTTTAGTAGTTAAGTGATCTGTAGGTAGTTAAGGGTAGTTAAGTATGCGGGGCTATTTCAGTAAAAAAAAAAAAAATCCTTATCTACCAATTTTTTTATTTTGAGTATTTTTTTTTTTGGTATCTGTAAGTGTTTAAGTAGTTTAGTAGTTAAGTGATCTGTAGGTAGTTAAGGGTAGTTAAGTATGCGGGGCTATTTCAGTTAAAAAAAAAAATCCTTACCTAGATATAATTTATTTCTTCTTCTGAATTTTGAGTTTTATTTTTATTTCTAAGTATAAGTGTAAATATAAGTGACCTGTAAGTAAGTGTTTAAGTAGTTAAGTCGATTCGGTCATTTAAAAAAAAAAAAAAAAAAAAAAAAAATTCCTTATCGATGAATTTTTTTTATTTTTATTGAGTATTATTTTTTTTGTATCTGTAAGTAAGTGTTTAAGTAGTTTAGTAGTTAAGTGACCTGTAGGTAGTTAAGTAGTTAAGTATACGGGGCTATTTCAGTCAAAAAAAAAAAAATTCCTTATATACAAATTTTTTTCTTCTAAATTTTGAGTTTTTATTTTTAAGTATAAGTATAATTATAAGTGACCTGGAAGTAAGTGTTTAAGTAGTTAAGTATATTCGGTCATTTAAATTTAAGTAAAAAAAAAATTCCTTATATTCAAATTCTGTTCTGAATTTTGAGTTTTTAAGTTAAGTATAAGTGTAAGTATAAGTGACCTGTAAGTAAGTAGTTAAGTAGTTAAGTACACGGGGCTATTTCAGTAAAAAAAAAATTCCTTATATACAAATTTTTTTCTTGTAAATTTTAAGTTTTCATTTTTTTGTATAAGTAAAAAAAAATTTTCCTTATATACAAATTTTTTTCTTGTAAATTTTGAGTTTCCATTTTTTTGTATAAGTAAAAAAAAAAAATTCCTTTATACAAATTTTTTTCTTATAAATTTTGAGTATTTTTTTCGAAGTAATAAAATATATGGGGTAAATTAACTACAAAAATATTTCCTTATCGTTACAAATCATGATTCACATATATATATATTTAGCAAAATTGAGTTTTTTTTTTTATATAAATTATGTCTACTGGATTATTTAAGTACAAAAAAAACTTTCCGTAGCTACAAATAAAATCCATATATTTTTTACATTATTATAAAAATGATAATACTAATACTACTAATAATAATAATCAGTAATAAAATAAGTCATTAAAATATCCTTCAGTAAAAATAATTTGCCATTTTGGATACAGTGAACGAAAGACATCCTGAATTAATTTTTTTTCTTTATTTTCGGTATTTTTTTCTCTTCATGTATAATATATCTCTCGGTATTTACTCACATAATTTTCCTTATCCGTTCTCTGTTCCATCTCTCTATACCTCTCTTACACAACTTCGTTTCTTTTCTCATCTATCTAACTAACTGCTCTCTGTCTTCTCTTCACACACACACAAAACTCTTCCTTTTTTCACACACACAACCACTTCTCTTTCACTTCTTATCAAAACACTATATCTACTACTCTACACACACAACTTTCTTCTCTATTAAACACAATCTAAATATCTCTCTTTAAAAATAACTTCTGCTCTCTATCATTCTTAGGACAGGAACTACTGGAAAGGTCCCGCGGTTTATTTCCTTATTTTCTATGTTTCTCTCTCTCTCTCTTTTCTCTCTCTTTCTCTACACACACAATCTCTCTCTCTCTCTCTCTCTCTCTCTCTCTCTCTCTCTCTCTCTCTCTCTCTCTCTCTCTCTCTCTCACCTATACAAGGCCTCCATGGTACTCTGTTTTTCGGCCGCACTTTTTCGCTTCTCCTTATCCCGTAGCATAGACCCCCTTGTTAGGGAGCCACGCCCCCTCACGCCCCCCCTCTTCCTCGCCGCCACGCCCCCTCGACCCACGCCGCCGCCCACGCCCGCGCCCACACTGGTACGCCCACACCACAATTCGCAGGGCTCTGAAAAAATGGGTTTGATTATTATTTTATTTTTTTATCAGTGAGTTATAGTAGTGTATGTATGTAGATAGTAGTGTAGTATTAGTAGTAGGTGGGGTGGTGTGGTGTGGTGGTGTGGTGGTGGTGTAGTAGTAGTAGTAGTAGATAGTGGTAGTAGTAGTGGTGGTGGTGGTGGTGTGGTGGTGGGTGGTGGTGGTGGTGGTGGTGGTGGTGGTGGGTGGTGTAGTGTGGGTGGGTGTGGTGGTGGTGTGGTGGTGTGGGTGGTGTGTGGGTAGTAGTAGTAGTATAGTAGTAGTAGTAGTAGAGTGTAGTTAGTAGTAGTAGTAGTAGTGGTGGTGGTGGTAGTAGTAGTGTGTTAGTAGTAGTGGTGTAGTGTAAGTAGTGGTAGTAGTAGTAGTAGTTGTGGCAGTAGTAGTAGTAGTAGTAGTAGTTGTGGCAGTAGTAGTAGTAGTAGTAGTAGTAGTAGTTGTGGCAGTAGTAGTAGTAGTAGTAGTAGCTTTGACAATCGCATGGGTGGCTCAAATAGGGATTACTACTACTACTACTAATACTGAAAATACTACTACTGATCGTTGTAGTGAAGTCATGATTAATCTAGCAATGCCTAGCATATTGTTATGTCTTGTAGTAAGTTTTGTCTAATTTGTGGTTTTTAAGGACTATCTGGAAGTATCATGTCATTGTGAATTGGCTGAAATAGGGACTTCTAATCATTGTAACTGAAAACTGACGCCAGATTCGTGTTCAGCATGCCCGATAACTGCTAGCAACTCATTTTCAAGCAAATCTATTTTTCAAAAAATATTGCAAATTTTGCAAGGGGTATGCCTTGATTTTTTTTTTAAATCACGTTTTTTTCAATAATTAAAAAACTATGGCAGAAAATCGGCAACATGTATAGAGAAGTAAATATGAAGTAGATCAAGGGCTATCATTTGGCGCTAAAGCAAAAAAATATTGATTGGTAAATAACCGAGAAAATAGCATATTCGTACATTTATACAAAATATCAATTTTCTCGACAACCATGAGGTGTTTTGACAAGCCGATTACTGCGTCATGTAGAACACCTCAAGATGAACCTTTGTTACTTCCATAAGTTTTCTTACGACTCATAGTTTTGCGACAAAATAACAAAAACCAGATTTTCGTCAATTTTGGAATATTTTTTGGGAAGTTAGTAGTGGTAGTAGTCTCACCGTCTTTCTGTGATCCTCCTCCTCCTTGATATCACTGCTGTGGTGATTGTGGTTGTGGTTGTGGTTGTGGTTGTGATGGTTGTGGTTGTTGTGGTTGTGGTGGTTGTGGTGGTGGTCCTGGGGGGGCTGGAGGGGGTAGTGGGGGTGGGGGGCGGCCTCCTCGTCCTCCTGATCACCCTCGCGGATCTGGGTGGCGAAGGGTCAGTAAAGTGTTGATCAAAATTAAAAAATAAAATATAATGCATTAGTATTAGCATTTCTATCATTATTGTCATTGTACTGTGTGTGTGTGTGTGTGTGTGTGTGTGTGTGTGTGTGTGTGTGTGTGTGTGTGTGTGTGTGTGTGTGTGTTTAGACTAGCCCCAAATATTCCCTTTTTTTCATGGCAGTTTTTATTTTCTTGGCTTTAAAACTGTGTGTGTGTTTATGACTGTGTGTGTGTGTGTGTGTGTGTGTGTGTGGTGTACGTACCTTGAGTTCCGGCCTTAGGGTAGGGCGCACCTTGGCCTTACCCTGACCCTGGCTATGGCCCTGGTTATGGCCCTGGATGGCCCTGTGATGCATAATACCCTTGGGTTTCTTGGCCACGATGGTCTCGGTGGCCGCCTCCTTGGTGGGCGAGTGCTTCTTGGGACGCCCTGGCTTCCGCTTCTTGGAGGATGACGCCCCCACGCCCACACACACCCCCACGCCCACACACGCCTCCACGCCCACGGCAGGCGTGAGGCGCGGCTCCTCCTCGCTCTCCGCCTCCCCAAGGGCGTGGCAATGGAAAGGGGGTCCCAGGGGTGGCGGGGCGTCCTCTGAGGAGCAGGACCAGCGGCGGTCGGTAGGCGTGGTGGTGGTCGTGGTGGTGAAGGTGGCGGTGAGTACTGGCGGCTTCAGGATGCACCGCGCCGCTATGGGCTGGGCTGCGGCACGATGCAGCACCGGCGGGGATAACTCCTTCAGCGGGGACTTCTTGAGGCGAGGGCGCCCTACCTTACGGCGTCCCTGTGGGCGTGTCTTGTGGACGCGTCGCTTAGGGGGCCTCCCGGGTCCTCTGCGGGGCGTGGCGGGACCCTGGGCGGCGGCGGCACGACGGGGCTGCAGACGGGACAGCTCACGTTGCTTCTCGCGGTACTTCCGTTGCAGCTCGGCTAACTGTTGTCGCATGTCGAGCTCTGCCGGGGCCATGGCCTGCCCCGCCCCATGGCCCCGCCCGCCATGGACTGCCGATGGGCGCGCGTGGCAATAAACGCCTTGGCTTCGCGTTCACTCTGGGGGCTCTTGTAGCTGCGGGCGTGGGGTTGCTCTGCGGGGCTGGGGCTTGGCTGGGGGCTTCTGGGGTGTGGGAGGGGTACACAGGGAGAGGTGGCGGCCGCGGCAGCCAGGGAGGAGAGGGGGGAGAGTGGCGTGGGGGGTCGAGGGGGACGCGACCCCTCCTCTTCCTCCTCCAAGATCCGCTGCTCGGCTAAGGCACACAGAAGGCTCAGTCCGTGTAGTCCCCCCAGGCCGGGGCTGGGGGGGCTGGGGGAAGGGGGGGTGGGGGACGGGGGGCTGGGGGAAGGGGGGGTGGGGGACAGGGGGCTGGGGGAAGCAGGGGTGGGGGACAAGGGGCTGGGGGAAGGTAGACTGGGGGAAGCAGGTCTGAGTTCGAAGGCAGCTATGGGGCTAAAATGGGCGTTAGTGGGTGGGTGGTGGGTGGTGGGTGGGCTGTAATGGGTTGTGGGGGGTACCATGGGTGGGGTGATGGGTGGGTGTGGGGGCGGGGTCATGGGTGTGGGTGTGGTGGGTGTGGGTGCAATGGGCGTGCCATGATGGGCAGCACTACGACATAGCAGCTCTAGGCCACTCAGATCTAACGGTGCCCCCATGACTGCTTCTGGGGTGGTAGGGGGCTGGTGTGGGGGGCTGAGGCAGGGTGGGGGCGTGAGGCAGGGGTGGGAGGGGGCTGGGGAGTGTGCTGGGGGGCTATGGGGGGGTGGGAGGCATAGAGGGGGAGGGGAAGGGGAGGGGGCTGTTTTCGCGGGGGTAGACGTGAGAGGACCTGGGGGACGAAAGCGACATCCCACGCCCTCCCGCTTGACTGGGGAAGGCTGGGGGGCGTGGGTGGCCGGGGAGGGGGAAGGGGACTCCTCCTTGATCTCCTGTTTAATGGGGAATACGGGGGGCGGCGCCAAGCGGGGGGGCGAGACAGAGGGGGCTGCTTCCTCTACTGGGGGGGTGACGCTAACCAGGGGCTCTGTGGCGTGTAGATCCTGGGGGGTGTGGTGGGGGTGGTGGGGGAAGGGGGTGAGGGGGTAGGGCTGGGGGGCTGGGGGCAGGAAGAATGAGGCGGGGGGGTACAGGAAAGGGGGGGCTAGTGTGACCGGTCCAGCCCCTCCGCGCCTTTGGGGTCGTCCTCTGTGGGGGGTATGGGCGTGTCCTCCCTCTTGATTGGGTGGTGGGCGTGGGGGAGGTGTAGGAGGGCGTGTGGGTGTAGGGCGCGGTAGTGGGCGTCTGGTGGTAGTAGGAGCTGCTGATGTGGCAGCACCACGGGGGGCGCCCATACTAGCCCATGGCCGCCCGTGTCTGTGGGGGGTATGGGTGGTGAGGGGCGCGCACACACACGCACGCACGCACACACACACACACACACACACACACACACATACACAAATAGTAATATAAACATGACAATATCCCAACACACACACACACACTATCTTATACAGCATGAGAACAAACAGTTATACCAAAGTTGACGGGCTTTAAGATTAGAGATAGTGTATGGAATGAATGCCCACACACACCCAAGCAGACACACACACACCAACAGGCACACACACACACACACACACACACACACACACGCCCACACACACACACACGCCCACCTGGGAGGGTTTGGGCGTGGGGTAGCAGATAGAGATGTCCCGTCAGTCTGTCTCTCGCGAACTGGTAACCTAAACCCACGCCCGTGTCCACGCCCATACCTGAGACGCGCACGCACGCACGCACGCACACGCCCCATGGCAGAGAGAGAGAGAGAGAGAGAGAGAGAGAGAGAGAGAGAGAGGAGAGAGAGAGAGAGAGAGAGAGAGAGAGAGAGAGAGAGAGAGGAGAGAGAGAGAGGAGAGGAGAGAAAGACAGAGAGAGATGTAGGTAGGGAGGGAGAGATAAAACATACATTACAATGTAGAATACTGGATAGAGAGAGAGAGAGAGAGAGAGAGAGAGAGAGAGAGAAAACATATAGAGAGAGAACGGAGAGACGACGAAGAAGAGAAAGAAAATAGATGCAGGAGAGAGAGAGAGAGAGAGAGAGAGAGAGAGAGAGAGAGAGAGATCTATGCATATCTACATACAATATAACAAGAGATAATTACTTGGCAAGCAATATATGCACACACACAAACGAACAAACAAAATATAATGCAGAGAGAGAGAGAGAGAGAGAGAGAGAGAGAGAGAGAGAGAGAGAAAGAAGAGAGAGAAAGAGAGAGAGAACAGAGAGATAGAAGATAGAGAGAGAGAGAGAGAGAGAGAGATGCATATATAATACGTTTAAAGAAAGAATAAAGAAACTAAAGCTAGGAATTAAAGATAAAAATTAAAGCAAATTAAAGCAAATTAAAGAAAAAAATTAAAGAAAGAAAGAAAAAAAAAATAAAGATACTAAAATAAAGATAGAGGAAACAAAATTAAAGATATTAAAGAAAATTAAAGAAAATCAAATTAAAGATAGTGAGAGGCAAAAATAAAGCAAGATATTAAAGATAGATGAAAAAATAAAGAAAACTATTAAAGAAAATGAAAGAAAATCAAAATAAAGATAGTGAGAAAAAAATAAAGCAAGATTTTAAAGCAAATTAAAGAAAATAAAAATAAAGATAGTGAGAAAGGACAATATAAAGCAAGATATTAAAGAAAATTAAAGAAAATCTAAATTAAAGATAGAGAGGAAGCAAAATTAAAGATATTAAAGAAAATTAAAGAAAATCAAAATAGAGATAGTGAGATAGAGGAAAAACAAAATTAAAGATATTAAAGATAATTAAAGAAAATCAAAATAAAGATAGTGAGAAGAAAAAAAGAAAAAAGAAAGCAAGATTTTCAAGCAAATTAAAGAAAGAAAAAAAAGATAGCGGGAAAAATAGAGATATTAAAGAAAATTAAAGATACTAAAATAAAGATAGAAGAAACAAAACTAAAGATATTAAAGAAAATTAAAGAAAATCTAAAAAGATAAGTGAGAAAAAAATAAATAAAGATATTAAAGAAAATCAAATTAAAGATAGAGGAAACAAAATTAAAGATATTAAAGAAAGTTAAAGAAAATCAAATTAAAGATAGTGAGAAGAAAAGAAGAAAAAAAAAGCAAGATTTTAAAGCAAATTAAAGAAAATCAAAATAAAGATAGTGAGAAAGGACAATATAAAGCAAGATATTAAAGAAAAATAAAGAAAATCAAAATTAAAGATAGAGGAAAAACAAAATTAAAGATATTAAAGATAATTAAAGAAAATCTAAATTAAAGAGTGACAGGAAGCAAAATTAAAGATAGTACAGAAAATTAAAGAAAATCAAAATAAAGAGACGAAAAAATTAAATATCTATTAAAGAAAATCAAATTAAAGCGAGGAATAAATAGAGATATTAAAGCAAATAAAAGAAAATAAAGAGAAAAAGAAAACTAAAAAAAAAAAAAATCACGAAGAAAAAAGCGAAAACAGGATTACCATTTTACGAAGCCCACTTAAAATTAAAATATTAATAATAAATAAATAAATACACCTACCAGTAAATTGGCCTTGTGTTAGCCAATAGGGGGCTGGGGGGAGGCCGGGGGTACAGGGGGTGGGGGGTAGGGGCCAGTGGGGGGGCATTGGGGGGCCTGGGGAGTTAGTGGCCCCCCTGGTAATGCCCCCGGGGTCCTCTTGTGTCCGGGGGGGCTCTAGTCTCTGGCGGGCCACGGCTATTCCAACGGGGATAGCGCCCCCTTGATTATTTCCGCCCCCTCCTGTGGGAATTAATATTATATATATGAAAATAATAACTTAATTAAATATTATATACATTAAAATTAAAATTAAAATAGATGGTTGCGTTTTTTTTTTTTTTTTTTTTTTGTCCTTCGCTCCTTCAGGCATCCTACAGGAGTCCTGGGAGGGCATTAGAAGTCCCAGAGGATTGCTATAGTATTCCTAGGTTTTTATAAGTACTTTGACAATCGCTTTGTATAGAATCAATCCTTCAGAGTCCTTCACGGGCCTCTTCGCTCCTTCACGCATCCTACAGGAGTCCTGGGAGGGCATTAGAAGTCCCACAGGATTGCTATAGTATTCCTAGGTTTTTATAAGTACTTTGACAATCGCTTAGTATACAATCCTTCAGAGTCCTTCACGGGCCTCTTCGCTCCTTCAGCATCCTACAGGAGTCTGGGAGGGCATTAAAGTCCCACAGGATTGCTATAGTATTCCTAGGTTTTTATAAGTACTTTGACAATCGCATGTGAATGCTCAAATAGGGACTTCTCTACATCTACTAATCTGAAAAACTACCACGGGATTGTTTGTATTCTGAGTTTGTATAAGTCTTTGACAATGCTGCTTGTATTCCTTAGTAGTACCTCAGGGTCTTTGTCCTTAGCATCCTCAGATCTGGGAGGCTAGAAGCCACAGGTTTGCAAGTATGCCTGGTTATAGTTTGAATGTGGGTGGCTAAATAGGGATTCTATACATCGTAACTGAAATACTACCTGTCGTGTATTGAGTAGTAGTTGTGCAGTTGTTGTGTGCTTGTAGTCAGTGTGTCATGTGTAAGGACTGTGGACGACATGTCTTGTGTTGTGTGAATAGTGGATGTCAAGTATTCGTACTGTGACGTTGGCGTGTGTGTGTGTGTGTAGTGTAGTGGTGTGTGTGGTAGTGCGTAGTGCGTGTGGTGTGTGGTGTGTGTGTGGTGCGTGTGGTGGTGGTAGTGTGGTGTGTGTCTGTGTAGGCATAGTGGTAGTGGTGGTGTGGTCTATGTTCAGTGGGGGTAGTGGGCGTGGTCTCTGTGGCGTCGGTGAGTAGTGTGTGTCGTAGATAGTAGTGGTGGTAGGGTATGAGTAGTAGTAGTAGTATACTGTGGGTAGTAGTAGTGTAGTAGTAGTAGTGCGTAGTAGTAGTTGTAGTGTAGTAGTAGTAGTATATAGTATAGTGAGTAGTAAGTAATGTAGTGGTAGTAGTAGTAGTGGGTAGTAGTGTGTTGTAGTAGTAGTAGTAGTAGTAGTAGTAGTAGTATTTAGTGGTAGTGTAGTGGTAGTGTAGTGGTAGTAGTAAGTAGTAGTAGTAGTAGTAGTAGTAGTAGTAAATAGTGGTAGTAGTAGTAGTAGTATAGTAGAGTAGTAGTAGTAGTAGTAGTAGTAGTAGAGTAGTATAGTAGTAGTAGTAGTAGTAGTAGTAGTAGTAGTAGTAGTAGTAGTAGTAGTAGTAGTAGTAGTAGTAGTAGTAGTAGTAGTAGTAGTAGTAGTAGTAGTAGTAGTAGTAGAAGTAGTAGTAATAGTAATAGTAGTAGTAGTAGTAGTAGTAGTAGTAGTAGTAGTAGTAGTAGTAGAAAGGTAAAATAACAATAATAATATCAATACACTCTCTCTCTCTCTCTCTCTCTCTCTCTCTCTCTCTCTCTCACCTGTCTCCTCCCTCTCCTCTTCTTCCTCCTCCTCCTCTTCTTCCTCCTCCCAAGTGGAGTCCTTATGAGGGGAGCTGGGGTGACGCTGGGGTGTAAAATTCGAGGTTCTCAGATCGTGGGGGGTGTTATTGGGGTGTGTTCGTAGGTCGGTAGGGGGGGTGGGGGGTTGTAGGGGTGGGCGTGGGTTGTGGGTGTGGGTTCGGTTGCCATGGGCGGCGGGGGGGAGGGGGAATGGCAGGGGGTTTTCCTTTCTGCCCCCCACCCCCCAATTATGGATATCTGGAGGTTGAGGTTGTTTTAGGGGGTTATGGCGCCCCCTGACCCCCTCCCCTTCAACCCCCCATCGCCCCCCTCTTGCGGCTTCAATGGGGTGGCTATTTAACCCATTAATTATAGGGTGCGACGCCCCCATATGGGTTTGAATAAGGGGGGCACCATGGGTTTGTGTGTGCGTTTGTGTGTCCCCTTGAATCATGGGTTGGGGGTGCGGGGAATGGGGGAGGGGGTGTAGCTGCCCCCCGCCCCCCGGCATAATAGGGGGTAGCGCCCCCGCCAAGGCCGCGTCTGTAACAGGAAAGTAAAACAAAATGGAGTTAAGACAGAAATCAGATGACGTTTTCTATATGTTGCTATCTCTATTTTGCGGCGCCCGTAAACTACCGTAGATAACACTTTAGTCGCCACCTACACTAATGTCGCCAGCCGCCCCATTCAATCCCTACAGTATCAGCGTAAGAAGGCAAAGGTAACTGCACTTTGGATGACAGCAGACAAATTTCCTTGCTATCGAGAGTCCGGGTGACACTCCCGCCGCACCCGCACGACCGCACCCGAAACCCGCCGCACGTCCGCACGTGCGGCGGGTTTCTACGGGCTCGCTCGTCCTTCGCCGATTAAGGCGTTTTACTGGTTTATATCATGACTGTATAATCTACTGTTTCAGCGTTGTTTTATGCTTTGTAGCTGCAAGTATAGACAGTTTCAAATTTCACTACGCGTTTTTTTTTCGGGCGACGACGACGGCGGGAGGACACTCAGAACATAAACACTAGCTGGCGATCTTAGTGTAGGTCGCCACTCGGTTTTATATTTGTAATTTGTTCATTTATAGCCCTACTATGACACAGATGAAGACACAAAATGACACAGACTCTCCAGATAGCCCCTTCTAACTGTCCTGAAATCATGGATGTAGAAATGTAACTATTAACGCCACCACACGGCTGTACACAGAAAAAAAAGTTGTCCTGGCGACTTTAGTGTTGTCTACGGTAGTGTATTTAAATTATATATTATTTATTATTTTATATATTTATAGTTTAATTATCTTACTTTATCAATTACCTCTCCTCCTCCTCCTCCTACCTCCTGCTCTCTTCTCTTCCTCCTCCTCCTCTCCTCCTCCTCTCCTCCTCTTTCTCAATATAATAAACTAGTAATAGTTTAAAACTACCACTTTTTCCGTCTCTCTCTCTCTCTCTCTCCTCTCTCTCTCTCTCTCTCTCTCTCTCTCTCCTCTTTTCTCTCTCTCTTTCCTTTTTTTCTCTCTCTCTCTCTCTCTCTCTCTCTCTCTCTCTCTCTCTCTCTTTTCTTTTTTCTTCTTTTTTTCTCTCTTTTTTTCTCTCTCTCTCTCTCTCTCTTTCTCTTTCTTTTTTTTTTTCTTTCTTTCTTTCCTCTCTCTCTTCTCTCTCTCTCTTCTCTCTCTCTCTCTCTCTCTCTCTCTCTCTCTTTCTTTTTTTTTTTTTCTCTCTTTTTCTCTCTCTCTCTCTCTTCTCTCTCTCTCCTCTCTCTCTTTTTTCTTTTTTTTCTCTCTCTTCTTCTCTCTCTCTCTCTCACGCCCACACGCCCACCTACCCTTCTGTTGCACACACAGGGCGTGATACTGGGCAAGAACTGTGTGAGTGGGCGCCAAACCAGTTAGGGGCGTGGCTTGGGGCGGACCTCCACTGCTACTACCACTGCTACTACTGCTGCTACTCGTGGTGGTAGTAGTAGTGGTGGTGAGAGAAGGGGCCGTCACTGCTACCATGGATAACAGGGTAACGCCTAGAAGGATGACGGTAATACATGTAACAGTGCTAGTAGTGTTAATAGACATAATAATAATAATAATAATAATAATAATAACACGTAATACATGTAATAATGCTAATAATGTTAATAGTGTACCAGTAATACCATAGCTATAACAGGGAAGATATAACCTACCGTAGATAACAGTCAAGTCGCCACCTGCAGTCATGTCGCCAGCCGCCATATATTACGAATGATAGCCTCACTACTGCTGTGTCTGTGCCACTGAAGATGATACACAGTAGTTTATATCATGACTGTGTAATCTACTGTTTCAGCGTTGTTTTATGCTTTGTAGCTGCAAGTATAGACGGTTTACAATTTCGCTACGCGTTTTTTTTCTCGGGTGACGATGACAGCGGGAGGACACTCAGTAAATAAACACTAGCTGGCGACTCTACTGTTGGTAGCCACTTTGTAGATATTTTTGTCATTTGTTCATTTATAGCCCTACTATGACACAGATGAAGACACAAAGTGACACAGACTCTCCAGATAGCCCCTTCTAACTGTCCTGAAATCATGGATGTAGAAACAGACTCTCCAGATAGCCCCTTCTAACTGTCCTGAAATCATGGATGTAGAAACAGACTCTCCAGATAGCCCCTTCTAACTGTCCTGAAATCATGGATGTAGCAACAGACTCTCCAGATAGCCCCTTCTAACTGTCCTGAAATCATGGATGTAGAAACAGACTCTCCAGATAGCCCCTTCTAACTGTCCTGAAATCATGGATGTAGAAACAGACTCTCCAGATAGCCCCTTCTAACTGTCCTGAAATCATGGATGTAGAAACAGACTCTCCAGATAGCCCCTTCTAACTGTCCTGAAATCATGGATGTAGCAACAGACTCTCCAGATAGCCCCTTCTAACTGTCCTGAAATCATGGATGTAGAAACACTCTCCAGATAGCCCCTTCTAACTGTCCTGAAATCATGGATGTACAAATGTAACTATTAACGCCACCACACGGCTGTACACAGAAAAAAAGTTGTCCTGGCGACTTGACTGTTATCTACGGTAGATATAACCTAGAAAAGATAATGTTAATATATGTAATAGTGATAATAATGTTAATAGTGTAACAGTAATACATGTAATAGTGATAGTAATGCTAATAGTGATAATACTACTGCAACGTTTCATATGACAGTAATAAAAAGAATTAGTTTCATAGATACCAATGCCACACCTATAAAGAAGAAATTATATCCTTCACTAATATAGACAATGTGATACCGTAGATAACACTAAAGTCGCCAGGACAACTTTTTTTTCTGTGTACAGCCGTGTGGTGGCGTTAATAGTTACATTTGTACATCCATGATTTCAGGACAGTTAGAAGGGGCTATCTGGAGAGTCTGTGTCATTTTGTGTCTTCATCTGTGTCATAGTAGGGCTATAAATGAACAAATGACTAAAATATCTACAAAGTGGCTACCAACAGTAGAGTCGCCATCTAGTGTTTATTTACCGAGTGTCCTCCCGCCGTCGTCGTCACCCGGAAAAAAACGCGTAGTGAAATTGTAAACCGTCTATACTTGCAGCTACAAAGCATAAAACAACGCTGAAACAGTAGATTATACAGTCATGATATAAACTACTGTGTATCATCTTCAGGGGCACAGACACAGCAGTAGTGAGGCTATCATTCGTAATATTTGGCGGCTGGCGACTTGACTGCAGGTGGCGACTTGACTGTTATCTACGGTAGCAAATATATAAAACTATGCTATATAACTTCAATAACTCGATAATAGATAAGTTAGATATGTGATAGCAAATATAAAAGTATGCTATATAAAATTTTTGTGATGAATGTGTGGTTTTAAATGTTGAGTTATGATTAAATAATATATAATAGATAGATATTAAAATTTGTCAATCATATATCAATCAAATAATAAGTTATATAAACTTTTTTTTTTTTTTTTTTCACAAGATCAGAGATTTCATGAAATTTCTGATTCTAACCTGATGGATGAATTCTAACCAAAATCTTAGTTCTAACATATACACACACACAAATAAAAACTGGTAATTACACATACCTACCGTAGATAACAGTAAAGTCGCCACCTGCACTAATGTCGCCAGGCGCCATATATTACGAATGATAGCCTCACTACTGCTGTGTCTGTGTCACTGAAGATGATACACAGTAGTTTATATCATGACTGTATAATCTACTGTTTCAGCGTTGTTTTATGCTTTGTAGCTGCAAGTATAGACGCTTTACAATTTCACTACGCGTTTTTTTCTTCAGGCGACGACGACAGCGGTACGACACTCAGTAAATAAACACTAGATGGCGACTCTACTGTTGGTAGCCACTTTGTAGATATTTTTGTCATTTGTTCATTTATAGCCCTACTATGACACAGATGAAGACACAAAATGACACAGACTCTCCAGATAGCCCCTTCTAACTGTCCTGAAATCATGGATGTAGAAACACTCTCCAGATAGCCCCTTCTAACTGTCCTGAAATCCTGGATGTAGAACAGACTCTCCAGATAGCCCCTTCTAACTGTCTCCCCTTTCCTGAAATCATGGATGTAGAAACACTCTCCAGATAGCCCCTTCTAACTGTCCTGAAATCCTGGATGTAGAAACAGACTCTCCAGATAGCCCCTTCTAACTGTCCTGAAATCATGGATGTAGAAACAGACTCTCCAGATAGCCCCTTCTAACTGTCCTGAAATCATGGATGTAGCAACAGACTCTCCAGATAGCCCCTTCTAACTGTCCTGAAATCATGGATGTAGCAAAAGACTCTCCAGATAGCCCCTTCTAACTGTCCTGAAATCATGGATGTAGCAACAGACTCTCCAGATAGCCCCTTCTAACTGTCCTGAAATCATGGATGTAGCAACAGACTCTCCAGATAGCCCCTTCTAACTGTCCTGAAATCATGGATGTAGCAACAGACTCTCCAGATAGCCCCTTCTAACTGTCCTGAAATCATGGATGTAGAAACAGACTCTCCAGATAGCCCCTTCTAACTGTCCTGAAATCATGGATGTAGCAACAGACTCTCCAGATAGCCCCTTCTAACTGTCCTGAAATCATGGATGTAGCAACAGACTCTCCAGATAGCCCCTTCTAACTGTCCTGAAATCATGGATGTTAGCCCAATTCTACGATGAACTCTCCAGATAGCCCCTTCTAACTGTCCTGAAATCATGGATGTAGCAATGTAACTATGAACGCCACCACACGGCTGTACACAGAAAAAAAACTTGTCCTGGCGACTTTAGTGTTATCTACGGTAGCATAGACACACACAAATAAAAACTGGTACCTACACATACCTACATAACTATAAAACACCAACCACACACACAAACATCGTAAATAGACGTAAAGAACCCATTAAAATTAAGATCACAAAAAAACAGTAGAATAAACTTCATAAAATACATGTATGCATTCGTAATACATCCTTTAGTAATAATAATACGTACCGTCAATATGGGCGTTGGACCAGTGTGGGCGTGTGTGTGCCGCCATGGGTTGTGGGTGTGGCGCGGGCGTGGGTAGGGGACAGGAGGGCCCTAGCACTGCGCCCATCACGCCCACGAAACCTGAGATAGATAGATAGATAGATAAATAGATAGATAGATAGATAGATAGATAGATAGATAGAATGATAGATAGATAGACACAGACAGACAGACAGACAGACAGATAGATAGATAGATAGATAGATAGAAGATAGACTAGATAGAAGATAGACACAGACAGACAGAAAGTAATAGAAGATAGATAGATAGATAGATAGATAGATAGATAGATAGATAGATAGATAGATAGATAGATAGATAGATAGATAGATAGATAGATAGATAGATAGATAGATAGATAGATAGATAGATAGATAGATAGATAGATAAATAGATAGATAGATAGATAATGGGATTGTGGGTGCTGACTGTGTGTGTGTGTGTGTGTGTGTGTGTGTGTGTGTGTGTGTGTGTGTGTGTGTGTGTGTTAAATACGGTAAAGGTAAAGTAAATATGAGGGTATACGCTAAGGTACGCGTGGCCTCGGTGCTCATCTCCGTGGCATCAGCCCTTTTATGGATTTTGGCATTTATGGCTTTAATGATGGAAGGGAGGAGGAGGAGGAGGAGGAGGAGGAGGAGGGGGAGAGGAGGAGGAAAGGAGGAGGAGGAGGGGGGAGGAGGAGGAGGAGGAGGAGGAGGAGGGAGGAGGAAGGGAGAGGAGGAGGAGGAGGAGGAGGAGGGGGAGGAGAGGAAGAGGAGGAGGAGGAGGAGGAGGAGGAGGAGAGGAGGAGGAGGAGGAGGAGGAGGAGAGGAGGAGGAGGAGGAGGGGAGGAGGAGGAGGAGGAGGAACTGGAAGAACTACTACTATTATTATTGCTGCTACTACTACTACTACTACTACTACTACTACTACTACTACTACTACTATTATTATTGCTATTACTACTACTACTACTATTATTATTGCTACTACTACTACTATTATTATTGCTACTACTACTACTATTATTATTGCTACTACTACTACTACTACTACTATATATTATTGCTGCTACTACTACTACTACTACTACTACTACTACTACTA
>JACEEZ010008552.1:190000-195000 GCA_016584305.1 Chionoecetes opilio | reverse complement strand
TTATCAACCCAGAAAGGAAGGAAGAACAGCTGGTTAGGCTGGTCGCCGACTTGCCCTGACCCGGACTCGAACCAGGGCCCGTAGAAACGAAGGTAGGCGCGCTAACCACTACACCACGGAGGCGACAGCAATACCTTCCTTGAATTTTGTTTGGATAAAATTTCGGATCATTTACAATATCCGTCACCCAAGCATTACTACTACTATAACTACTACTACTACTACTACTACTACTACTACTTCCTACTACTACATTGCTACTAGGGTGCTATGTACTGGTGAGGCCTAGAGAGCAAGTGCATTTTTGAAGGCAATCTTACTGGGCGACATTCTTTGGCTAGCCAGAAACGTAAAGGCCTACCTGTTAAAATATAGTGTTTTGGTAGTAGTAGTAGTAGTAGTAGTAGTAGTAGTAGTAGTAGTAGTAGTAGTAGTAGTAGTAGTAGTAGTAGTAGTGTAGTAGTAGTAGTAGTAGTAGTAGTAGTAGTAGTAGTAGTAGTAGTAGTAGTAGTAGTAGTAGTGTAGTAGTAGTAGTAGTAGTAGTAGTAGTAGTAGTAGTGTAGTAGTAGTAGTAGTAGTAGTAGTAGTAGTAGTAGTAGTAGTAGTAATAGCAGCAGTGTTAGTACATCACCTTCACCCTGTTGTATGTTGTGTATAAATAAAGATCCCATGCAGTGATAAGCAGCACTTCTGGATCTAACACACACAGATAAGATGAACCATTGTATCCAGGAAGGTGTTTATGTACAAATATCTTGTCGCCCAGTAGCGTAAAATTGTTCTTACTGGGCGACAGTTTTGCCATCACTGGGAGACATTTTGGTCGCCCAGTTAGCATGGTAAAAAATGCCCTGGTTCTTTGGGTCCCACAAACACTTATTTTCCCTAAACAAAGATGCCAGTAGTGGTAGGCGAGGTACCATCTATGTATCTGTCACCCCGCGATTGCCGCCAAGAAACGCCCGCACCGCCTGTGATTAGAGGTTCATGCCGCCTCCTTTTTATTTATATACATGTGTGCCTATATCGCGTGTAGGCCTATAGCTCCAGGGGTGGGATGGCAGGCCCTGGAGGCACACTTGAGGGCTGTGATGGTTGTATATATGCCTATAGCGCGTGTAAGCCTATAGCTCCAGGGGTGGGATGGCCGGCCCTGAAGGCACACTTGAGGGCTGTGATGGTTGTATATATGCCTATAGCGCGTGTAGGCCTATAGCTCCAGGGGTGGGATGGCCGGCCCTGAAGGCACACTTGAGGGCTGTGATGGTTGTATATATGCCTATAGCGCGTGTAGGCCTATAGCTCCAGGGGTGGGATGGCAGGCCCTGGAGGCACACTTGAGGGCTGTGATGGTTGTATATATGCCTATAGCGCGTGTAGGCCTATAGCCAGGGGTGGGATGGCAGGCCCTGGAGGCACACTTGAGGGCTGTGATGGTTGGCCCTCGCCCGTGGTGGTGCAGGCAGGATAGTTATAGTGACGCCTGTGATTAGAGGCTCATGCCCCCCCCCTGTATAATATTATCCAAGTTATTCATATTATTCACGTTATTCATTATAGTATCCAAGTTATTCATATTATCCAAGTTATTCATAATATTATCCAAGTTATTCATATTATCCAAGTTATTCATATATTATCCAAGTTATTCATATTATTATCCAAGTTATTCATATTATTATCCAAGTTATTCATCATATTATCCAAGTTATTCATAATATTATCCAAGTTATTCATAATATTATCCAAGTTATTCATATTATTATCCAAGTTATTCATATTATCCGTTATTCATAATATTATCCAAGTTATTCATAATATTATCCAAGTTATTCATAATATTATCCAAGTTATTCATAATATTATCCAAGTTATTCATAATATTATCCGAGTTATTCATAATATTATCCAAGTTATTCATCATATTATCCAAGTTATTCATCATATTATCCAAGTTATTCATAATATTACTCAAGTTATTCATAATATTATCCAAGTTATTCATAATATTATTCAAGTTATTCATAATATTATCCAAGTTATTCATAATATTATCCAAGTTATTCATAATATTATCCAAGTTATTCATAATATTATCAAGTTATTCATAATATTATCCAAGTTATTCATAATATTATCCAAGTTATTCATAATATTATCCAAGTTATTCATTTTATCAAGTTTCTCATTTTGCTGTTAAGTTATTCATACAGACATTCACATCCTTATTCATCATATACTAAATTATTCATTTCTGTAAATATGTTGTAGTATACATTATACATATATCATATTTACGGTATTCACATTATTCATTTCTTCATGTCTACTGTATTCACGTGTGTTTACTGCTACTACTGCTGCTACTACTACTACTACTACTACTACTACTACTACTACTACCACTACTACTACTACTACCACCACCACTACCAATACTGCTACTACTACTACTACTACTACTACTACTACTACTACTACTACTACAGCTACTACTACTACTACTACTACAGCTACTACTACTACCACCACTACTACTACTACTACTACTACTACTACTACTACTACTACTACTACCACTGCTACTGCTACTACCACTACTATATATACTACTACTGTCTACTACTACAGCTACTACTACTATGCTTACTACTACTTTACTACTATATTGATAAAAGGATAAATAAACAACAAGAAATTGGTTAGATGTGACTGAGCATATACTGATGGCATATTTTTCATGACAGGAGGATGGAGGGTGGAGAGAACAGAGGAGATGAGTGCAGGACAGAGGAGATGAGGAGTGCATGACAGAGGAGATGAGGAGTGCATGACAGAGGAGATGAGGAGTGCAGGACAGAGGAGATGAGTGCATGACAGAGGAGATGAGTGCATGACAGAGGAGATGAGTGCATGACAGAGGAGTGAGAGTGCAGGGACAGGGGGAGATGAGTGCAGGACAGAGGAGATGAGGATGCAGGACAGAGGAGATGAGTGCAGGACAGAGGAGATGAGGAGTGCAGGACAGAGGAGATGAGTGCAGGAAAAGAGGAGATGAGGAGTGCATGACAGAGGAGATGAGTGCATGACAGAGGAGATGAGTGCAGGACAGAGGAGATGAGGAGTGCAGGACAGAGGAGATGGAGTTGCAGGACAGAGGAGATGAGGATGCAGGACAGAGGAGGATGAGTGCAAGACAGAGGAGATGAGGAGTGCAGGACAGAGGAGATGAGTGCAGGACAGAGGAGATGAGTGCAAGACAGAGGAGATGAGATGCAGGACAGAGGAGATGAGTGCAGGACAGAGGAGATGAGGAGTGCATGACAGAGGAGATGAGTGCAGGACAGAGGAGATAGGGGTGGGAGGACAGAGGAGATGAGTGCAGGACAGAGGAGATGAGTGCAGGACAGAGGAGATGAGTGCAGACAGAGGAGATGAGGAGTGCAGGACGAGGAGATGAGTGCAGGACAGAGGAGATGAGGAGTGCATGACAGAGGGGATGAGTGCATGACAGAGGAGATGAGGGGTGCAGGACAGAGGAGATGAGTGCAGGACAGAGGGAATGAGGAGTGCAGGACAGAGGAAGATGAGTGCATGACAGAGGAGATGAGGAGTGCATGACAGAGGAGATGAGTGCATGACAGAGGAGATGAAGAGTGCATGACAGAGGGAATGGAGAGGACAGAGGAGATGAGAGTGCATGACAGAGGAGATGAGGAGACATGACAGAGGAGATGAGATGGCAGGACAGAGGAGATGAGTGCATGACAGAGGAGATGAGGAGTGCAGGACAGAGGAGATGAGGAGTGCAGGACAGAGGAGATGAGGAGTGCAGGACAGAGGAGATGAGTGCAGGACAGAGGAGATGAGTGCAGACAGAGGAGATGAGTGCAGGACAGAGGAGATGAGTGCAGGACAGAGGAGATGAGGAGTGCAGACAGAGGAGATGAGTGCAGGACAGAGGAGATGAGTGCAGGACAGAGGAGATGAGTGCAGGACAGAGGAGATGAGTGCATGACAGAGGAGATGAGGAGTGCAGGACAGAGGAGATAGTGCAGGGACAGAGGAGATGAGGAGTGCAGGACAGAGGAGATGAGGAGTGCAGGACAGAGGAGATAGAGGAGTGCATGACAGAGGAGATTGAAGGAGTGCATGACAGAGGAGATGAGGAGTGCATGACAGAGGAGATGAGGATGCAGGACAGAGGAGATGAGGAGTGCATGACAGAGGAGATGAGGAGTGCAGGACAGAGGAGATGAGGAGTGCATGACAGAGGAGATGAGAGTGCAGGACAGAGGAGATGAGGAGTGCATGACAGAGGAGATGAGGAGTGCATGACAGAGGAGATGAGGAGCATGACAGAGGGGATGAGGAGTGCATGACAGAAGGAGAGAGGAAATGCAGGGACAGAGGAGAGTGGGGGTGCAGGACAGGGGGATGAGTGCAGGACAGAGGAGATGAGTGCATGACAGAGGAGATGAGAGTGCAGGACAGAGAGATGATGGGGGGGAGTGCAGGACAGAGGAGATGAGGAGTGCATGACAGAGGAGATGAGGAGTGCAGGACAGAGGAGATGAGGAGTGCAGGACAGAGGAGATGAGGAGTGCAGGACAGAGGAGATGAGGAGTGCATGACAGAGGAGATGAGGAGTGCAGGACAGAGGAGATGAGGAGTGCAGGACAGAGGAGATGAGGAGTGCAGGACAGAGGAGATGAGGAGTGCAGGACAGAGGAGATGAGGAGTGCAGACAGAGGAGATGAGGAGAGTGCAGGACAGAGGAGATGAGGAGTGCATGACAGAGGAGATGAGGAGTGCATGACAGAGGAGATGAGGAGTGCAGGACAGAGGAGATGAGGAGTGCATGACAGAGGAGATGAGGAGTGCAGGACAGAGGAGATGAGGAGTGCATGACAGAGGAGATGAGGAGTGCATGACAGAGGAGATGAGGAGTGCAGGACAGAGGAGATGAGGAGTGCAGGACAGAGGAGATGAGGAGAGGA
>JACEEZ010008552.1:180000-182500 GCA_016584305.1 Chionoecetes opilio | reverse complement strand
ACTACAAGTCAAGTACAAGTGCCGAGGCTACAAGGTGGTACTACAAGTCAAGTACAAGTGCCGAGGCTACAAGGCGGTACTACAAGTCAAGTACAAGTGCGTCAAGGCAGGTCACACTACAGGTAAGAGTGGGGCATAAATGGCGTGGGATCATAATAATTAATTGTAACCATTAAGGCGTTTGCGTTACAAGGGACTAAAACACCCTCGTCCCCACAGCGCCGATTACTGTCACAACTACCCAAGGTCCACGATGTCACGTCACACCGATTGACGCCTAACGCAAACGCAACGTATAATGCAACGCATAACGCTAACGCGTAATGCAACGCATAACGCTAACGCGTAATGCAACGCATAACGCTAACGCGTAATGCAACGCATAACGCTAACGCGTAATGCAACGCATAACGCTAACGCGTAATGCAACGCATAACGCTAACGCGTAATGCAACGCATAACGCTAACGCGTAATGCAACGCATAACGCTAACGCGTAATGCAACGCATAACGCTAACGCGTAATGCAACGCATAACGCTAACGCGTAATGCAACGCATAACGCTAACGCGTAATGCAACGCATAACGCTAACGCGAAACGCAAACACAACGCATTACACTGACGCATAACGCTAACGCGTAATGCAATGCAAACGCAACGCATAGCGCTAACGCAAACGCAACGCATAACGCAACGCATAGCACTAACACGTAACGCTAACGCATAGCGCAACGCATAGCGCTAACGCAAACGCAACGCATAACGCAACGCATAGCACTAACACGTAACGCTAACGCATAGCGCAACGCATAGCGCTAACACGTAACGCTAACGCTAACGCATAGCGCAACGCATAGCGCTAGCGCAACGCATAACGCAACGCATAACGCAAAACGCTAACGCAACGCATAACGCTAACGCAACGCATAACGCTAACGCTAAACGCATAACGCATAACGCTAACGCAGCAAACGCATAACGCTAACGCAACGCAACGCAACGCATAACGCTAACGCAAACGCAACGCATAACGCTAACGCAAAAACGCAACGCATAACGCTAACGCAAACGCATAAAACGCAACGCATAACGCTAACGCAACGCAACGCATAACGCTAACGCAAACGCATAACGCAAACGCAAACGCAAACGCAACCTAACGCTAACGCAACGCAACGCATAACGCTAACGCAAACGCATAACGCTAACGCAAACGCAACGCTATAACGCAAACGCAACGCATAACGCTAACGCCAACGCAACGCATAGAACGCTAACGCAAACGCAACGCATAACGCAAACGCAACGCATAACGCTAACGCAACGCATAACGCTAACGCAACGCATAACGCTAACGCAACGCATAACGCATAACGCTAACGCAAACGCAACGCATAACGCAAACGCAACGCATAACGCTAACGCAACGCATAACGCTAACGCAAACGCAACGCATAACGCTAACGCTAACGCAACGCATAACGCTAACGCAACGCATAACGCTAACGCAACGCATAACGCTAACGCAAACGCAACGCATAACGCTAACGCTAACGCAACGCATAACGCTAACGCAACGCATAACGCTAACGCAACGCATAACGCTAACGCAACGCATAACGCTAACGCAAACGCAACGCATAACGCTAACGCTAACGCATCGCATAACGCTAACGCAACGCATAACGCTAACGCAAACGCAACGCATAACGCTAACGCAACGCATAAACGCTAACGCAACGCTAACGCAACGCATAACGCTAACGCAACGCATAACGCAACGCAACGCATAACGCTAACGCAACGCATAACGCATAACGCTAACGCAACGCATAACGCAAACGCAACGCATAACGCTAACGCAACGCTAACGCAACGCTAACGCAAACGCTAACGCATAACGCTAACGCACAAACGCAACGCATAACGCAATAACGCAACGCAAACGCATAACGCTAACGCAACGCATAACGCATAACGCAACGCAACGCATAACAACGCAAACGCAACGCATAACGCTAACGCTAACGCTAACAGCAACGCATAACGCTAACGCAACGCATAACGCTAACGCAACGCATAACGCTAACGCAACGCATAACGCATAACGCAAACGCAACGCATAACGCTAACGCAACGCATAACGCTAACGCAAACGCATAACGCTAACGCAAACGCAACGCATAACGCAAACGCAACGCATAACGCTAACGCAACGCATAAACGCTAACGCAACGCATAACGCAACGCATAAGCCGGCATAACGCTAAACGAAACGCAACGCATAACGCAACGCAACGCATAACGCTAACGCAAACGCATAACGCAACGCATAACGCTAACGCAACGCATAGCGCTAAAACAACGCATAGCGCAAACGCAAACGCAACGCATAACGCTAACGCGTAATGCAACGCATAACGCTAACGCGTAATGCAACGCATAAGGCTAACGCAACAAATAACGCTAACAAAAACGCAACGCATAACGCAAACGCAA
>JACEEZ010008552.1:157500-162500 GCA_016584305.1 Chionoecetes opilio | reverse complement strand
CTGGACCGCTAAATACAGTTCCCCAAAAGTGTATATAATGTCTGGACCGCTAAATACAGTTCCCCAAAGTGTATATAATGTCTGGACCGCTAAATACAGTTCCCCAAAAGTGTATATAATATCTGGACCGCTAAATACAGTTCCCCAGACGTGTATATAATATCTGGACCGCTAAATACAGTTCCCCAATCGTGTGTATAATATCTGGACCGCTAAATACAGTTCCCCAAACGTGTATATAATATCTGGACCGCTAAATACAGTTCCCCAGACGTTTATAATGTCTGGACCGCTAAATACAGTTCCCCAAACGTTTATTTAATATCTGGACCGCTAAATACAGTTCCCCAGACGTTATTTAATGTCTGGACCGCTAAATACAGTTCCCCAGACGTTATTAATATCTGGACCGCTAAATACAGTTCCCCAACGTATTTAATATCTGGACCGCTAAATACAGTTCCCCAAACGTTTATTTAATATCTGGACCGCTAAATACAGTTCCCCAGACGTTTATTTAATATCTGGACCGCTAAATACAGTTCCCCAAACGTTTATTTAATATCTGGACCGCTAAATACAGTTCCCCAGACGTTTATTTAATGTCTGGACCGCTAAATACAGTTCCCCAAACGTTTATTTAATATCTGGACCGCTAAATACAGTTCCCCAAACGTGTATATAATATCTGGACCGCTAAATACAGTTCCACCAAACGTTTCTTGATGTATAAAAACGTTCAATACAGCGCCGGAAACGTTTATTTATTATATGTACCGCTAAATACAGTTCTTGAACGTTTTATTAATGTGAACGTTTAATACAGCGCCGAAAACGTTTACGCAATGTATGTACCGCTAAATACAGTTCAGCAAACGTTTATTACCGTGTGTAAACGTTCAATACAGCGCTGGAAACGTTTATTAATATATGTACCGCTAAATATTTCTGTAAACGTTATTTTATTACATGAGAAAAACGTCTAATACAAACGTTTAGGCAATATATGTACCTCTGTCGCCTCCGTGGTGTAGTGGTTAGCGCGCCTACCTACGAATCTGCGTGCCCTGGTTCGAATCCGGGCCATGGCAGTCGGCGTGCAGCCCACCAGCTGTTCATATATCCTTTCATGGATGGTTGATAAATGGGTACCTGGGGAAACCCGGGGAAGGTAACTGTGGTAACCCGGGTGTCACACTAGCCCTGTGTCCCGGGGTACCCCAGGCTCAAGGGCTGATGCCACGGAGATGAGCACCGAGGCCACGCACCCCTTAGCCTAGGCCCCCATCTTTACCTTTATACTACCACTACTACTACTACTACTACTACTACTACTACTACTACTACTATAACTACCACTACTATTACTACTACTACTATTACTACTACTACTATTATTACTACTATTATTACTACTACTACTATTACTACTACTACTACTATAACTACCACTACTATAACTACTACTACTATTATTACTACTACTACTATTACTACTACTACTACTATAACTACCAATACTGTTAATACTACTACTACTATTACCACTACTACTACTACTACTACTACTACTACTACTACTATAACTACCAATACTATAACTACTACTATTATTACTACCACTACTATTATTACTACTACTACTATAACTACCACTACTATAACTACTACTACTATTATTACTACTACTACTACTACTACTATTACTACTACTACTATAACTACCACTACTACTACTACTACTATTACTACTACTACTATAACTACACTACTACTACTACTGCGCCCATCTTTTCCTAAATACAGTTCCGGAAAACGTTATATTCCTGCATGTGAACGTTTTAATATAGTTACGTCAACGTTTATTTATTTTATGTACTACCGCTAAAGTTCCGAAAACGTTTATTAGGTAATGTACTATGGGGAAAAAACGTTTATTAATGTATGGGGAAAAACGTTCAATTAATATATACATCGCTAAATACAGATCCACAAAACGTTTTATTACTGCATGTGAACGTTTTTTAATAGATATACCGCAAAATATAGAGTTCCGCAAACGTTTATTTAGGTATGAGAAAAAACGTTAAACTAATATATACATACACCGCTAAATACTGATCCTCAAAACGTTTTATTACTGCATGTGAACGTTTTTTAATAGATGTACCGCAAAATATAGAGTTCCGCAAACGTTTATTTAGGTATGGGAAAAACGTTCAACTAATACACATATACACCGCTAAATACTGATCCCCAAAACGTTTTAATAAATTCCGTCAACGTTTTTTAATAGATGTACCGCTAAATAGAGTTCCGAAAACGTTTATTTAGGTATGAGAAAAAACGTTCAACTAATATACATATACACCGCTAAATACTGATCCTCAAAACGTTTTAATAAATTCCGTCAACGTTTTTTAACAGATGTACCGCTAAATATAGAGTTCCGAAAACGTTTATTTAGGCATGAGAAAAAACGTTCAACTAATACACATATACACCGCTAAATACTGATCCCCAAAACGTTTTATTACTGCATGTGAACGTTTTTTAATAGATGTACCGCTAAATATAGAGTTCCGAAAACGTTTATTTAGGCATGAGAAAAAACGTTCAACTAATACACATATACACCGCTAAATACTGATCCACTAAACGTTTTAATACATGCTAGGAAACGTTTTTGTCACTTTCATTCGCAATTTCGATTTTTTTTTTTATTTAAACTCAATTACCGAAAAATACAATTGCGTTTTTTTTGCGATTTTGACGTAAAAAGTTTCATGAATTTTAGTAGTTTGAGTATTTTTTTTTTTTTTTTGTTTATCGGAAAATGTATATACGCCTTTTATCTATATAGTATAGTTAATATATGTAGTTAGTATATGTAGTTAGTAGTTGTAGAGTATAGTTATGTAGTAGTTGTATAGTAGTTGTATAGTAGTAGTAGTAGTAATAGTAGTAGTAGTAATAGTAGTAGTATTGGTAGTTATAGTAGTAGTAGTAGTAATAGTAGTAGTAGTAGTAGTTATGAAGGTGGTGGTGGTGGTGGTGGTGGTAATAATAGTAGTAGTAGTTATGAAGGTGGTGGTGGTGGTGGTGGTGGTAATAATAGTAGTAGTAGTTATGAAGGTGGTGGTGGTGGTAATAATAGTAGTAATAGTAGTAGTAGTAGTGGTAGTTATGAAGGTGGTGGTGGTGGTAATAGTAGTAGTAGTGGTAGTTATGAAGGTGGTGGTGGTGGTGGTAATAGTAGTAGTAGTAGTAGTTATGAAGGTGGTGGTGGTGGTGGTGGTAATAATAGTAATGATCAACATAATTACTAGTTGAGAAAACACTTATACGTGGAGGGGACAAATTACCATTACTAACATTACTACAACTACCATTATCATTACTACCATTAGTCTACTACTACTACCATTGTCATTATTAGTGTTGACATTAATCTACCAGACTCTTTATTCTCTTTCCAGGAAGTATAAATAAAATCAATGCTAAGATATCTACTATGACAATACCTAACTTATGACAAAAAAAATTATGACACAATTTTCTTATGACACAATTTTCTTATGACGCAATTTTCTTATGACACAATTTTCTTATAACACAATTTTCTTATGACGCAATTTTCTTATGACGCAATTTTCTTATGACGCAATTTTCTTATGACGCAATTTTCTTATGACGCAATTTTCTTATGACACAATTTTCTTATGACGCAATTTTCTTATGACACAGTTTTCTTATGACGCAATTTTCTTATGACACAATTTTCTTATGGCGCAATTTTCTTATGACGCAATTTTCTTATGACGCAATTTTCTTATGATGCAATTTTCTTATGACGCAATTTTCTTATGACGCAATTTTCTTATGACGCAATTTTCTTATGACGCAATTTTCTTATGACGCAATTTTCTTATGACGCAATTTTCTTATGACACAATTTTCTTACGACACAATTTTCTTATAACACAATTTTCTTATGACGCAATTTTCTTATGGCGCAATTTTCTTATGACGCAATTTTCTTATGACGCAATTTTCTTATGACGCAATTTTCTTATGACGCAATTTTCTTATGACGCAATTTTCTTATGACACAATTTTCTTATGACACAATTTTCTTATGACGCAATTTTCTTATGACGCAATTTTCTTATGACGCAATTTTCTTATGACACAATTTTCTTATGACGCAATTTTCTTATGACGCAATTTTCTTATGACGCAATTTTCTTATGACACAATTTTCTTATGACACAATCTTATGACACAATCTTATGACACAATTTTCTTATGACAATTTTCTTATGACACAATCTTATGACACAATTTTCTTATGACACAATTTTCTTATGACAATCTTATGACACAATTTTCTTATGACACAATCTTATGACACAATTTTCTTATGACACACTCTTATGACACAATTTTCTTATGACACAATTTTCTTATGACACAATCTTATGACACAATTTTCTTATGACACAATTTTCTTATGACACAATCTTATTATGACACAATTTTCTTATGGACAATCTTATGACCACACACTTTAGCATAATTCCGTCTATCATACTAATGGCAGACTGACCCAAGCAGGACTCGAACCCGCGTACTCTTGTCTACCAGTATGCGACTCAACCATTCCGCCACCGCACCACAGGCAATAATAATGATAACTAGGGGGGGGGGGGCACTCAGTATGAGCGCATACCTCCGCCCGAATATTTCATCATATATACGTATATATTTATATATATATATATATATATATATATATATATATATATATATATATATATATATATATATATATATATATATATATATATATATATATATATATATATATATATATATGCACTCCGTATGAGCCCGGGCGAATATTTCATCAATGGGTTGCCATGGCAACAGTTGTCAATAGATTTCATCCACAATTAAATCAGTTCTTCCTTAAACCAAATAGACTTGTATCCAGAGTT
>JACEEZ010008552.1:147500-152500 GCA_016584305.1 Chionoecetes opilio | reverse complement strand
AGAAAGAGAAAGAGAGAGAAAGAGAGAGAGAGAGAGAGATTGAGAAAGAGATTGAGAGAGAGAGAGAGAGAGAGAGAGAGAGAGAGAGAGAGAGAGAGAGAGAGAGAGAGAGAGAGAGAGAGAGAGAGAGAGAGAGAGAGAGAGAGAATAATTGTGATATAATATTTAAATGACTTATATTAATGTTAGCTATTATTATTATTATTATTATTATTATTATTATTACTATTATTGAGACGAAGAAAAAGAGAAGGAAGTAGAAGCTGATGATAAGATGATGTAATTTGTGTAGTAGAAATAAAAGTAATTTATATTATTATTGAATATTTCTTTTAGATTTTTTAAATTCTATTATGTAACAATATAGTAAGTAGTAGTTGTAGTAGTAGTAGTAGTAGTTGTTGTTGTTGTAGTAGTAGTAGTTGTAGTAGTAGTAGTAGTAGTTGTTGTAGTAGTAGTAGTTGTTGTTGTAGTAGTAGTAGTAGTTGTTGTAGTTGTTGTAGTAGTAGTAGTAGTAATAGTAGCCGTAGTAGTAGTAGTAGTAGTAGTAGTAGTAGTAATAGTAGCCGTAGTAGTAGTAGTAGAAGTAGTAGTAATAGTAGTAGTAGTAGTAGTAGTAGTAGTAGTAGTAGTAGTAGTAGCCGTAGTAGTAGTAGTAGTAGTAGCCGTAGTAGTAGTAGTAGAAGTAGTAGTAATAGTAGCCGTAGTAGTAGTAGTAGTAGTAGTAGTAGTAGTAGTAGTAGTAGTAGTAGTAGTAGCAGCAGTAGAAGTAAAAATAATTTATAATAATAATAGTAGCCGTAGTAGTAGTAGTAGTAGTAGTAGTAGTAGTAGTAGTAGTAGTAGTAAAAATAATTTATAATAATAATAGTAGCCGTAGTAGAAGTAGTAGTAGTAGTAGTAGTAGTAGTAGTAGAAGTAGTAGTAGTAGTAGTAGTAGTAGTAGTAGTAGTAGTAGTAGTAGTAGTAGTAATAGTAGCCGTAGTAGTAGTAGTAGTAGTAGTAGTAATAGTAGCCGTAGTAGTAGTAGTAGTAGTAATAGTAGTAGTAGTAGTAGTAGTAGTAGTAGTAGTAGTAGTAGTAGTAGTAGTAGTTACAATAATTTATAATAATAATAGTAGCCGTAGTAGTAGTAGTAGTAGTAGTAGTAGTAGAAGTAACAATAATTTATAATAATAATAGTAGCCGTAGTAGTAGTATATAGTGTAGTAGTAGTAGTAGTGAGTTAGTAGTAGTAGTAGAGTCAATAATTATAATAATAATAGTAGCCGTAGTAGTAGTAGTAGTAGTAGTAGTAGTAGTAGTAGTAGTTGTAGTATAGTAGAAATTGTAATATTTTTTTTGAAATCAATTTTTCCGACTAAACTATGATATATAATTTAATAGTAGTAGTAGCAGTAGTAGCAGTAGCAGTAGCAGTAGTAGTAGTAGCTGAAGTAATAATAATAATAATAATAATAATAATAGTAGCAGTAGTAACAAAAATAATTACTACTACTACTACTACTACTATCGGGAAGTTATATACACAAATTCTTACCTGTAGTAGTAGCAGCAGTAGTAGCAGTAGTAGTTAGCGATCTAGACTTGCCCAACAGCGGAGTAGTAGTAGCAGTAGTAGTAGTAGCGCTGGCAGGCCGCAGTGGCAGTTGCAGTAGTAGCTGTGGCGGTGGTAGCGGCGGCGGCGGTGGTTGTGGTGGTGGTAGTGGTAGTTGTAGTGGTGGTGTGGTAGTGGTAGTAGTAGTGGTGGGCGGTGGTATACGAGTAGTAGTGGTTGTGGTAGTGGTAGCGGTAGCAGCGGGGTGGCGGTGGTGTAGCAGTGGTAGTAGTAGTGGTTGGTGGTGGAGTAATCTAGTCGCTTCCATAATTAACCACAAAAATTAACCACAAATTTAATTTACCACAAATTTGAGATTTTTTTTTTCAGACGGCTGGAATTTTTTTTCTCCAAATTTTCGTTTTTTCATAATTCAATATTTTTGGGGATTTCTCTGAATTCGCTTGTGACCTTTTATTCTGAGGTCAAGTCAGGTCAGGTCAGGTCACTTAGAGAGAGAGAGGAAAAATAGAGAGAGATACAGAGAGAGAGACGGGCGGCGAACCAGAGAGAGAGAGATGCAATTTAAATAATATATAATCCCAGCCCTTTATACAACACTGGCGGCCATGACAGTTGTATAAACAGTTAAATACAACATTATAAATTACTGTCACTGTCTCACACTGTATTTTAGTTCTATTTTTCTCGAATGGCGACGCTGAGACGGGACGGCGAGCCTCCCCACGTCCTAACACACCGGCGGTCGGTGCGAAACTGAGGATTGTGGGAGGAGCTTAGGCCCTTATTGGTGTCCATGCCCCGCCCCTTTTCCTTAAGCCCCGTCCCCAACGCCTTCATCCTATACCTAACACTGCCTCGCCCATTGATGCCAGAAAGCCGCCATTTTACCAGGCAAAAACATCACAATAGTTGATTTTATTAATACCTACTGGATTTAATCACTGTATCTAGCTATAGTATTAATAAATATAACTTTTCTTTCATTAAATAGCAATACAGTATATAGATAGCTAATATTAACCTGTTTTTCACCCACAAATAAGCTTTCTCTTCAAAATACAGTATTTGAACCCTATTTCTCTGTATTTCCTTATTGTCACGTGAAATACAGGCTATACATATTAACTACAGCATAATACATAGCCAATGCATGTCCTAAATACCTAAATAAGTGGTTTTTAGAGGTCAATATTGCAAAAAGCCGCTTAGGGATTTCCAAGATGGCCGACTAAAGGCATCATATGTACTCATGTCCCCGGCTACGATATGTTTTATTAATGACACACGCAGTTATTAAATACGCCTCGTCATGGCTGCCTAACTATAAATAAACACTACATATAATACACGTACTATATATAACGTAGTATATATAACGTACGCTTCGTAATAACTTATAACGTAGAAATAAATAAATTCTTCACTAGAACGCATACCAAAATGGCGGCTCTCCTATCACAACAAAAGAATACAAAACGTCTAATTTCTTCACAATTACGCAATAACAGCATTTAGGGTCATTATTATACCTATTTTCCCTTAATTTGACCCTTATTAACTACCCTGTCAAGCCGTAACAGCGCCTAAATAGGGAGAAATAGGGTATAGATCAGTTTAGTTTAGTCTCCCTTAAAAATTTGTAAAGAAAGATGGTTTTCTATAAAGAGAATCAGCTGTTTGTTTATCTATTTCCCGGGTAATTTAGGAAGGCCCGAGTTTTGGCGCCAAATTTATAATGCTTATGGTGTTCTAGTCTGAGAGAGCTAGAGAGAGAGAGAGAGAGAGAGAGAGAGAGAGAGAGAGAGCTAGAGAGAGGCTTTCTTTTGCTATTCCCCATACTACGTGAGAGCTAGAGATAGAGATAGATAGAGAGAGAGAGAGAGAGAGAGAGAGAGAGAGGCTATCTATCTTTGCTATTACCCATACTACGAGAGAGAGAGAGAGAGAGAGAGAGAGAGAGAGAGAGAGAGAGAGAGAGAGAGCTAGAGAGGGTTATAAACAAACTATATAGAACATATAATATACAAATATATTTATACCCCCGAATACAAACATATATATCTTAGAAACAAACACACACACACACACACACACACATACATAGAGTGGCTAATACATACACATATATATATGTATGTGTGTATGTATATATATATGTGTGTGTGTGTGTGTGTGTGTGTGTGTGTGTGTGTGTGTGTGTGTGTGTTCTAAATGTGTTCCTATCATTAAAAAGTCTGTTTCTATTGTTCTGAGTAAATTATTGACGAACAGAATTTAAGAACATGAGAAATAACTTTTAATTACTTGAAGATTATAATAAGTTGTAATTGCTGAAGAAAAATAAGGGTAGTAGTAGTAGTAGTAGTAGTAGTAGTAGTAGTGGTGTAGTTGTTGTTGTTGTAGTAGTAGTAGTGGTAGTGGTGGTGGTGGTGGTGTAGTTGTTGTTGTTGTAGTAGTGGTATTAGTAGTAGTAATAGTGGTATTAGTAGTAGTGGTGGTGTAGTTGTTGTTGTAGTGGTTGTTGTAGTAGTAGTAGTAGTAGTAGTAGTGGTGTAGTAGTAGTAGTGGTGGTAGTAGTGTAGTAGTAGTAGTGGTAGTGGTGGTGGTGTAGTTGTTGTTGTTGTAGTAGTAGTAGTGGTAGTGGTAGTGGTGGTGGTAGTAGTGGAAGTAGTAGTAGTAGTAGTAGTAGTAGTAGTAGTGGTGTTGTTGTAGTTGTGGTAGTAGTAGTAGTAGTAGTAGTAGTAGTAGTAGTAGTAGTAGTGGTGGTGGTAGTGGTGGTGGTGGTGGTGGTAGTAGTAGTAGTAGTAGTAGTAGTAGTAGTAGTAGTAGGAAAATGTTCTTAATATCATAGTAATATTATAGTAGTAATCTCAGTAATCTCTGCCACTGAATAATATCATTTAAAAAATCCTCGTTTCTTTAATTTAAACCAAAAACCTTGACAAATATCATTCATCTACCGTCAACAACACTATAGTCGCCACTGCACTAATGTCGCCAGGCGCCATATATTACTACTGTTAGCATCACTACAGCCTTGTATGTGCCACTGAAGACAGGTACATCATATACACTACTGTGCATGCCTCTTCAGTGGCACATACAAGGCTGTAAGTTAAAGACGGGCGCGTGGCCTCGGTGCTCATCTCCGTGGCATCAGCCCTTGAGCCTGTGGTACCCCGGGACACAGGGCTAGTGTGACACCCGGGTTACCACAGTTACCTTCCCCGGGTTTCCCCAGGTACCCATTTATCAACCATCCATGAAAGGATATATGAACAGCTGGGTGGGCTGCACGCCGACTGCCATGGCCGGGATTCCAACCAGGCCCCGCAGATTCGTAGGTAGGCGCGCTAACCACTACACCACGGAGGCGACATACAAGTCTGTAGTGAGGCTAAAATTCTTTGTATATGGCGCCTGGCGAAATTAGTGCAGT
>JACEEZ010008552.1:137500-142500 GCA_016584305.1 Chionoecetes opilio | reverse complement strand
ATAGCACCTAAAAAACCCATTATTTAACAACATAGCACCTAAAAAACCCATTATTTAACAACATAGCACCTAAAAACCCTTTTATTTAACAACATAGCACCTAAAAAACCCATTATTTAACAACATAGCACCTAAAAAACCCATTATTTAACAACATAGCACCTAAAAAACCCATTATTTAACAACATAGCACCTAAAAAACCCATTATTTAACAACATAGCACCTAAAAAACCCATTATTTAACAACATAGCACCTAAAAAACCCATTATTTAACAACATAGCACCTGAAAAACCCATTACTTAACATCTAACCCCCAAAAAAACCTTAATAAACCACACCTAACCTCAAAAAACCCTTAAAACAACAACAAACCCATCCTCTCTATCCCCCTATAAAATAACCCAAACCCAATAAGATAAAATGCATGAAATTATCAATAACAAAACCCGCTAAACCTCACCTGGGCGTGCGGGACTTGACAGCAAAACGCATTAAACCACAGCATCCGAGGCGGCAAAGAACACGCCCCCCCCCCCACACGTCCATGGCTCCTCGAAAGCCCCCCCCCCCCCCACACACGAGCCTATCATACCTAATTAACCTATATATAGTGCTATTAGGTCCTATATATATGTATTAGTCCTATTAATTACCTAAGTTGGTACCTAAAAACCCATTATTTAACATCTAACCATAAAAAACCCATTAATTACCAACACCTCGCCTCAAAAAAACCCATTAAACCACACCAAACCTCAAAAAAACCTTAAAAAACACACACAAAACCCGCTAAACCTCACCTGGGCGTGCGGGACTTGACAGCAAAACGCATTAAACCCGATCACAGCATCCGAGGCAGCAAAGAACACGCCCCCCACACAGGAGCACAGCTTTGTCCACGTCCACAGCTCCTCAAACAGTTGTACGCGAGCCACAGCGCGCCACACCATGGTCATCAAGAAAAAAGTATAGATGGGCATGCCGATTGCGAGGCCACCTGATGTCCCGGGGAGTAACGCGCTGATGCCTGATGGGTAGCGTTAAGGAAGGGTTGGTGGGGGTTTGGGAGGGAGGGAGAGGGAGGGGGGGGTTGAGAGAGAGAGGGGGGTAGAGAGAGAGGGAGAGAGAGAGGGGGGGGGAGAGAGAGAGAGAGAGTTTTAAAAAAAGACAGTTAGATATTTTTAGAGAAAAAAAAAAGAGAGAGAGAGAAAAGAGAGAGAGAGAGAGAGAGAGAGAGAGAGAAGAGAGAGAAGAGAGGGGAGAGAGAGAGAGAGAGAGAGAAAGGGAGGGGCAGGCAGATAGACATAGACAGAAAGAGAGACAGACAGACAGAGAGAGAGACAGACAGACAGAGAGAGAGACAGGCAGACAGACAGAGAGACAGAGAGAGACAGTGAGACAGTGAGATACACAGACAGGGAGACAGACAGACAGAGAGAGACAGTGAGACAGTGAGATACACAGACAGAGAGACAGACAGACAGAGACAGGCAGATAGAGTGAGATACAGACACACACACAAGGAGAGAGAGAGAGAGAGAGAGAGAGAGAGGGGAGAGAGAAGAGAGAAGAGAGAGGGGAGAGAGAGAAGAGAGAAGAGGGGAGAGAAGAGAGAGAGAAGAGAGACATAAGTACATAAGAAAATTTTTACCCCTGAACATTTCCGCCCCTGACATTGTGATTAAACCCCCCCTCCCATCGCCCCCCCCCCTTCCTCCACCCCCAAAACCCCCAATTTCCCCCTCTACACCCCTCAAAACTCAACCCCCCACCACTCACCCCAGACATAATCCCCCCCCTACAGCCCCCCCAACCCAAACAATCCCAAAACTCAACCCCCCCCACCACTCACCCCAGACATAATCCCCCCCTACCCCCCCCCCCCCCTACTCACCCCAGCAGCATAAGGGAATACAACCACCGTGGCGCATACACGTTGAAGGGGCGAAAAAACCCAAGGGGAGATGTACAGGATCTGCGCACACAGGAAACTGGCCAGGCCGTGTACGAACATGTCCTCCCAGATCAGCAACGCGTCGCCGATGACAGAAAATATTAGACCTAGGAGGATGCGGCGGGAGTAGGCGTATCTGTGGGGAGGGGGGGGGTGGGGGGGAGAAGGGGGGGAGGGGGGGAGGGAGGGGGGAGGGAGGGGGGGAGGGAGGGAGGGAGGGAAAAGAGAGAGAGAGAGAGAGAGAGAGGGGAGAGAGGAAGAGAGAGGCAGTCAGATAGACACAGAGAGAGAGACAGACAGACAGAAAGAGACAGACAGACACAAGAGAGAGAGAGAGAGAGAGAGAGAGAGAGAGAGAGAGAGAGAGAGAGAGGAAGGGGAGAGGAGAGAGAGAGAGAGAGAGAGGCAGTCAGATAGACACAGAGGACAGACAGACAGACAGAAATAGACAGACAGACAGAGAGAGAGAGAGACAGAGAGAGAGAGAGAGAGAAGAGGAGAGAGAAGAAGAGAGAGCGAGAGAGAGAGAGAGAGAGAGAGAGAGAGAAGAGAAAAGGGGAAGAGAGAGCAGTCAGATAGAACCAGAGAGAGAGACAGACAGAAAGAGAGACACCACATGCAGAGAGAGAGAGAGAGAGAGAGGAGAGAGAGAGAGAGAGAGAGAGAGAGAGAGAGAGAGAGGGGAGAGAGAGAGAGAGAGAGTAATATTAGTAATTATTGCTACTACTATAACTATTACAACTACTACTGCTAGCCTTCTCAGAAATAATAATAAAAAATAAAAAACACACATCTACAAAAGTCTTGAGTTACGTGAAATAAATTAATTATGATTGATGAATATTTATGATGAATATTTAAAAGAAATATACTTTTTTTAATTATAGTTTATTCCGTTGTGTTGGATTGATCGAAGTTTATATCAAAGAAACCAAAATAATGAACTTTTAAAAATATGAACCAAATGCAGAAAATATCATGAATTATCTAACTAACTATCTAACTATCTATCTAACTATCCCTAACATATCTTCTTATCCTAACACACACAAACAACAACAAAAACTCACATAACTCACAAAATACTCATCAAAAACTGAACTAACTCATCAAAAACTCACATAACTCACAAAATACTCATCAAAAACTGAACTAACTCATCAAAAACTCACATAACTCCCCAAAAAACTCATCAAAAACTGAACTAACTCATCAAAAACTCAACATAACTCACAAAATACTCATCAAAAACTGAAATACTCATCAAAACTCACATAACTCACCAAATACTCATCAAAACTGAACTAACTCATCAAAAACTCACATAACTCACAAAATACTCCTCAAAAAAATGAACTAACTCATCAAAAACTCACATAACCACAAAATACTCATCAAAAAAAATGAACTAACTCATCAAAAACTCACATAACTCACAAAATACTCATCAAAAACTGAACTAACTCATCAAAAAATCACAAAATACCTCATCAAAAACTGAACTAACTCATCAAACTCACATAACTCACAAAATACTCATCAAAAACTGAACTAACTCATCAAAAACTCACATAACTCACAAAATACTCATCAAAAACTGAACTAACTCATCAAAAACTCACATAACTCACAAAATACTCATCAAAAACTGAACTAACTCATCAAAAACTCACATAACTCACAAAATACTCATCAAAAACTGAACTAACTCATCAAAAACTCACATAACTCACAAAATACTCATCAAAAACTGAACTAACTCATCAAAAACTCACATAACTCACAAAATAAATCACAAAAACTGAACTAACTCATCAAAAACTCACATAACCACAAAATACTCATCAAAAACTGAACTAACTCATCAAAAACTCACATAACTCACAAAATACTCACAAAAAATGAACTAACTCATCAAAAACTCACATAACTCACAAAATACTCATCAAAAACTGAACAACTCATCAAAAATCACATAACTCACAAAATACTCATCAAACTGAACTAACTCATCAAAAACTCACATACCTCACAAAATACTCATCAAAAACTGAACTAATCCCTCAAAAACTCACACAAACTCCAAAAAAATACTCATCAAAAACTGAACTAACTCATCAAAAACTCACATAACTCACAAAATACTCATCAAAAACTGAACTAACTCATCAAAAACTCACATAACTCACAAAATACTCATCAAAAACTGAACTAACTCATCAAAAACTCACATAACTCACAAAATACTCATCAAAAACTGAACTAAAATCATCAATAACTCACAAACTCACAAAATACTCATCCAAAACTGAACAACTCATCAAAAACTCACATAACTCACAAAATACTCATCAAAAAAACTGAACTAACTCATCAAAACTCACATAACTCACAAAATACTCATCAAAACTGAACTAACTCATCAAAAAACTCACATAACTCACAAAATACTCATCAAAAACTGAACTAACTCATCAAAAACTCACATAACTCACAAAATACTCATCAAAAACTGAACTAACTCATCAAAAACTCACATAACTCACAAAATACTCATCAAAAACGCAGACACCACCACCAATAACTCATCAACAACCCCTGCACTACTCACTCTTCGCCTAGACTCATGCCGTGTAGGAGGACAAAAGCGATGAGTGATATGATGGGTAAGCATTTGATGACCATGGCTAATAGTGACGGCTGGTCCCCGGGTATGAACAGCACGAAATAGACGGCCACAGCTTTGAAGAAGGGGACCAGCTTGGGGCCCACACTCTTGAGCTGGGGAGAGAGAGAGAGGGATTAGAGATAGAGAGAGAGAGGGGGGTGTTAGATATAGGCATTAGAGAGAGAGAGAGAGAAGGAGTAGAGCGAGAAGAGTAGAGAGAGAGAGACAGTTTTGAAGAATGGGACCAGCTTAGGGCCCACTCTTGAGCTGGGGAGAGAGAGAGAGAGAGAGAGAGAGAGAGAGAGAGAGAGGGAGAGAGAGAGAGAGAGAGAGAGGAGAGAGACATTAGGAGATAGAGAGAGGGTGTGGGGGGAG
>JACEEZ010008552.1:125000-132500 GCA_016584305.1 Chionoecetes opilio | reverse complement strand
AGTAGTAGTAGTAGAAGTAGTAGTAGTAGTAGAAATAGTAGTAGTAGTAGTAGTAGAAATAGGTAGTAGTAGAAGTAGTAGTAGTAGTATAGTAGAATAGTAGTATAGTAGAAGTAGAGTGTAGTAGTAGAGTAGTAGTAGTAGAGTAGTAGTATAGTATAGAAATAGTAGAATAGTATAGTAGATAGTAGTAGTAGTAGAAATAGTAGTAGTAGTAGTAGTAGAAGTAGTAGTAGTTTATAAATAGAAGAAAAAAATAAAAATAATAATAATAATAATAATAAAATTATAAATAATAATAATAATAATAATAATAATAATAATAATAATCCATAATAATAATAATCGAAAGTGTGTGTGTGTGTGTCCGCTACAGGTTCCGCCCCCCTGGCGCAATCCCATCATATGGCACAGTTTTGGAACCAGGTCGACCAGGAGAAGGTTTTAAGGCCACTTTGGGATGATCCAATCATTTTAATTTATTTTTATTTTTAGAATTAGCGAGAATTGTAAAAAAAAAAAAAATTACGCGAGATATTTTGCATGAAAAAAGAAAGAAATCGCAACGAACGCGCGACTGACAGACGGTTTCTTTTACTTCCGTCCTATTACTTCAGTCCTATTACTTCAGTCCTATTACTTCAGTCCTATTACTTCAGTCCTATTACTTCAGTCCTATTACTTCAGTCTTATTACTTCAGTCCTATTACTTCAGTCTTATTACTTCAGTCCTATTACTTCAGTCCTATTACTTCAGTCCTATTACTTCAGTCCTATTACTTCAGTCCTATTACTTCAGTCCTATTACTTCAGTCCTATTACTTCAGTCCTATTACTTCAGTCCTATTACTTCAGTCCTATTACTTCAGTCCTATTACTTCTGTCCTATTACTTCAGTCCTATTACTTCAGTCCTATTACTTCAGTCCTATTACTACAGTCCTATTACTTCAGTCCTATTACTACAGTCCTATTACTTCAGTCCTATTACTACAGTCCTATTACTACAGTCCTATTACTTCAGTCCTATTACTTCAGTCCTATTACTCCAGTCCTATTACTTCAGTCCTATTATTCAGGTCCTATTACTTCAGTCCTATTACTTCAGTCCTATTACTTCACAGTTCCTATTACTTCAGTCCTATTACTTCAGTCCTATTACTTCAGTCCTATTACTTCATCTAGCTCTTCCTATTACTTCACTAGCCTACGTCCTATTACTTCAGTCCTATTACTTCTAGTTCCTATTACTCAGTCTATTACTTCATGTCTATTACTTCACTAGCCTACGTCCTATTACTTCAGTCCTATTACTTCAGTCACTCAGTCATTTTCAGTCCTATTACTTCTAGTCCTATTACTTCACTAGCCTACGTCCTATTACTTCAGTCCTATTACTTCAGTCCTATTACTCTACAGTCCATTACTTCTCATTACTTCAGTCTATTACTTCAGTCCTATTACTTTCACTAGCCTACGTCCTATTACTTCAGTCCTATTACTTCAGTCCTATACTTATCCTATACATCCTATTACTTCCAGCCTACGTCCTATTACTTCAGTCCTATTACTTCAGTCCTATTACTTCACTAGCCTACTTCCTATTACTTCAGTCCTATTACTTCAGTCCTATTACTCACTACCATTTCCTATACCAGTCCTATTACTTCACTAGCCTACTTCCTATTACTTCAGTCCTAACTCAGTCCTATTACTTCACTAGCCTATCCTATTACTCAGTCTATTACTTCAGTCCTATTACTTCACTAGCTACGGTCCTATTACTTCAGTCCTATTACTTCAGTCCTATACTTCATTTTTCACTCAGTCCTATACTTCAGTCCTATTACTTCAGTCCTATTACTTCAGTCCTATTACTTCACTAGCCTACGTCCTATTACTTCAGTCCTATTACTTCACTAGCCTACTTCCTATTACTTCACTAGCCTACGTCCTATTACTTCAGTCCTATTACTTCAGTCCTATTACTTCAGGTCCTATTACTTCAGTCCTATTTTCAGTTACTTCAGTCCTATTACTTCACTAGCCTACGTCCTATTACTTCAGTCCTATTACTTCAGTCCTATTACTTTCAGTCCTATTACTTCAGTCCTATTATTACTTCAGTCCTATTACTTCCAGTCCTATTACTTCAGTCCTATTACTTCAGTCCTATTACTCAGTCCTATTACTTCAGTCCTATTACTTCACTAGCCTACTTCCTATTACTCAGTCCTATTACTTCAGTCCTATTACTTCACTAGACTCATAGTACTTCAGTCCTATTACTTCAGCTTACCAGTCTATTACTTCATAGTTCCTTACTTAGTCCTATTACTTCAGTCCATTACTTCAGTCCTATTACTTCACTAGCCTACTTCCTATTACTTCAGCCTATTACTTAGTCCTATTACTTCAGAGTTACTTCAGTCCTATTACTTCACTAGCCTACTCCTATACTTCAGTCCTATTACTTCAGTCCTATTATTCAGTCCTATTACTTCACTAGCTACGTCCTATTACTTCAGTCCTATTACTTCAGTCCTATTACTTTCAGTCCTATTACTCAGTCCTATTTTACTCCATTACTCAGCCTTACTTATTACTTCAGCTATTACTTCAGTCTATTACTTCAGTCCTATTACTTCACTAGCCTACTTCCTATTACTCAGTCCTATTACTTCAGTCCTATTACTTCAGTCCTATTACTTCAGTCCTATTACTTCAGCCTACTTCTATTACTTCAGTCCTATTACTTCAGTACTTCCTATTACTTCAGTCCTATTACTTCATCCTATTACTTCAGTCTATTACTTCAGTCCTATTACTTCAGTCCTATTACTTCAGTCCTATTATTCAGATCTATTACTTCAGTCCTATTACTTCACTACTACTTCCTATTACTTCAGTCCTCATTACTTCAGTCCTATTACTTCAGTCCTATTACTTCAGTCCTATTACTTCAGTCCTATTACTTCAGTCCTACTTACTTCAGTCTATTACTTCAGTCCTATTTACTTCAGTCCTATTACTTCAGTCCGATATTCAGTCCTATTACTTCAGTCTATTACTTCAGCCATTACTCAGTCCTTTACTTCAGTCCTATTACTTCAGTCCTATTACTTCAGTCCTATTACTTCAGTCCTATTACTTCAGTCCTATTACTTCATGCCTATTACTTCAGTCCTATTACTTCAGTCCTATTACTTCAGTCCTATTACTTCAGTCCTATTACTTCAGTCCTATTACTTCACTAGCCATTACTTCATCCTATTACTTCAGTCCTATTACTTCATTACTTCAGTCCTATACTTCAGTCCTATTACTTCATCCTATTCCATTACTTCATCCTATTACTTCATCTATTACTCAGTTCCTATTACTTCAGTCCTATTACTTCAGTCCTATTACTTCAGCTAGTATTCCTATTACTTCAGTCCTATTACTTCAGCTACTCCTATTACTTCAGTCCTATTACTTCAGTCCTATTACTTCAGTCCTATGACTTCAGTCCTATTACTTCAGTCCTATTACTTCAGTCCTTACTTCAGTCTATTACTTCAGTCCTATTACTTCAGTCCTATTACTTCAGTCCTATTACTTCAGTTTCCTATTACTTCAGTCCTATTACTTCAGTCCTATTACTTCAGCCTACTGTCCTATTACTTCAGTCCTATATAGTTACTTCAGTCCTATTACTTCAGTCCTATTACTTCATCTAACTCAGCCTTACTCAGTCCTATTACTTCAGTCATTACTCAGTTACTTCAGTCCTATTACTTCAGTCCTATTACTTCAGTCTATTACTTCAGTCTATTACTTCAGTCCTATTACTTCAGTCCTATTACTTCAGTCCTATTACTTCAGTCCTATTACTTCAGTACCATTTACTTACTTACTATCAGTCCTATTACTCAGTCCTATTACTTCAGTCCTATTACTTCAGTCCATTACTTCAGTCCTATTACTTCAGTCCTATTACTCATCAGTTACTTCAGTCCTATTACTTCAGTCCTATTACGTTACTAGCCTATTACTTCAGTCCTATTACTTCAGTCCTATTACTTCAGTCCTATTACTTCAGTCTATTACTTCAGTCCTATTACTTCAGTCTATTACTTCAGTCCTATTACTTCAGTCCTATACTTCAGTCCTATTACTTCAGGTTTTCTTCAGTCCTATTACTTCAGTCCTATTACTTCAGTCTATTTACTTCAGTCCTATAACTTCAGTCCTATTACTTCAGTCCTATTACTTCAGTCCTATTACTTCAGTCCTATTACTTCAGTCTATTACTTCAGTTACTTCAGTCCTATTACTCAGTCCTATTACTACTCTATGTTCCTATTACTTCAGTCCTATTACTTCAGTCCTATTACTTCAGTCCTATTACTTAGGTACTTCAGTCCTATTACTTCAGTCCTATTACTTCAGTCCTATTACTTCAGTCCTCTATTACTTCATGTTTTACTTCAGTCCTATTACTTCAGTCCTATTACTTCAGAGGTTACTTCAGTCCTATTACTTCAGTCCTATTACTTCAGCCTATACTTCAGTCCTATTACTTCAGTCCTATACTTCAGTCCCTATTACTTCAGTCCTATTACTTCAGTCTATTACTTCAGTCCATTACTTCAGTCCTATTACTTCAGTCCTATTACTTCAGTCCTATTACTTCAAGCTACTTCGTCCTATTACTTCAGTCCTATTACTTCAGTCCTATTACTTCAGTCCTATACTTCAGTCCTATTACTTCAGTCCTATACTTCAGTCTATTACTTCAGTCCTATTACTTCAGTCCTATTACTTCAGTCTATTACTTCATTACTTCAGTCTATTCTATTACTTCAGTCCTATTACTTCAGTACTTCAGTCCTATTACTTCCTAGTACTTCATTACTTCAGTCCTATTACTTCAGTCCTATTACTTCAGCCACTTCCTATTACTTCAGTCCAGTTACTTCAGTCCTATTACTTCAGCCTACTCTATTACTTCAGTCCATTACTTCAGTCCTATTACTTCAGTCCTATTACTCAGTCCTATCAGTCATACTTCAGTCCTATACTTTCATCCTATTACTTCAGTCCTATTACTTCAGTCCATTATTCAGTCCTATTACTTCAGTTCCATTACTTCAGTCCTATTACTTCATCCTTTACTTCAGTCCTATTACTTCAGTCCTATTACTTCAGTCCTATTACTTCATTACTTCAGTCCTATTACTTCAGTCCTATTACTTCAGTCCTATTACTTCAGTCCTATTACTTCAGTCCTATTACTTCAGTCCTATTACTTCAGTCCTACGTCCTTACTTCAGTCCTATTACTTCAGTCCTATTACTTCAGTCCTATTACTTGTCTATTACTTCAGTCCATTACTTCAGTCCTATTACTTCAGTCCTATTACTTCAGTCCTATTACTTCAGTCCTATTACTTCAGTCCTATTACTTCAGCATTATGCCTTATACTTCAGTCCTATTACTTCAGTCCTATTAACTTCAGTCCTATTACTTCAGTCCTATTACTTCAGTCCTATACTTCAGTCCTATTACTTCAGTCCTATTACTTCAGTCCTATTACTTCAGTCCTATTACTTCAGTCCTATTACTTCAGTCCTATTACTTCAGTCCTACTCATTACTCAGTCCTATTACTTCAGTCCTTATCCTACTTCGTCCTATTACTTCAGTTCTCGATTACTTCAGTCCTATTACTTCAGTCTTATTACTTCAGTCCTATTACTTCAGTCTTATTACTTCAGTCCTATTACTTCAGTCTTATTACTTCAGTCTTATTACTTCAGTCCTATTACTTCAGTCCTATTACTTCAGTCTTATTACTTCAGTCCATTACTCATCTATTACTTCAGTCCTATTACTTCAGTCCTATTACTTCAGTCCTATTACTTCAGTCCTAGTCCTATACTTCAGTCTATTACTTCAGTCCTATTACTTCAGTCCTATTACTTCAGTCCTATTACTTCAGTCCTATTACTTCACTTCGTCCTATTACTTCAGTCTATTACTCAGTCCTATTACTCAGCCTATTACTTCAGTCCTATTACTTCACTAGCCTTTACTTCAGTCCTATTACTTCAGCTCCTATTACTTCAGTCCTATTACTTCAGTCCTATTACTCAGTTCCTATTACTTCAGGTCCTATTACTTCAGTCCTATTACTTCAGTCCTATCTCTACTTCGTCCTATTACTTCAGTCCTATTACTTCAGTCCTATTACTTCAGTCCTATTACTGTCACTAGCCTACTTCCTATACTTCAGTCTTATTACTTCAGTCTTATTACTTCAGTCTTATTACTTCAGTCTTATTACTTCAGTCCTATTACTTCAGTCTTATTACTTCAGTCTTATTACTTCAGTCTTATTACTTCAGTCTTATTACTTCAGTCTTATTACTTCAGTCTTATTACTTCAGTCCTATTACTTCAGTCCTATTACTTCAGTCCTATTACTTCAGTCCTATTACTTCAGTCCTATTACTTAAGTCCTATTACTTCAGTCCTATTACTTCAGTGCTATTACTTCAGTCCTATTACTTCAGAGTTACTTCAGTCCTATTACTTCAGTGCTATTACTTCACTAACCTACTTCCTATTACTTCAGTGCTATTACTTCAGTGCTATTACTTACAGTCCTATTACTTCAGTCCTATTACTTCAGTGCTATTACTTCAGTCCTATTACTTCAGTCCTATTACTTCAGTCCATACTTCTCTATTACTTCAGTCCTATTACTTCAGCTATACTTCAGTCCTATTACTTCAGTCCTATTACTTCAGTCCTATTACTTCAGTCCTTTTACTTCAGTCCTATTACTTCAGTCCTATTACTTCAGTCCTATTACTTCAGTCCTATTACTTCAGTCCTATTACTTCAGTCCTATTACTTCAGTCCTATTACTTCAGTCCTATTACTTCAGTCCTATTACTTCAGTCCTATTACTTCAGTCCTATTACTTCAGTCTATTCAGTCCTTTCTAGTCCATTATTTACTTCAGTCCTATTACTCTCAGTCCTATTACTTCAGTCCATTACTTCAGCTTACTTCAGTCCTATTACTTCAGTCCTATTACTTCAGCCTATACTTCAGTCCTATTACTTCAGTCTATTACTTCAGTCCTATTACTCAGTCCTATCTCATACTTTCAGTCCTATTACTTCAGTCCTATTACTTCAGTCCTATTACTTCAGTGCTATTACTTCAGAGTTACTTCAGTCCTATTACTTCAGTGCTATTACTTCACTAACCTACTTCCTATTACTTCAGTGCTATTACTTCAGTCCTATTACTTCAGTCCTATTACTTCAGTCCTATTACTTCAGTCCTATTACTTCAGTCCTATTACTTCAGTCCTATTACTTCAGTCCTATTACTTCAGTCCTATTACTTCAGTCCTATTACTACAGTCCTATTACTACAGTCCTATTACTACAGTCCTATTACTACAGTCCTATTACTTCAGTCCTATTACTACAGTCCTATTA
>JACEEZ010008552.1:115000-120000 GCA_016584305.1 Chionoecetes opilio | reverse complement strand
TAGAAAAAAACAGGTTATTTTTTTCATCCTTCATTTTAAATCGTGTTTTAAATATATATTAATAATAAAAACACACACGAACAAACGCACAAACAGAAAAAATGGGAAAAAAAAACGTATATTTTTTCGCCATTAATTTTAAATCATGTTTTAAATATATATTAAAACAAAATCACAAAAAAAAACTTAAAATAAACAAAGAAAATAGAAAAAATAAACAGTTTTTTTTTTCTCCCCATAAATTTTAAATCATAAAAATAAAAAAAAACGTATATTTTTTTCCAAATTTATTTTAAATCGTGTTTTAAATATATACTAAAAAAAAAAAAAAAAACTTATAAACAAAAAGTAGTAAAAACAGGTTATTTTTCTCCCAATAAGAAAAAATAGACGTAACATATAAGTAATAGTAGTAGTAATATAAGGAAGCAATTTAAGTAATCAAGAAGAAAATATAGTTTTAAGTAATGATTTATAAGTAGTAGTAGTAAAAAAGGTAAGATTTTAATAGTAATGGTCAAATTTACTTAAAATAATGGTAGATTAATTACTAGTTAGAAATCATGTCTAGAAATTACTAACTATTAAAGAATGATGCAATTATAGAAGCATAGTTAATAGTAATAATAATAATAATAATAATAATGATAATAATAATAATAATAATAATAATAATAATAACAATAATAATAATAATAATAATAATAATAATAATAAATAATAATATAATAATAATAATAATAATAATAATAATAATAATAATAATAATGACAAATAATTACTTAAAAGCTAAATAGTTATACATATAAAAAAAATATCGAAATATTAGCCGGAAAAAAGCTTAGAAATATTAGTAAGGAAAAAAAGCTTGGGAAAAAAAAGCTTAGAAATATTACTAAGGAAAAAAAAGCTTGGGAAAAAAAAGCTTAGAAATATTACTTAGGGAAGAAAAGAAAAAAAAGCTTAGAAATATTACTAAGGGAAGAAAAGAAAAAAAACTTAGAAATATTACTAGGGGAAGAAAATAAAAAAAAAGCTTAGAAATATTACTAAGGGAAGAAAAGAAAAAAAAGCTTAGAAATATTAGTAAGGAAAAAAAGCTTAGGAAAAAAAGCTTAGAAAAAAAAGCTTAGAAATATTACTAAGGAAAAAAAAGCGTAGGAAAAAAAAGCTTAGAAATATTAGTTAAAAAAAATTAAAAAGCTTAGAAATAGTATGAAAAAAAAGCTTAGAAATATTAGTAAGAAAAAAAAAAGCTTAGAAATATTAGTAAGGAAAAAAAAACTTAGAAATATTACTAGGGCAAAAAATATATATATAAAAAAAAAAACTAAATTCTTCGTCTTAATATTCTAATGGCACAAAAATATAACCAAAAAAAGTATATATACATTAATAATAAAATAATAATAATAATAATAATAATAATAATAATAATAATAATAATAATAATAATAATAATAAAAAAATAAAAATAATAATAATAAAAAGTATAGTGTCATTATGGTGTATGTATTATTATTATTATTAATGGAAAAATAAATGTATTGGTTTTAAAGTTAATACAGAAATAAATGAAGAAAAATAATACTAATAATAATAATAATAATAATAATAACAGTAATCTCTCTCTCTCTCTCTCACACACACACACACACACACACACACACACACACACACACACAGTTATAAAAGTAAATTACATGTAACCAAATATAACGAATTTTTATCATCTCAGCAAGTATTTTTAGGAAAATATTTAATCAAGAAACTACCAAGTTTTTTTTTTTTGGTTCATATATACTATATTCTCTTTTTTTGTTTCTTTATCTCTTCTTTCTTTCTTTCTTTTTCTCTATCTCTTTTTTTTCTCTCTTTCTTTTTTTCTTTATCTTTTTCTCTATCTTTTTTCTTTTTCTCTATCTTTCTTTTTTTCTCCATCTTTTTCTCTTTATCTCTTTCTTTTTTTCTCTTTCTTTTCTTTCTCTCTATCTCTTTCTTTTTTTCTCTCTATCTTTCTTTTTTTCTCTCTATCTTTCTTTTTTTCTCTCTATCTTTCTTTTTTTCTCTCTCTCTCTTTTTCTCTATCTCCCTTTCTCTCTACATTTCTCTACTCCGTCTTTCATCAATTTCCATTTACTGTAATTTCATTGTAATTTTCATTGTAATTTTCATTGTCTTTCATTACAGTGGCTCATAAGTGCATTTTTCTCACTACTTTCATCATATTTCTGAATTTTCTTCATGATACTCACATTTTTTCAACCTATTCATCATATTTATGCATTTTAATCATCGTAATTATGCATTTTTAACTTTATTCATCATAATTATGCCTTTTTTCACTTTATTCATCATATTTATGCATTTTCATTATCAAAATTATGCATTTTTTCACTTTATTCATCATATTTTTGCCTTTTCTTCATCATATTTCATTAATTCCTTCACTTTATTCATCATAATTATAAAAACGATGCATTTCATCACATTTCTATATTTTTTTCATCACACTCATCATAATCAGGTATATTTTTCATCATATTTGTATTTTTTTCATCATACTTATCATAATTATGCATTTTTAAAATTATATTCATCATATTTCAGTCTTTTTTTCACTAATCATCATATTTCAGTATTTTCTTATTTTTATTAATCATATCTATGCATTTTCTTATATCATTATACTCACCATATTCTGTATTTTTTTCATCATACTCATCATATTTCAGGCTTTTTTCATCATACTCATCATATTTCAGGCTTTTTTCATCATACTCATCATATTTCAGGCTATTTTTCATCATACTCATCATATTTCAGGCTATTTTTCATCATACTCATCATATTTCAGGCTTTTTTCATCATACTCATCATATTTCAGGCTATTTTTCATCATACTCATCATATTTCAGGCTATTTTTCATCATACTCATCATATTTCAGGCTATTTTTCATCATACTCAGCATATTTCAGGCTTTTTTAATCATACTCATTATATTTCAGGCTATTTTTCATCATACTCATTATATTTCAGGCTATTTTTCATCATACTCATCATATTTCAGGCTTTTTTCATCATACTCATCATATTTCAGGCTTTTTTTCATCATACTCATCATATTTCAGGCTTTTTTCATCATACTCATCAGATTTCAGGCTTTTTTCACTATATTCATCATAATTATGCCTTTCCTTCATCATACTCATCATAATTCACTATTTTCATTCACCACACTCATCATAACCAATATATTCCTACCATAAATCACCCAACAAATCATTTCTTCAACCAAATCAACAACAAAGCATCGCTACCAAAACACAAATCATCAATAAAACATCAACCGTTCATTTGTCTGAACTCGCGATGACATCAATGCGTTCGCTCACTCCTCAAGACTCAATCGCCACAAACAGGACCATTATGCGATGATTCAAACAAGAGATATTGATGTATAAACTTTCCAGGAGGTGAAATCGGTGACTCAAAATGGCGGACATGCACAAGGCATCTACCCAACTGAGCATCTGAACACATCTTTGTTAATAGTCAAATAAAAGTCTGTTATTAAGATAGAACACAGTAAATAATAGTAGTAGTAGGATAAAATAGTAGATAGTTAAGATATATACTGTAAATATAGGAGTAATGTATGTATGTATGTCCTAAATAATAATAATAATAATAATAATAGGTGGAAATAATGATTAATATTAAAATTTATAGATAGAAATGAAGTTATAGTAATAATAATAATAATAATAATATAATAATAATAATAATAATAATAATGACATATACACTAGTCTAAGACAATGTTATCATTATTATTATTAAACGAATGGATTTTTTCATTGTTAATTATGCTGCAGTAGTAGTAGTAGTAGCAAAGACATTCTACAAGATACCTCCCTTGCTGCATGTGACCATCAATGACTATCATATAGACTGTGGTTTATCAGTCTATATGATACACTGTTATCTTCGTCAATGTTTGTTCTATAATATTATCAAATAAAAAACAGTAAAACACGCTAAAGAAATGCCATTACGAGACTATGAAGAAATATGCATGAACTCATAGAATACGAATACGAATTCACTTCAACTCTTCGCCATTTAAAACTTTGCGAGTCAACATTTATCTTGAAGGGTATCAATAGAAGCGCAATTTTATTAGCTTTCCATTGATATATTTCGTTTACTGATAACTGAATTAGCACCATGCATAAATTAGCGTTAACTAAATAAATAACATCATCAATCGGGAAAATTACCCAATTGATGACGTTATTTATTTAGTTAACGCTAATTTATGCATGGTGCTAATTCACTCATCACAAAACGAAATACATCAATGGAAAGCTAATAAAATTGCGCTTCTATTGATACCCTTCATGATAAAAGTTGACTCGCAAAATATTAAATGGCGAAGAGTTGAAGTGAATATTAAGTTCATGCATATTTCTTCAGAGTCTCATAATGGCATTTCTTTAGCGTGTTTTACTGTTTTTTATTTGGTACTATTATAGAACAAACATTGACGAAGATAACAGTGTATCATATAGACTGATAAACCAGTCTATATGAGAGTCATTGATGGTCACATGCAGCAAGGGAGGTATCCTGTTGTTGAATGTCTTTGTTAGTAGTCACAACAGAGACACACACACACACACACACACACACACACACACACACACACACCCACACACACACACAATGGATTAATTTATATCATTTTAAAACACACAAAATATCAAAATTCATATGTAAACAAAAAAAATTGCAAGATATTTTTTTGTTAGATTTCTACCTACGTTTTTTTCCTCTCTCTCTCTCTCTCTCTCTCTCTCTCTCTCTCTCTCTCTCTCTCTCTCTCTCACTCTCTCTAACCTCACTGAAGAGACAAAATATATGCTTTATGAATCTATATATACTGTTACGTATATATATATATTTATACATATATAATTTATTCATATATTTATA
>JACEEZ010008552.1:82500-110000 GCA_016584305.1 Chionoecetes opilio | reverse complement strand
TCCCCGTGCTCTCAAAACACAACTGTTTATCAGCAGACGACGCACCATGGATCGGCGACGTCACAACAGGGAGCTTCCCAGCACCGCCTGATACATATGCGCGGAGACTGAGAAAGATTTAGTACTTGGGGAATTTTGGGTGTTTCTGATATATTTTGTGTGCGATGTGGCATGTACTTGTATCCTGTGTGGGTGCAGCGTGGGGGCTGTGCCTTTACCGAGAGCTTAGCACCCATTTGCAAACTGTGGGGCCACGATATATGTGTGCAGATGTGTGCAGCGGCGGGGAGGAGCGGGGAGCGGCGGGTAGTAGCAAGGCCACTGAGATGAGAGGGCTGCAGTACCCTGGCTACTACCAGCCGCTCCCCGTCGCTCCACAGGTCTGCACACATATATCGTCGCCGTGTGGGTTGTGAATGGGTGTCAAGCTCTCGGGAATGGCACGGCTTTCTTGCTGTGCCCATGCAGGATGCGAGTATGTGCCGTGTCGCATACAAAATATACCAGAAGCACTCAAAACTCCCCAAGTACTACATTTTTCTCAGAGTCTCCGTGTGTCTGTGTCGGGTGTCTGGGAGGCCACTCGTGTGACGTCGCCAGCAAGTTTCCCATCACGGCAGGAATGGGGCTGTTGTTTTTCCCGCCCTTGTTACAAAAGTCATGTTTTTAGGGAAATAAGGCGTGGAAATGAATGATTTTTTGTGGATTAGGTATTATGAATGTACTCAACATAATTATGTAAAGAAAAAATGTGTCTGGACGATGACTTTAAGTGTGTTAGGAAGGTGTGGTAGTAGATGCAAAGTGGTGGTAGTTGTAGTAGTATTAGTAGTAGTATTAGTATTAGTAGTAGTAGTAGTAGTAGTAGGAAGAGGAGGAGGAGGAGGAGGAGGAGGAGGAGGAGGAGGAGGAGGAGGAGGAGGAGGAGGAGGAGGAGGAGGAGGAGAGGAGGAGGAGGAGGAGGAGGAGGAGGAGGAGGAGGAGGAGGTAGGAGGAGGAAGGGAGGAGGAGGAATTTTTTTTTTTTTTTTTTTTTTTTTTACATGACAAAGGACTGGCCAAGGGCACAACAAAAATGGGTAACACAAGGCCCGCTTAGTTGGCAGTCCCTATAAAGAAGACAGTAAGAGAATAATATAAAAAAGAGGGGTGAGCCAATTTAGTGAGGGAGGTGTCTTGTTACTCTTGTTTTGAAAAGATTTAAGTCATAGGAAAGTGGAAAAATAGAAACAGGAAGAGAGTTCCAGAGTTTACCAGTGAAAGGGATGAAAGAGTAAAGATACTGATTAACTCTTGCATTAGGAAGATGGACAGAATAGGGATGAGAATGAGTAGAAAGTCTTGTGCAGCGAGACCGCGGGAGTGGGGGAGGCATGCAGTTAGCAAGTTCAGAAGAGCAGTGAGCATGAAAATAACGGTAGAAGAGAGCAAGAGAAGCAACATTGCGGCAGTGATTTAAGATTGAAGACAGTCAGTCAGAGGAGAGGAGTTGATAGACCAAAAGCTTTGACTCAACCCTGTTTAGAGAGCTGTATGAGGTCCCAGAGCAACCTTGCTAGCCAAGTGATTAAAGATACATCAAAAAATACTTTTTTTTAAAAAATACAAAAGGTAAAGTTCCCAACTGGGCAACCTCGGGACCAGCGCCGACCGAGTATGGAATTTCCGACTTTTAGAACGTAGATTTTGGGAAAAAAAAGCCATCCAACTTCTTCAAAGGTCATTTCTCAGAATAGTTAACACATTGTTCTTCTTTTCTTTCCTTGCCCCGTAGTGTCCTGGACGTTTGGGGCCGATACCATAACAGACCTTAGAAGTACACAAAATACAGTGTACACAACTCTACAGTCACAACACCACTGAACAATAACACAAACAAATTGGCGGGAGAAACCACGGCCTAGTGTGGTGGCACCAGCGACCTAGTGTGGTGCACCCAGCGGCCTAGTGTGGTGGCACCAGCGGCCTAGTGTGGTGGCACCCAGCGGCTAGTGTGGTGGCACCCAGCGGCCTAGTGTGGTGGCACCCAGCGGCCGACCCGGCAACTACGCCCAGGGTTTTGGGTGTTCTGCCGGGTTTTGGAAAATCCCGAACCCTAGCCGAGTTTTGGGTGTTGCCGAGGCTTGGGATGCCCAGTTTGGGAACTTCAACCTGTAGTAACGTGGGCAAGCAGGACAAGTCACAGGGGACACAGGGCTACCCAACTAGGTACACCCCCACCCCTAAATATTTAACCCGAATCTCCACGATTTACAGAAATAACCCAGCTGGCAATAAAATCCTCGTAAATCCGAAAATCCGCGGAAAACTGTCCTCACTGGATGGCTTTGTTCGGCGTCAGCGCAAGGCCTGATTTCAAAGTGAGTCATGATTTCTGCACATTGTATACACTCACTCAAGATAATATGATAACCACAGCAGATTTAGAACCACTGACCCAACTACCATCTGCACGACACATTTCTGCCTATCATAAGCAAGACAAATATACGAAAACTTTTTTGCGTGTTCTAAAAAATGTAGCAAAATGAAAGTGCGTAAATTTTTTTCTCACTTTTTTGTCTTCAACTCGCTGCAATTTCTCTCTCTCTCTCTCTCTCTCTCTCTCTCTCTCTCTCTCTCTCTCTCTCTCTCTCTCTCTCTCTCTCCTCTCTCTCTCTCTCTCTCTCATTATCTCTATTATTTTGGTTTTTCCCTTTTTCCTTGTTTCTCTCTCTCTCTCTCTCTCTCTCTCTCTCTCTCTCTCTTCTACTACTACTACTACTACTATTACTACTACTACTACTACCATTACTACTAGTCTACTACTACTACTACTACTACTACTACTACTACTACTACTACTACTATTACTACTACTACTACTACCATTACTACTAGTCTACTACTACTACTACTACTACCATTACTACTAGTCTACTACTACTACTACTACTACTACTACTACTACTACTATTACTACTACTACTACTACCATTACTACTAGTCTACTACTACTACTACTACTACTACCATTACTACTAGTCTACTACTACTACTACTACTACTACCTCTACTACTACTACTACTACTACTACTACTACTATTACTACTACTACTACTACCATTACTACTAGTCTACTACTACTACTACTACTACTACTACTACCATTACTACTATTCTACTACTACTACTACTACTACTACCACTTCTACCATTACTACTAGTCTACTACTACTACTACTACTACTACTACCTCTACTACTATTACTACTACTACTACTTCTACCACTACTACTATTCTACTACTACTACTACTACTACTACTACTACTACTTCTACCATTACTACTAGTCTACTACTACTACTACTACTACTACCTCTACTACTATTACTACTACTACTACTTCTACCATTACTACTAGTCTACTACTACTACTACTACTACTACTACTACCACTTCTACCATTACTACTAGTCTACTATTACTACTACTACTACCTCTACTACTATTACTACTACTACTACTTCTACCATTACTACTAGTCTACTACTACTACTACTACAATTACTACTACTACTACTACCATTACTACTAGTCTACTACTACTACTACTACTACTATTACTACTACTACTACTACCATTACTACTAGTCTACTACTACTACTATTAGAAGAGAGGTCCCGAGTTCATTTCCAATACAAATAGCCCATTGCGATACATAGCAATACAAAAATATCTCGAAGGTGAAAATTGCCGATAACTTGAGTCCTGTGTTGGGCGCTGACCCCTGAGTGACGGGCCTGCCTGCTGCCGCCCAATATTAAACCTGCTGAATGTTGGCGGACAATGCCGACGGTCACATTCTGCTCGTCGGCCTCCTGTCCCACGGCCACTTTTGAGTGACGAACACTCCATCGACGGGAAGTGCCGATGGTGGTGAGTGGTGGTGTGGACGGGGCTTTAGCTTCAGTCTAACTTGTGATTTTCAAAGTAAAACTGCTATAAGCTAGAAGTATGATATATTACTATGCGTGACATACAGGGAGGTCCCGTTATACGAGCATTCGGTATACGAGAATCCGATGCTACGAGATGTGTAAATTAGGGTCTATTTTCAATATACGAGATCGAAAATCCAATGTTACGACATTCAAACTGGGGTGAGTCAAATTACCTCAAGTTCAAAATGCTCGCCCTACCACTCCTGGGCTGGACAAAGGGGGATTTGGTTGACCCCAGTGAGGTCACCCCTAGCAAGGCGTGACCTGAAGGGTAATTAAGCATATGGCGTGGCCTGACCTTTAGGGGTAATTAGCAGGTGTGCGGCCCCAACCTTGGGACCGCAGTGAGGTCACCCCTAGCAAGGCGTGACCTGAAGGGTAATTAAGCATATGGCGCGGCCTGACCTTTAGGGGTAATTAGCAGTTGTGGGGCCCCATCCTTGGGACCCCTACACTACCTTCTCTTGTATCACGTGGCGTCCCCTACATTACAACGTCTATTTTGCTTGTTATGCATGTTTTATGTTTAATTAATGTGCAGTTATGTTATTTTGTGTGCTATTTTCTCTTTCAGAATGCTTTTTCTACAGAATAGGTAGTACAGTGTGGGTAATATAGACGCTGTGTGTTTGTTGTGTTGGCTACAGAATAGGTAGTACAGTGTGGGTAATATAGACGCTGTGTGTTTGTTGTGTTGGCTACAGAATAGGTAGTACAGTGTGGGTAATATAGACGCTGTGTGTTTGTTGTGTTGGCTACAGTTTATTTTACCTTGAAAAACACGTCTTTTTTTCTCTTTTTTATAATTGATGGTCCTGGAACCAAACCTATATTTTACCATTAGTTATGTGTTTCCTTATACCAGATTTCGCTTTACGAGTATGCCAGGTGGAACCTAACTGCTCGTATCTTCGGGACCTCCCTGTACTACTACTACTACTACTACTACTGTTGCTGGCGGGGACGCGGGAACAACAAACCAGCATTTGTTGCCCGGAACGAATTGCGTGTGTGAACGTAATCTGTACCGACTCCCCGGCGCTACAAAGTGCTGACATTTGCCCAGTGTGAACCAGGCTTTAGTCCCTTCCCCTACACTGAGGTGGCAACACTGCTCTCTGCATAACACTGACCTATCATGAACGCTTTCTGAATTATAAACTTATATATTTACTATAACGCGTTCAGCTCACAACTTGTTTCTCACACAGCCACACTTACCCATCAAAAGTTATTGTCAATGGCAGGATCTACAATTGTATCCCCGGCATTTACAATTATCTAGCGGAAAAAAAAAATTCTGATTTCTGGCTGCTCAAAAATATTCCAAAATTGAAGAAAATCTGGTTTTTGTTATTTTGTCGCAAAACTATGAGTCGTAAGAAAACTTATGGCAGTAACAAAGGTTCATCTTGAGGTGTTCTACATGACGCAGTAATCGGCTTGTCAAAACACCTCATGGTTGTCGAGAAAATTGATATTTTGTATAAATGTACGAATATGCTATTTTCTCGGTTATTTACCAATCAATATTTTTTTGCTTTACGTCAAATGATAGCCCTTGATCTACTTCATATTTACTTCTCTATTCATGTTGCACGAATCTGCCTTAGTTTTTTAGTTATTGAAAAAACGTGATTTACAAAAAAAATCAAGGCATACACCTTGCAAAATTTGCAATATTTTTTGAAAAATAGATTTGCTTGAAAATGAGTTGCTAGCAGTTATCGGGCATGCTGAACACGAATCTGGCGTCAGTTTTCAGTTACAATGATTAGAAGTCCCTATTTCAGCCAATTCACAATGACATGATACTTCCAGATAGTCCTTAAAAACCACAAATTAGACAAAACTTACTACAAGACATAACAATATGCTAGGCATTGCTAGATTAATCATGACTTCACTACAACGATCAGTAGTAGTATTTTCAGTATTAGTAGTAGTAGTAGTAATCCCTATTTGAGCCACCCATGCGATTGTCAAAGCACAATCAGCACGCTCGGCTCACAACCGAGAAGTCCCGGGTTCGATCCCCGGGCGGAGCGCAGACAGACGGGCGGTCTTCTTAAAACCCGAGCCCCTGTCCACCCAGCAGTGAATGGGTACACACACACACACACACACCCAGCAGTGAATGGGTGTGGGGTGTTAGCCGGGGTTTGTGACCCGCCTCCCGGGGTGGTGGCTTCCCCCAACACTAACCACTAAGCAGGAATGATTAAATGTACCTATGGAGACGGGGCCATACCAGTGTTGCTCAGGCCCTGGAAAACACAACAACTAGATAAATGCAACTAGGTGAATACACACAAACCTGAATCAGAGCAGAGGAGAAATGGTGGCAGTTTTTGTTTATAAGGTGGTAGTGGTCACCCCCTCCCTACATACACCCACACAACCCCTTCCCCTACCTTCCCTACTGTCCCCCCACTACCCCCAACCCTCCTACCCCTTCCCCAACACCTCCCCTTCCTCCCCAACCCCCTACACAAACCAGAGTAAGAGGAGAGGAGAAATGGTTGCAGTTTTTCTTCATAAGGTGATAGCAGTTTATTTCTACCTTTTACACACATAACCCCCACTTTCCTCCCTTCCCCAACCCCCACACCCCTTCCCCAACCTCTCCCCTTCCTACCCCAACACCCCCAAAGACACCCACACCCTTCCCTAACCCCTACAAACCCCCTACACTAACCTGAGTAGAGGAGAGGAGAAATGATTGCAATTTTTCTTCATAAGGTGATAGCAGTTTATTTCTACCTTTTACACACATAACCCCCACTTTCCTCCCTTCCCCAACCCCCACACCCCTTCCCCAACCCTCTACCCCCTACCCCAACACCCCCAAAGACACCCACACCCTTCCCTAACCCCTACAGCCCCCTACACACACCTGAATCAGAGCAGAGGAGAAATGATTGCAATTTTTCTTCATAAGGTGATAGCAGTTTACATCTACCTTCTCCACCCCCACCCACCCTTTTTCCACCCTCCCCAACCCCCACCCCCCTTCCCCAACCTCCACCCCCTACCCCTACACACCCCCAACACCCCCTCAACCCCAGGCAACCCCAAGAGAAGGGGTTGAACTGGAAGGAAGCAAAGAGAAGGTCGATACACAAGAGGACATACACAACAACTAGGAAAAGGGAGAGACCTGAACACCACCAAGAAGTACAGGTCTTTCAGGTGACAAGTAGGTCAACACACACACACACACACACACACACACACACACACACACACACACGCAACACGCACACACACACACACACACCTGGGTCAGTGCAGAGGAGAAATGGTTGCAGTTTTTGTTCATGAGGTGGTAGCGGTCCCCCCGATATTCCTTGCCTAGCTCCGCAACTATGCGCTTGGTATCGTCCTCCATAAAATCTGTGTAACCCAGGTGGATGCTCTGCCTGTGGGTGGATGATAGGGGGTTGTTAGGGGGTTGTTAGGGGGTTGTTAGGTGGTTGTTAGGGTGGTTGTTATGGGGTTGTTATGGGGTTGTTAGACGGTTGTTATGGGGTTGTTAGACGGTTGTTATGGGGTTGTTAGACGGTTGTTATGGGGTTGTTAGACGGTTGTTATGGGGTTGTTAGGGGTTGTTAGGTGGTTGTTAGGTGGTTGTTATGGGGTTGTTAGACGGTTGTTATGGGGTTGTTAGGGGTTGTTATGGGGTTGTTAGGGGGTTGTTAGCGGTTGTTAGGGGGTTGTTATGGGGTTGTTAGACGGTTGTTATGGGGTTGTTATGGGGTTGTTAGACGGTTGTTAGGTGGTTGTTAGGGGGTTGTTAGCGACCAACGAAAACCACTAACAACTTTATTTTGTGACCTCCTTTTAGAAAATAAGGTCGTAACCACAGTGTGAAATTTATCCGAGCTGGGCACTAACTATATTGAATGTGTTTAAATACTAAATAATAAATGCATCTAAATATTGTAATTAAATACATTGGTAAATACATTTTAAATACACACAAATTTTAACACGTATAATTATAATTCATGATTAACAATATAAAATGTTTGATAAGTGATAAATGATACTTGACTGTTGTATATTGAATTACTTTATTAATTAAATTGATTAATGGAGATTATTAATTGAGATTATTGACTAATTAACTGATCAAAAAGTATTTAGTTTTTATATTACTGTAGAAGTATTTCAATACACACAACCCTCGTTTTCCCGGACCTCCATTTCCCGGATATGGGATTTGCGGGACAAAATCAGAGGTCCGGGGATATGTCAGACTCCCGGACAAATGCCTGGGCCAGTCCGTAAATTGACAAAGTTGTCCGGCGGTCCGAGCGTCTCCTGTCACCCCTGGTCAGTGTCCGCGCCTCCCACCAGGTGGCAGCATGGTCAACGATCGTATTGTTTACATTTGGGCACACGACACTCACGGTTCACCTGCACCGCCTCCGTCAGTCCCCCGACCCCCACTGCCCCTGGTGCAGGAACGTCTCTGAGACTATTGAACACTTTCTGCTGCAGTGTCCGCGCTTCCACTCCCACCGTGTAGTGCTACGCTCTCGACTCCTCGCCCTGAACGTCGCCACCTGTGACCTGCCCACCCTGCTGGCGGCGGCTGGCGTCCACCCCTCCCGGCAACACGCTGTCCTCCGCCTCACCTGTGCCTTCCTGAGGAAGACGGGTCAACTACAGCACCTGTGATAGCATCACAGGACATCACCAGGGCTCATAGTGTTCCCCAAGGGATCCTCGCAGCCCTAAAAACAACAACAAAGTGACGTAAAAGTCCGCGGCGGGGTAGTTGATATTGACGGTTCAATCCATCCTTGGGGGCATACGCCGGGGGGCGCGTCGCCTCGCCCACCCTACGATGCCACTCCCGGGGGTCACCACGCGCGAGTCCCCATGCAGGCTCCTTTCCCATACCAAGCAGCTCTCGACAAGAAACATCAACTTGCCCCAGCCAGGAGCCTTGTGGGCGCCCCCTTGGCCTCCTCCACGCCGGATTGTCTCTTACAGATACAACCCGATGGGAAGGATCGGTTTCAGGGTAGCGTGCCACATGCCCATATAGCCCAAGTTGGTGCTGACGGACTATGCAGGTAATAGGCCTCGATTCAGTCTCACGGTGCCATCGCTGATTTGACACGTAATCATCCCGGCGATACCCCGTGATTCTGCGAAGACACTTATTACCAAAGGCATTGATTCGTCTCTTCAAGTCACTATTTAGTGTCCATGTCTCACAACCATAGAGTAAGACAGGGATCACAAGCGACTTGAAGATCCGGATCTTTGTCCTCCTGCACAGGTACCGACAACGCCAAATACTCCCGCTGAGCGAGTCCATAACACCGTGGGCTATGCCAATCCGCCGTAAGACTTCTTGACGTGACCCGCCGTCATTATGGACTGCGCTACCAAGGTATGTAAAACTTTCCAAGATCTCAATGTCCTCGCCACATGCATGAACAGACTGTACTGCTTCATCTAGTAAGTCTCCAAACACCTGGACCTTGGTCTTGAGCCAGGAGACCTCAAGTCCCAAAGGCTTCGCCTCCTCGTGCAGCGCCTCGAGAGCCATCACCAGGACCTCCAGCGACTCAGCAAAGATTACTGCATCATCGGCAAAAACAAGATCAGTGATCTTGGTGTTGCCGACGGATGCTCCACAATCACTTTGATCTACAACCTTGTCCAATACCCAGTCCATACAAGCGTTGACAAGTGATGGGGCAAGGACGCACCCTTGCCTCACTCCTGTAGTCACAGCAAACAAGCTGGATACACCTGCCCCACACTTCACAGCACTCTCAGTCCCAGAATACAGACCAGTTATCAAACCAATAGTCCTTGCAGGAATCCCTCGAAGTCGCAGAAGATCCCAGAGTGACTCATGATGCACTGAGTCAAACGCCTTCTTGAGATCAACATAGGCTGCAAGCATCCCCTGTCCAAACTCACGTCGGCGTTCCACCAGGACACGAAGCGCTAGACAACCGCACGAATATTGGCGGTTGCCGGACAGTAAATACTAGAGTAGGATAAACGTCCTGGGGTGGGTAATGGCCTCGGACTGTTGCCATTCCCGGAACAGTGCTGCCCCCTATTAGTCCGGGAAAACCAGGTTTGTGTGTACGTGAAAACCAATATATTTATAAATACAGTTCTAAATACACAAATGTATTTAAATACGCACAAAAAATAGGTCAGTGCCCCATATTTTTTTCCGCTCGGCAAATCGAAAACATGACTCACTTGAAAAAATATATATAACCTAAAAAATGAACCAAAAAATATATATAACCTAAAAAATGGACCAAAAAATATAGACTACCCAAAAAAATGGACCAAAAAATATATATAACCTAAAAAATGGACCAAAAAATATATATAACCTAAAAAATGGACCAAAAAATATAGACTACCCAAAAAAATGGACCAAAAAATATATATAACCTAAAAAATGGACCAAAAAATATATATAACCTAAAAAATGGACCAAAAAATGTATATAACCTAAAAAATGTACCAAAAAATATATATAACCTAAAAAATGGACCAAAAAATATATATAACCTAAAAAATGTACCAAAAAATATATATAACCTAAAAAATGGACCAAAAAATGTATATAACCTAAAAAATGTACCAAAAAATATATATAACCTAAAAAATGGACCAAAAAATATATATAACCTAAAAAATGGACCAAAAAATATATATAACCTAAAAAATGTACCAAAAAATGTATATAACCTAAAAAATGTACCAAAAAATATATATAACCTAAAAAATGGACCAAAAAATATATATAACCTAAAAAATGGACCAAAAAATATATATAACCTAAAAAATGGACCAAAAAATATATATAACCTAAAAAATGGACCAAAAAATATATATAACCTAAAAAATGGACCAAAAAATATATATAACCTAAAAAATGGACCAAAAAAAATATATAACCTAAAAATTGACCGCAAAAAATATATACTACCCAAAAAAATGGACCAAAAAATATATATAACCTAAAAAATGGACCCAAAAATGTATATAACCTAAAAAATGGACCCAAAAATATATATAACCTAAAAAATGGACCAAAAAATATATATAACCTAAAAAATGGACCAAAAATATATATAACCTAAAAAATGGACCAAAAAATATATAACTAAAAGCCAAATATTAACCTAAAATGGACCAAAAATATATATAACCTAAAAAATGGACCAAAAATATATATAACCTAAAAAATGGACCAAAAAATATATATAACCTAAAAAATGGACCAAAAAATATATATAACCTAAAAAATGGACCAAAAAATATATATAACCTAAAAAATGGACCAAAAAATATATATACACAAAAAAAAAAAAAATGAATATCACGTAAAATAGTGTGCACCCATAATTATTTTCCCTAACAGGACACTAGAAAATACTACCTTAAACTGACTCTATTCTCACGACAAAACAAAGAAGGGGAAAGGATGCCCCCCATACGCAAACTCTGAAATTAAAGACAGAGATTAGAGATAGCTTACTTTTTTTCTTTTCTCATTAATAGAAAATGACCACTAATTGAAAATTTAATGTCCTTCTTTATTATCTCAAACACCTTAAGAGAAGGAGGAATAGAGATAGCTCACTTTATTATTTCACACTAAGAGACAAATAAAGAAGATATTAGAGATAGCTCACTTTTTATTATTTTCACACTTAAAGAGCATAATTGAATTTTTTTATTTTTAATTAAAGACAAATTAAGAGATTAGAGATAGCTCACTTTTTATTATTTTCACACTTAAAGAGACAAATGAAAGAGAGGAATATTAGAGATAGCTCACTTTTAATTATTTTCACACTTAAAGAGACAAATGAAAGAAAGAAATATTAGAGATAGCTCACTTTTTATTATTTTCACACTTAAAGAGAAACAAATTAAAGAAAGAAATATTAGAGATAGCTCACTTTTTATTATTTTCACACTTAGAGAAACAAATTAAAGAAAGAAATATTAGAGATAGCTCACTTTTTATTATTTTCACACTTAAAGAGACAAATTAAAGAAAGAAATATTAGAGATAGCTCACTTTTTATTATTTTCACACTTAAAGAGAAACAAATTAAAGAAAGAAATATTAGAGATAGCTCACTTTTTATTATTTTCACACTTAAAGAGAAACAAATTAAAGAGAGAGATTAGAGATAGCTCACTTTTTATTATTTTCACACTTAAAGAGACAAATTAAAGAAAGAAATATTAGAGATAGCTCACTTTTTATTATTTTCACACTTAAAGAGAAACAAATTAAAGAAAGAAATATTAGAGATAGCTCACTTTTTATTATTTTCACACTTAAAGAGAACAAATTAAAGAGAGAGATTAGAGATAGCTCACTTTTTATTATTTTCACACTTAAGAGAAACAAATTAAAGAGAAATTAGAGATAGCTCACTTTTTATTATTTTCACACTTAAAGAGACAAATTAAAGAAAGAAATATTAGAGATAGCTCACTTTTTATTATTTTCACACTTAAAGAGAAACAAATTAAAGAGAGGAATATTAGAGATAGCTCACTTTTTATTATTTTCACACTTAAAGAGAAACAAATTAAAGAGAGAGATTAGAGATAGCTCACTTTTTATTATTTTCACACTTAGAGAAACAAATTAAAGAAAGAAATATTAGAGATAGCTCACTTTTTATTATTTTCACACTTAAAGAGACACAAATTAAAGAGAGAAATTAGAGATAGCTCACTTTTTCATTGATGCTTTTATTCAAATTTTCACGACTACTACAAACTTTTTATCTTATTATATTGTTTAATTTATTGTATGTGGTATTATGACACAAATTAAAGAGAGAGATTAGAGATAGCTCACTTTTAATTTTTTATATTTTCACTAATATGTACACACAAAATTTTCTATCAGTATCTTATTTTGTCTAGTAAAAAAGTAATTGATGTTATTATGACAGAAATTAGAGAGAGAGAGATTAAAGATAGTTCACTTTTTCATATTTTATAGTTTCACTTATTACTACACTTGTTTTTCTAGATCTTATTATGTACAGAAAAAAAAAAAATTGTTGATATTATGAGATACCACTACACCACTACCACTACTACTACTACTACTACTACTACTTACCACTACTACTACTAATTGATCTCATTTCTTTGTATCATATATATTTCTTATTTTCAATTATATATCTACTCATATTACGTACTGACGAAACTACCACAACAACAACTACTACTACTACTACTACTACTACCACTACTACTACTACTACTACCACTACTACTACTACCAATAATACCACCACTACTACCACAACCACCACTACCACTACACCACTACTACTACTACTACTACTACTACACTACTACTACTACTACTACTACTACTACTACTACTACAACTACTACTCACCTGTGCCATATATCTCCACGCCAGAATGAAACACTCCCAGGCCAATGGAGGATGTGTATTCGTTGATCCAATACTGCAAAGGAGGAACAGGAGTTAGGAGGAGGAGGAGGAGGAGGAGGAGGAAGAGGAGTGAGGAGGAGGAGGAGGAGGAGGAGGAGGAGGAGGAGGAGGAGGAGGAGGAGGAGGAGGAGGAATACAAAGGAAACACAAACAGCAACAGACCGATAGGTCCTTACAAGACTGTTTGCTTTAACTACACTACACTAACTAGATAATAAGAGAGAAAGGATAGGAAGTAGAAGGCTCGAGGAGGAGGAGGAGGAGGAGGAGGAGGAGGAGGAGGAGGAGGAGGAGAGGAGGAGGAGGGGAGAGAGGAGGAGGAGGAGGAGGAGGAGGAGGAGGAGGAGGAGGAGGAGGAGGAGGAGGAGTCAGAAGGAGGAGTCAGAGGAGGAGTGAGGAGGAGGAGGAGGATAAACTGAATATACTAGATAAACATAGATATATACCTCCTGGTGAGCTAGCAAAGCACGCGCTATCTCAAGGTACCAAGGCTGTCACCACAAACACCCCTCCAAGTAAGCGACGATTGGTTGTAACTTCTACTACCGCACAACAGAAGATCTTAAGTAACTACCACAGCCAGCAAGTAACTCGCCACATGACTCCCGTGATCTTACACACTGCTCGGAATCTACTAGTGTCAAGACGCCCGCCCCGCAAGCAGCTGGAGGCGAGGTTGGAGGCGTGAGTCAGATAGGCCCGTACCAAGATTCACGATGAAGGTCCAGCGACGAACAACGAGAGACTGGGGAAGGGTGCGATTGGTCCATCTTCGCTGCTTTTCGTACTTCAAAATATCCCTTTTATGCTTACCCTTCCTCAGTCAACGAAGGTCGTCGCTCGCCCTTCGCCGTGACTCTCGATACGGGCCTATGCTATTACATTGACTTATTGGTGTATATATATAGTGACCTATATATATACCTACATTTGTAACCTATATTTTATCTCTATATATATATTTTTGACCTATTTGTACAATGTCAACACTCAAAAACACTCCATTTTTAGGGTTTTCATTTTTGATCAGTGATTTTCGGCTAGTGTTTATCTCTACCTAGTGTTCCCTATTTGGTAACTAGCATCCCTTCTATATAGGACATTGGCCTTACTAGACACCAAACTCCTCCTCCTCCTCCTCCTCCTCCTCCTCCTCCTCCTCCTCCTCCTCCTCCTCCTCCTCCTCCTCATCCTCCTCCTGACTCCTCCTCCTCCTCAGAATAACAGGCTCTTTATAAAAAAAAATAATATGTACCTCCCTCAGTTCTCATTACTATTATCACTATCATTATAACAACAGGTACACACACACACACACGCACACACGCACACACACACACACCACACACACACACACACACACACACACACACACACCACACCCACGCACACACACACACACAGGGTACTCTGTAGTGTAGTGGTTAGCACGCTCGACTCACAACCGAGAAGTCCCGGGTTCGATCCCCGGGCGGAGCGAAGAAAGGCTTTAAATCCGAGCCCCTGTCCACCCAGCAGTGAATGGGTGTGGGGTGTTAGCCGGGGGTTTGTGACCCGCCTCCCGGGGTGGTGGCTTCCCCCAACACTAACCACTAAGCAGGAATGATTAAAATGTTGATATGGAGACGGGGCCATACCAGTGTAGCTCAGGCCCTGTAAAATACAACTAGATGAACACACACACACACACACACACACACACACACACACACACACACCTTTTATAACCAAGATATGAAGAAGAAAAAAAAAAAAAAACCCTCAACCCCAAAAAAAAATTTGAAACCTAAAAAAAATACGAATGATATACTCTTCACATTACAAAAATAGGTCACTATATATAGGTCAAAGGTCACACTCACCATATCATACACGTTGAGGATAACAGGCTGTCGTGCCATGTTGGTGTAGGGAGCCGAGTCGTCCCAGTCGTCCTGCGCGGGTCCCAGACAGGAGGCGAAGGGCAGGCGGCAGCTCCCCAGGCCTTGCGACGACACATTCATAGATAGCCTGGACACACACACACACGCACACTAGCAGGGCGGGGCACGGGAGGGGGGGCGGGGCAAGGGGGGCACTTATGTATAGAAATAATAGGTACCCGAAAAAAAAAGAAAAAAAATCTTAGGTATAGGTAATTGAAATGGTATGAAATCAAGGATAATTTAATAGAATAATAATTTTTTTGGGTATGTAAATCATAAAAATCTTAAAATTTAATAAAAAAAAAAAATCAAAATAAATAAAAATTAAAATTAATATCAAAAAAATTTAATGTAGGCTAATATAGTAAATTAAAATACGATAATATATGTGAAAAATATGGATACAATATATAATAGTGATAACATCGTAATCAAAGCAAGTATTTATAACAAGGGGGATACATGAAATCAAATCAAATATATGCACATAATAAAAAGTCTAATTATATTTGTCAAATTTTATTTTATATTTTTTATATTTTTTGATTTTTCATTTTTGATTTTATTTTTTCTTTTTTATTTTTTTATTTTTTTATTTTTTTGATTTTATAATTTTTGATTTTTCATATTTTTTTCATTTTTATATTTTTTTCATATTTTTATTTTATTTATTTTATATTTTTTGATTTTATATAGGTGTTATAGTACTATTTATAGGTGTTATATAGGTGTTATAGTACTATTTATAGGTGTTATATAGGTGTTATAGTACTATTTATAGGTGTTATATAGGTTATAGTTCTATTTATAGGTGTTATATAGGTGTTATAGTACTATTTATAGGTGTTATATAGGTGTTATAGTACTATTTATAGGTGTTATATTTTAGGTGTTATAGTCTATTTTAGGTTATATAGGTGTTATAGTACTATTTATAGGTGTTTATATAGGTGTTATAGTACTATTTATAGGTTTATATAGTTTTCTATTATAGGTGTTATATAGTTTTAGTCTATTTATAGGTGTTATATAGGTGTTATAGTACTATTTATAGGTGTTACTATATAGGTGTTATAGTATATTTATTATAGGTGTATAGTATTATAGGTGTTAAGGTATAGTACTATTTATAGGTGTTATATAGGTGTTATAGTATCTATTTATAGGTGTTTATATAGGTGTTATAGTACTATTTATAGGTGTTATAGGTTAATCTATTTATAGGTGTTATATAGGTGTTATAGTCTATTTATAGTGTTGTTTAGTATAGGTGTTATATACTATTTTATAGGTATAGTATAATGTATAGGTGTTATAGTATTAGGTGTACTAATATTATAGGTGTTATATTTTATAGGGTTATATAGGTGTTATAGTACTATTTATAGTGTAGTTATAGTACTATTTATAGGTGTTATAGTTATAGTACTATTTATAGGTGTATATAGTGTTTAGTACTATATTTATAGGTGTTTTATTATTATAGGTGTTATAGTACTATTTATAGGTGTTTATATAGGTGTTATAGTAATCATTTATAGGTGTTATATAGGTGTTATAGTACTATTTATAGGTGTTATATAGGTTTATAGTACTATTATATAGGTGTTATGACTATTATAGGTGTTATAGTAACTATTTAGTGTTATTAGGTGTTATAGTACTATTTATAGGTTGTTATTTTTAGGTGTTATAGTACTATTTATAGGTGTTATATAGGTGTTATAGTACTATTTTATAGGTTGTTATTATAGGTGTTATTATAGTACTATTTATAGGTGTTTATAGTGTATTACTAATTTATAGGTGTTATAGTACTATTTATAGGTGTTATCATAGGTGTATATATAGGTGTTATAGTACATTAAGTGTTATAGTACTATTATAGTGTTATATAGGTGTTATAGTACTATTTATAGGTGTTATATAGGTGTATAGTACTATTTATAGGTGTTAAGTACTATATAGGTGTTATAGTGTACTATTTATAGGTGTTATATAGTGTTATAGTACTATTATAGGTGTTATATAGGTGTTATAGTACTATTTAATAGGTGTTTATAGTGTATAGTTATAGGTGTTATAGGTACTATTTTATAGGTGTTATAGTACTATTAATAGGTGTTATAGTACTATTTATAGGTGTTATTATAGGTGTATAGTACTATTTAATAGGTGTTATATTTAGTTTAGTGTTATAGTACTATTTATAGGTGTTATATAGGTGTTTATATATTATATAGGTGTTATAGTACTTATATTTATAGGTGTTTAATTTATAGGTGTTATAGTACTATTTATAGGTGTATATAGGGTTATAGTTATATTATAGGTGTTATATAGGTTATAGTACTATTTATAGTGTTTGGTTGTATATTATAGGTGTTATAGTTATTTATAGGTGTTATATAGTGTATAGTACTATTTATAGGTGTTATATAGGTTATAGTTTTATAAGTAACTTTATAGTTTTATAGGTGTTATAGTACTATTTATAGGTGTTATATAGGTGTTATAGTACTATTTATAGGTGTTATATAGGTGTTATAGTACTATTTATAGGTGTTATATAGGTGTTATAGTACTATTTATAGGTGTTATATAGGGTACTATTTATAGGTGTTATATAGGTGTTATAGTACTATTTATAGGTGTTATATAGGTTTATAGTATATATAGGTGTTAGTACTAATAGGTGTTTATAGTACTATTTATAGGTGTTATATAGGTGTTATAGTACTATTATAGTGTTATATAGGTGATGTACTATTAAGTTTATATAGGTGTTATAGTACTATTAATTTAGTATAGTATAGGTTTTATAGGTGTTATAGTACTATTTATAGGTGTTATATAGGTGTTATAGTACTATTTATAGGTGTTATATAGGTGTTATAGTACTATTTATAGGTGTTATATAGGTGTTATAGTACTATTTATAGGTGTTATAGTACTAATATAGGTGTTATAGTACTATTTATAGGTGTTATAGTACTATTTATAGGTGTTATATAGGTGTTATAGTACTATTTATAGGTGTATATAGTATGTGTATAGTACTATTATAGGTGTTATATAGGTGTTATGTACATTATAGTGTTATAGTATCTATTTATAGGTGTATATAGGTTATAGTACTATATTTTATAGGTGTTATAGTACTATTTATAGGTGTTATATAGGTGTATAGTACTATTTATAGGTGTTTATATAGGTTGTTTATAGTACTATTTATAGGTGTTATATAGGTGTTATAGTACTATTATAGGTGTTGTATATTAGGTGTTATATAGTCTATTTAATAGGTGTTATATAGGTGTTATAGTACTATTTATAGGTGTTATATAAGAGTGTTTATAGTATATACTATTTATAGTAAGGTGATGATATTATAGTACTATTTATAGGTGTTAGTATAATAGGTGTTATAGTAATCTATTTATAGGTGTTAGACTAATAGGGTGTTATAGTACTATTTATAGGTGTTATATAGGTGTATATAGTACTATTTATAGGGTTAATAGTGTTATAGTACTATTGTTATAGGTAAGAATTATATAGGTGTTATAGTACTATTTATAGGTGTTATATAGGTGATACTAATAGTGACTATTTAAGGTGATATAGGTTAGTACTATTTATAGGTGTTATATAGGTGTTATAGTACTATTTATAGGTGTTATATAGGTGTTATAGTACTATTTATAGGTGATATACTATATAGGTGAATTATAGGTAATGATAGTACTATTATAGGTGTTATATAGGTGTTATAGTACATAATTTATATAGGTATAGTACTATTATATGTATATAGTATATATAGTTATATAGGTGTTATAGTACTATTTATAGGTGTTATAGTACTAAGTAGGTGTTATAGTACTATTTATAGGTGTTATATAGGTGTTATAGTACTATTTATAGTTAGAATTTAGGTTATATAGGTGTATAGTACTAGTTATAGGTGTAAGCTATTATGTGTTATATAGGTGTTATAGTACTATTTATAGTGTTATTATATTATAAGGTGTATTAGTTATATACTATTTATAGGTGTATATAATATAGGTGTTAATAGTAACTATTTATAGGTGTTATATAGGTGTTATAGTACTATTTATAGGATGATAGTAATAATATTATATAGGTGTTATATGTATATTATATTTATAGGTGTATAGACATATAGGTGTATAGGTTATAGTACTATTTATAGGTGTTAATATGTATAGTACTATTATAGGTGTTATATGGTATATAATTATAGAGTGTTAATAGGTTATAGTACTATTATAGGTGTTATAATAGGTGTATATAGTACTAATTTATAGGTTTAAGTATACTATATAGGTGTATATAGGGTTAATCTAATTTATAGTGTTATATATAGGTGTTATAGTACTATTTATAGGTGTATATAGGAAGATATAGGTATAGTACTATTAAGTTATAGGTGTTAACATATAGGATTATGGTATAATAGTACTATTTATAGGGTTAATAGGTGTTATAGACTATATGAATAGGAAACATTATAGGTGTAATACTAGTGAATATATAGTGTTATAGTAAATAGGTGTAAATTATAGTTATATAGGGTTATAGTACTATTATAGGTATATAGTGTATAGTACTATTATAGGATAAGTTATAGACATTTATAAGGTATAAGGTGATAGTACTATTATAGGATAAGTTATAGACAATTAATAGGTTATATAGTTATATAATAATAAGTTATAGGTGTTATAGACATATAGGGTAAGTACTATTTATAGTGTTATAAGGGAAGACAATATTATAGGTTAAATAGTATAATAAATAAAAATAGAAATATAAGGTGATATATGTAAGTAAAAGGGTTATAGTACATTAAGGATATAGGTTATAGTACAATAGTGTTAATATAGTGTTATAGTACTATTATAGGTGATAATAGTTATATCTAAATAATAAGGGTAATACATTTAGTGTAATAGGTATATAATACATTATAGGTTAAAGGTGTAAGTAAATAATAGGTAATAATAGGTTATAAGGAAAATTAAGGTGAATAAGGTATATAATAAGTGTATATAGGTTATGTACTATTAAGAAAGGTATAGAAATAGTGATAGAAGATATATAAAGGATAGACATAGGTAAATAATAAGTAATGGTAAGTACAAATGAAAGGGAATAACAATAGGGTAAAGATATAAATAAAATGTGTACTAAAGGTATAAGGAAAGAAGAAGTAAAGTAAGACAATAGGGAAAAAAAATAGTATAACATAAATAAGTATAACTATAAGGAATAGATAGTACAATAAGATATAGATAACATAATGAAGTAAAAGTTAATGATAATATATATGCTATATATAATAATTAATAGAAAACAAGTAACAAAGGAAATGAAAACAAGAAAAGGAACAAAAGAAAAAAAAAATAAAAAAGAAAAACTGAAATAAGGAAAAAAAAAAAATAAGAAAGAACAAAAGGAAAGAAAAAGAAACGAAAAACATAAAAAAGAAAACGGAAAACAAGAAGAACAGAAACAAAAAAAAACATAGAACAGAAAAGAAAGAACGGAAAAACAGACAGAATACAGACTGAAAAATACTGATTAACATAAAAAACAACAGAAAAAAAACAGAAAAACAGACAGAAAACATACTGAATAACAAAAAAACAACAGGAAAAAAAAAACAGAAAACAGACTGAATAACAAAAAAAACAGAAAAATAGACAGAAAACAGAATAAAAACAGACTGAATAAAAAAATTACTGGAAAAAAACAGGAAAAAATAGAAAAACTGACAGAAAACAGACTGAATAAAAAAAAAAAACAGAAAAAAAACAGAAAATTGGCAATGTTTTGATTAACAGAATATCTGTTTAATTGCCTGTTTCATGGGCCAATGTTTTCATGAACAGAAAATCAAACAGAAGAAACAGGAAAATGGACAGAAAATAACCAGAAAATACTGAAAAAAGGAACAAATAAACAGGAAAAAAAACAGAAATGAACAGAGAATGAACAGGAAAAACAGAAATTAACAGGAAAAAACTGAATTAACAGGAAAAAACAGAAATTAACAGGAAAAAACAGAAATTAACAGGAAAAAACTGAAATTAACAGGAAAAAACTGAAATTAACAGGAAAAAACAGAGAATCAACAGGAAAAAACAGAAATGAACAGGAAAAAACAGAAATTAACAGGAAAAAACAGAGAAATGAACAGATAAACAGGAAAAAAAACAAGAAATGAACAGGAAAAAACAAGAGAAAGGAACAAATAAACAGGGAAAAAAAACAGAAATTAACAGGAAAAACGGGAAACTGAACAAGAAAAACATGAAACCAGGACAAATAAACCAGAAACAGGAAAAACCAACAGAGAAAACCAACAGAAACAAACAGGAGGAGGAACAAACAGCATATCACAGCATAACAGAAAGTCGTCTCTCTCTCTCTCTATGCTGTAAAATGCTGTTAAAAAGTGCTAATAATAATAATAATAATAATAATAATAATAATATAATGCTGATCAGATAAATGATTAAACAAATATTGTATTTGGACATTTTTTTTATTTTTTTTATTATTATTATTATTATTATTATTATTATTATTATTATTATTATTTTTAAATTATTACCTTATCTTCTCTCTCTCGCCCTCAGAGGTATGCGAGGAAGAGGGAGCCTGTGAGAGAGAGAGAGAGAGAGAGAGAGAGAGAGAGAGAGAGAGAGAGAGAGAGAGAGAGAGAGAGAGAGAGAGAGAGAGAGAGAGAGAGAGAGAGAGAGAGAGAGAAATATATTGAAAGGAAAAATAATATATCTCATTTTTTTCACATGCTCACTCACACATAGTACTCCCTCTCTCTCTCTCTCTCTTCTCCCCTTCTCTCTCTCTCTCTCTCTCTAACAAAGGTAGAAACCACACTTATTTAAACCTAATTGAGTAGAAGAGAGAGAGAGAGAGAGAGAGAGAGAGAGAGAGAGAGAGAGAGAGAGAGAGAGAGAGAGAGAGAGAGAGAGAGAGAGAGAAGACTGTGTGCAAGGCTAACAAGCTCGTAACTGTCTTTGTCTCTTTCAAGGTTGTCAGAGAGAGAGAGAGAGAGAGAGAGAGAGAGGAGAGAGAGAGAGAGAGAGAGAGAGAGAGAGAGAGAGAGAGAGAGAGAGAGAGAGAGAGAGAGGAGAGAGAGAGAACAGAACAGATATATGGAAGAAATATACCTAAAAAATATAATAATAATAATAATAATAATAATAATAACAATAACAATAACAATAATAATAATAATAATAATAATAATAATAGTAAAGTTTCCTACAAATATTTACTTCCTGGTAAAACTAAAATGGTAAAATAACCTTGAATTTATACTAAGGTAACTGTTCTCTCTCTCTCTCTCTCTCTCTCTCTCTCTCTTTTCTCTCTCTCTCTCTCTCTCTCTCTCTCTCTCCTCCTCTCTCAATACACCACTAAAATGTCCTATAACAAAATTAAATAATGATGCAACATATTAAAAAAAAATCTTATAGGCCTACCTACTACCTATATTATATAATTTCCATATTTAAACACCTAACCATGATAAACCAAATAATAATACCCTAAATAATAACTTACCCAAATATTAATACCCTAAATAACAGCCATTTCCATGCTGAATAACTACTATATAACTGGTAAATATGCAGTTTCAACCCATCCTCCCTATTGACCAAAACTCTCCTGACATAACTGGCCCCTTCTAGTTAACTAACCTAACCTGGGCATTGAGTACATAACTTGACCTCGCTGTGTCATTGATGGTGTGGTGTGGCGGTATCCGGTCATTTCGCCCACATGTCAGTTAGCCCACACCAAAAGGTCGTTTCGCCCAAAGTCAGTTCGCCCACATTAGATAACTCCTTTACTGGGCAACGCCAAGTTAGAGGTGACGTCACATGTGGGTTGTTGGGGGTTGTGTAGTAAGTTCCCTAAGTGGCTCGAGCGGTTAGTTGGGTTTTCCAAAATTAACAAAGTCAGCCTAACCTAACCTAACCTAACTTAACCTAACCTAACCTAATCTGGGCATTGATTACGTAACCTAACCTTTGACCCCCTTTCTGATATTGTTGCTGTTAGAAATGACCAATACTTAGCCCCCCCCAGCCCCCCCTGTGTCATTGTTGGTGTGGTGTGGCTGTGGTAGGGGATAGAAACACTGCTTAGGATGACAACCACACGTGCAGGGCATATAACAACCACCCAGCGTCTTGGAACCCACACATAGTGCACAAAACGCCCACGGAGTCTACCATAACGTCCACAGGTGAGAACGTCCATTCATATCCTTCTAACCTAACCTTACCTAGCCTAACCTAACCTAGCCTAACCTAACCTAACCTAACGTCCATTCATATCCTTCTAACCTAACCTAACCTAACCTAACCCAACCTAACCTAACCCAACCTAACCTAGCCTTCTAACCTAACCTAACCTTACCTAACCTAACCTAACCTAACCTAGCCTTCTAACCTAACCTAACCTAACCTAACCTAACCTTACCTTAACCTAACCTAACCTAACCTAACCTAACCTAACCTAACCCTGTGGACATTATGACACGTGGGCGTTATGGTCATTCTGAACCATGGACGTTTTGACCCGTGGACGTTATGGTCATTCTGAACCATGGACGTTTTGACCCGTGGACGTTATGGTCATTCTGAACCATGGACGTTTCGACCCGTGGACGTTCTGACTGGCTACCGGAACCCACACATAGTCCACTAATAACAGTGTGTAAGTTAAGACCCAGCCAGCGTGATAGATTGGGTTCTTAGTTGGGTCTCATAAAATTTCCCGTCAAAACCTACAAAATATTTTCCGTTTCCAGCCACAACTTGAACCTAGGACCACATTTACCCCTACGTAACTACAGCACACTAAATACACCCTAAATAAATAACCCACCATAACAAACCCGCCCTAAATAACACAAATAACAATAATATAGCGAAATAAACCAAAATATACGTTCAGAACAAAGCTAGATTTCCATACTGTAAATACTTTCGTCGCAGTTTGACCCCCTTTTAGCCCGTTTGACCCCCTTCCCGTGACCTGACATGACCTCACCTGTAGCCCTGGTGGGGGAGAAGATGCGGTACCTCGACATGGAGGGAAGGGAGGGAGAGGGAGGGAAATAAACAGTTGAAAAGGATATTGTCTCCTCTTCCTCCACACAAGGTAAACAAACTGACCCAGGCGAGTGATCTTAACCCTGAGCCTGAAAATTAGTGTTACAAATCCTATTAAACCAGATTTATACGTTTTTTCACTTGTTTTAAGTAGTTTTAAACCGATATTATGGTTTATTATAATTTAGTAATGCATTTTAGTGTGTTTTGGAAGGTGCGACATGCGTATATAGCGTTTTAGCGATGTATATAGTTTGACCGTCAACCACCACCACTACCTTCCCGCTACGCTCCTCCCCCTGCAGGAGGGCGAGTTCTTGGGATAGAAATTAGTAAGGGGTAAAAAGAGGCTGACAGTCAGTGGCCATACCTCATTGTCTGTGGTGTATGAGGTAGTTCTGTACACTACTAGGGTATATTATCATAGACTAGACTACGAGACTACTAATACCGTAGATAACAGTAAAGTCGCCACCTGTAGTGATGTCGCCAGGCGCCATATATAAGGAATGATAGCCTCACTACTGCTGTGTCTGTGCCACTGAAGATGATACACAGTAGTTTATATCATGACTGTGTAATCTACTGTTTCAGCGTTGTTTTATGCTTTGTAGCTGCAAGTATAGACGGTTTACAATTTCGCTACGCATTTTTTTTTTCGGGCGACGACGACAGCGGTAGGACACTCAGTAAATAAACACTAGATGGCGACTCTACTGTTGGTAGCCACTTTGTTGATATTTTTGTAATGTGTTCATTTATAGCCCTACTATGACACAGATGAAGACACAAAATGACACAGACTCTCCAGATAGCCCCTTCTAACTGTCCTGAAATCATGGATGTAGAAACAGACTCTCCAGATAGCCCCTTCTAACTGTCCTGAAATCATGGATGTAGAAACAGACTCTCCAGATAGCCCCTTCTAACTGTCCTGAAATCATGGATGTAGCAACAGACTCTCCAGATAGCCCCTTCTAACTGTCCTAAATCATGGATGTAGAAACAGACTCTCCAGATAGCCCCTTCTAACTGTCCTGAAATCATGGATGTAGAAACAGACTCTCCAGATAGCCCCTTCTAACTGTCCTGAAATCATGGATGTAGAAACAGACTCTCCAGATAGCCCCTTCTAACTGTCCTGAAATCATGGATGTAGAAACAGACTCTCCAGATAGCCCCTTCTAACTGTCCTGAAACCATGGATGTAGAAACAGACTCTCCAGATAGCCCCTTCTAACTGTCCTGAAATCATGGATGTAGAAACAGACTCTCCAGATAGCCCCTTCTAACTGTCCTGAAATCATGGATGTAGAAACAGACTCTCCAGATAGCCCCTTCTAACTGTCCTGAAATCATGGATGTAGAAACAGACTCTCCAGATAGCCCCTTCTAACTGTCCTGAAATCATGGATGTAGAAACAGACTCTCCAGATAGCCCCTTCTAACTGTCCTGAAATCATGGATGTAGCAACAGACTCTCCAGATAGCCCCTTCTAACTGTCCTGAAATCATGGATGTAGCAACAGACTCTCCAGATAGCCCCTTCTAACTGTCCTGAAATCATGGATGTAGAAACAGACTCTCCAGATAGCCCCTTCTAACTGTCCTGAAATCATGGATGTAGCAACAGACTCTCCAGATAGCCCCTTCTAACTGTCCTGAAATCATGGATGTAGCAACAGACTCTCCAGATAGCCCCTTCTAACTGTCCTGAAATCATGGATGTAGCAACAGACTCTCCAGATAGCCCCTTCTAACTGTCCTGAAATCATGGATGTACAAATGTAACTATTAACGCCACCACACGGCTGTACACAGAAAAAAAAGTTGTCCTGGCGACTTTACTGTTATCTACGGTAGAGTATATTATTATATATATACTCTAGACCAGGGATTCCCAAGCTCTGTTCTGTGGTGTCCTTCCAGCAGTTCAACCCTCTGAAATTTTGGACAAGTGAACCCTTGGATTTTGGACAAGGAAAAAAGTAGCCAAAACAAAAAATGCTTAATATATATTATTATACTTGCTTAATAACACAAGTAGCCTATATAGACAGTTAGACACTAGCCTCCATATCTATATAGACTTGGAAGAAAAGTCAATAGCCGTATTCTAAGACATTGTTTTCTTCTGTCGACTAAAGGCTACCGTAGACAACACTATAGTCGCCAGTCACTCGCCACTGCACTAATGTCGCCAGGCACAATATATTACGAATTATAGCATCACTACAGCCTTGTATGTGCCACTGAAGATGATACACAGTAGTTTATATTATGTACATCACACTACATGTCTTCAGTGGCACATACATACATAGTAGTAGTAGTAATAGTAGTAGTAGTAGTAGTAATAGTAGTAGTAGTAGTAGTAGTAGTAGTAGTAGTAGTAGTAGTAGTAGTAGTAGTAGAAGAGACATACACAGTAGTTTATATTATGTACATCACACTACATGTCTTCAGTGGCACATACAAGGCTGTAGTGATGCTAAAATGCGTAATATATTGTGCCTGGCGACATTAGTGCAGTGGCAAGTGACTGGCGGCTATAGTGTTATCTACGGTAGTCATTTAGATGTCCCTCAGGATAAATTTCCTCCTTAGAATCTTGAAATTTCCCCCGTGGGCAAACCCGCCAGGGTGGCCTGGTGGTAGAGCGCGCGGTCCGAGTGTAGAGACCCTGCATTTGGTCAGCGGTTCGAGTCCGCCAAGTTCGTCCTGGCGTGGTGGCGCTTTGTATAGTCAATAACCTTGTAGTTGGTACTTGCAAAGTGTCTAGATAGGATCAAAGTATCTTATCTTATCCCCCTTGGGCAAATTTCCCCCAGGTTGGGAAATGCTGCTCTAGAGTAATACTTACTATGTACTACTAGTATATAATTAGAGAGAGAGAGAGAGAGAGA
>JACEEZ010008552.1:72500-77500 GCA_016584305.1 Chionoecetes opilio | reverse complement strand
GGGGGTTGAGGAAAGTGGGTAGGGTAAAAAAAGGGCGGGGCATCGGAAAAAGGGGGAAGGATGGTGGTGGTTGGGGATTAGTAGGAAGAGAAAGCAGGAGAAATGATATAGGAGGGGAGGTGGTGGTAGGTAGTGGTGGTGGGGTGGGGAAAGGTAGTGGTAGTGGTGGTTGATAGTGGTAGTGGTAGGTGGTGGTGGTGGTTGTAAGTGGTGGGGAAAGGGAGAAAGAGGGAGAGGTGGGTAGTGGTTGGGGAATGGTTGGTGGTTGTGGGGGGGGGGAGTGGGGTGGTGGGGGAAGAAGGGGGTGTAGGAAGGGGGGGGAGAGGTGGGTAGGGGGAGAAGGTTGTGGTAGTAGTGGGGGGGGGGGAAGTGATAGTGGTGGGGGAGGGGAGAGGAAAATAACACAAATTAGTTATAATACAGTTTTCATCATCACATATTTAGAGAGAGAGAGAGAGAGAGAAGAGAGAGAGAGAGAGAGAGAGAGAGGAGAGAGAGAGAGAGAGAGAGAGAGGAGAGAGAGAGAGAGAGAGAGAGAGAGAGAGAGAGAGGAGAGAGAGAGAGAGAGAGAGAGAGAGAGAAGAGTTTATCTTACTTGTATTCATATTATTCACGTAAAGATAATGAAAGATAATAAAAGAAAGAAAGATAGACAGACTAGGAAGAACTTTTTGTAATAATAATAATAATAATAATAATAATAATAATAATAATAATAAATAATATAATAATAAATATAATAGCAAAAGTTATGTTGTCATTATGTAATCAGACTTATAGAGAGAGGAGAGAGAGAGAGAGAGAGAGAGAGAGAGAGAGAGAGAGAGCGAGAGCGAGAGAGAGAGCGAGAGAGAGGAGCGGAGAGAGCGAGAGCGAGAGAGCGAGAGCGAGAGGAGCGAGGAGGAGCGAGAGAGCGAGAGCGAGAGAGCGAGAGCGAGAGCGAGAGAGAGAGAAAAAAAAAACGATGAAAATTTGAAGTACTAAAAAAAAATTCGAGAAGTATAAAAAAAAAATTCATATTATTATTATATTATTATTATTATTATTATTATTATTATTTCTAATCATGCAAAAAGAGAAAATATATATATTGTACTATTAAAATGTTACGTCACACACACACACACAACACACACACACACACACACACACACACACATATATATGCATTAATACATCAGCCAGCATTCCACTATGTATCTAGTTGTATGTCTATCTAGTACTATCGTCTAAGGGGGTGAGGGAGGCGATGCAAGGTTGGGCTAAAGCTATATGAGAAGATAGACATTCATGCTGTCTATAAGATGTATATATATGTATTATATATGTATTTCTGTGTTAAAATAATGATTGAGCTTTCGTTATTATTATCATCACAGTAAACCCCCTCTAATTCGGACCCGTATCATTAGAACTTCGGATTATTCGACCTGTTTCAGGCTCAGTTCGAATTTCTCAAAAACTTTCCATCCAGGTAAACACACATACACATACACACACACGACGCTTTGGAGTGTGTGTGTGTGTGTGTGTGTGTGTGTGTGTGTGTGTGTGTGTGTGTGTGTGTGTGTGTGTGTGTGTGTGTGTGACAAGCAATACGTACATACATACACACGTACATAAACACACATATAGGTTATGTGTGTGTGTGTGTGTGTGTGTGTGTGTGTGTGTGTGTGTGTGTGTGTGTGTGTGTGTGTGTGTGTGCGTGTATTTACAATATATACACCAGGCCAAGCCCATGTGTAGGCCTATGTACAATTTGACTTAGAAATAAAAAAGTAAAGTCATGGCAAGGGAAATCGTCATTTAGTCCATTTTTGGTTTGTACAGAAAGATATTATTTCGAAAGTTTTTTTGAAGCGTTTTATAAGAAAAGTCAGTGGCCAAAAAAAGCATCGTTTTGGGTCAAAGATTGAAAAAAAAATGTGTTTTGAAATTATTTGAAAAAGTTAATAAAAGCGAAGATATATATATATTTTTTTTTTCATTGTGGTTTTTCGAAGATTTGTTAAGTTGACTTTTTTTTTTTTTTTTCAATAAAGTCAAAAAAACGCCTTCCATTTCCTGTCGTCCCAAAATCTTGTCATCCGTTTTATTATTTCTTAAAACTGTTTTTCTATCATTTTTTTCTCTCTCTTCCTCGTGAGTAAATATTTCTATCTAGATTTTTCTTTCTGTGATCTGTGATGTGTGTATTGTAGTGATGGTGGTGGTGGTGTGTGGTGTGGTGGTGTGTGTGGTTGTGGTGGTGTGGTGTGTGGTGGTGTGGTGGTAAAGTGGTGGTGGTGGTGGTGGTGGTGCCCCGGATTGCTCACTGTCTTGTGGGAGTGGGGCTGGGAGGGGGGGAGTGGGGCTCGGAGGGGGGAGTGGGGCTGGAGAGGGGGGAGGTGGGGCTCGGAGGGGGGAGTGGGGCTCGGGGGGGGGGGGGAGGGACTGGGAGGAGTAGGGTACTTTCTTCGGGAGGAAACTTCTTTTTCATAGAGTGGGCCTAAGGGAGGCTATTTAATTTTTTTTTGGGGGGGGGCAGAGGAGGTTTTGTATAGAGAAAGCCCCCCCTCCAAAATAATTTCTCCTGTCCAAAAAATAATAGTTTTTGGACGGGGAGAAATATATTTTTTGGGGGGCTATATTTTGGGATGGGGGCAATCATTATTTTTTATTTTGGGAGGGGCAGAATTTTTTTTGGATAGGAGAAGTATTTAGGATGTAGGACAATATGTTTTGGGTGGTGCGGGGAGGGAGGAGGTGGTAATACTTCTCGTTTTTTGGGGCAATATAAATTTTTTGGTAGGGGCAATTTTTTTTTGGTTGGGGGAGAGGATGGGAGGAACAGAGGGCAATATTATTTTTTGGTTGGGGGAGAGGGGGCAATATTTTTGAGGGTCGGCAATAATTCTCGTTTTGGGGGCAATAATATTTTTTTTTGGTAGGGGGCAATTTTTTTTTTGTTGGGGAGGATGGGAGGAACAGAGGGCAATTTTTTTTTTGATTGGGGGAGAGGGGCAATATTTTTGAGGGTCGGGCAATAATTCTCGTTTTTTGGGGGGCAATAATTTTTTTTTGGGTAGGGGCAATTTTGATTTTTGGTTGGGGAGAGAGGGCAATATTTTTAGGGTCGGGCAGTAATTCTCGTTTTGGGGGGCAATATTTTTTTTTTTTGGTAGGGGACAATTTTTTTTTTTGGTTGGGGGAGAGGAGGGTAGGAACAGAGGCAATATTTTTGAGGGTCGGGCAATAATTCTCGTTTTTGGGAGCAATAATATATTTTTTGGGGGCAATTTTTTTTTTGGTAGGGGGCAATTTTTTTTTTGGTTGGGGAGAGGAGGGTAGGAACAGAGGGCAATATTTTTGAGGGTCGGGCAATAATTCTCGTTTTGGGGGCAATAATTTTTTTTTGGTAGGGGGCAATTTTTTTTTTGGTAGGGGCAATTTTTTTTTTTGGTTGGGGGAGAGGAGGGTAGGAACAGAGGGCAGTGGTGGGGGTGGTGGGCAATAATTCTCGTTTTGGGGGCAATACTTTTTTTTTGGTAGGGGCAATTTATTTTTTTGGTTTGGGGGCAATTTTTTGGGGGTTGGGGGAGAGGATGGTAGGAACAGAGGGCAATATTTTTGAGGGTCGGGCAATAATTCTCGTTTTGGGGGGCAATAATACATTTTTTGGTAGGGGGCAATTTTTTTTTTTGGTTTGGGGGCAATTTTTTTTTTTGGTTGGGGGAGAGGATGGGAGGAACAGAGGGCAGGGGTGGGGGTGGTGGGCAATACGGAGGGTGGTGGGGCAATAATGTTTTTTTTGGTAGGGGGCAATTTTTTTTTTGGTAGGGGGCAATTTTTTTTTTTGGTTGGGGGAGAGGAGGGTAGGAACAGAGGGCAATATTTTTGAGGGTCGGGCAATAATTCTCGTTTTGGGGGCAATAATTTTTTTTGGTAGGGGGCAATTTTTTTTTTTGGTAGGGGCAATTTTTTTTTTTGTTTGGGCAATTTTTGGGGGTGGGGAGAGGAGGGTAGGAACAGAGGGCAGGGTGGGGGTGGTGGGCAATATGGGAGGGTGGTGGGGGCAATAATTTTTTTTTGGTAGGGGGCAATTTTTTTTTTTGGTTGGGGGCAATTTTTTTTTGGGTTGGGGGCAATTTTTTGGGGGTTGGGGGAGAGGAGGGAGGAACAGAGGGCAGGGTGGGGGTGGTGGGCAATACGGGAGGGTGGTGGGGGCAATCGTGTACCTTATAATCTCTGGTTCTGCACTGACACCAATTGAGCAGCATGTCCTTGACCGTCGAGGCACTGCGCGTCAGCTGGGAGGACAGCTGGAATAGCGGAGCCCCCCCGCCCGCTGCAGCAGCTGGGGCGCCCTTACCGCTGTGGGGTGAGGCAAGGGGTAAAGCGAAGGGCACGGCCGGGCATGGGCGTGCGTGTGGGCGTGAGGGCGTGGGTGGTAAGGTTAGTGCGGAGAAATATCTGTAAACATGCATATTTTTTTTCTCCTATAGTTGTCTGAGTTCCATTTTAATTTTTTATTTTTATTTGTATTGTAATGAAAAATGTATGTTTTTTTTAGGCTTTTTGAACTTTATATATATATATTTTTTTTGGGGGGGCATTTATTATTTTTTTTTTGGGGGGGGGCAATTATTATTTTTTGGGGGGGCAATTATTTTTTTTTTGAGGGGTGATTAGTATTTTTGGGGGGCAATTAATATCTTTTTTGGGGGCAATTAGTATTTTTTTGGGGGCAATTCATATTTATTTGTATTGTAATGAAAAATCAGTTTTTTTTATATTCGCTTACTATAAAGTCGTGTTTTTATTTTTTTTATTTGTAGTGTTATATAAATTTAATGGGTTTTTTTTCCCCTATATGTACTTCATATAGGATATTTTTTGGGGGCAGGGGGTCATATATTTTCTTAGGGGGTGTAATTATATTTATGATGGGTATATCCTGTTATATATAAAAATTCCCTTTTTATTTGTGTTGTAATAAAAATTGTATATTTTTTTTA
>JACEEZ010008552.1:35000-57500 GCA_016584305.1 Chionoecetes opilio | reverse complement strand
GAATATTGATAGTAGTAGTAGTAGTAGTAGTAGTAGTAGTAGTAGTAGTAGTAGTAATAGTAGTAGTAGTAGTAGTAGAAATAGTAGTAGTAGTAGTAGTAAGCTTGACTATGTAAGCTTTGCCACATACACTAACTGATCGCAATCGCCGTCGTCGCCCGCACGCCCGTACGCCCATGGTTGCCACACGCCCATTGTTGCCGCCGCCCATGCCGCCCACACGCCCATGGTTGCCACACGCCCATGGTTGCCCCACGCCCATGGTTGCCACACGCCCATGGTTGCCCCACGCCCATGGTTGCCACACGCCCATGGTTGCCACACGCCCATGGTTGCCACACGCCCATGGTTGCCACACGCCCATGCCGCCCACACGCCTGGTTGCCGCCTCCCATGCCGCCCACACGCCCATGGTTGCCGCCGCCCATCACTCTTCTCTTCTCCATCAATAAAATTCTTGTTTCCATTAAAATTTTCTTCTTCATATTTTCGAAGTAATTTTTTTTCAAGCCTTTTTTCTTTTTATCCTTTTGGTTGTTGGGCAATAATTATTCTCCTTCGTTTTTGATTAGGGAGCATTTTCCTACTCTCTCTCTCTCTCTCTCTCTCTCTCTCTCTCTCTCTCTCTCTCTCTCTCTCTCTCTCTCTCTCTTCCTTACTCTTCCTCCTCCTCTTCTTCTTCCTCTAAGAATTCCAAACACTCGATTTCTTCCTCCTCTTCTGCCTCTACAAGCACACCCTCCTCCTCCTCCTCCTCCTCCTCCTCCTCCTCCTCCTCCTCCTCCTCCTCCTCTCTCCTCTTCCTCTTCCTCTCCTCCTCCTCCTCCTCCTCCTCGGCGTCCTCCAGATAGCTCCAATCACTGTCGCCTGAGGTACTATCGTCACCAGAGGCACCACCACCACCACCACTACCCAGGGGCGACTCTGATGGAGGGGAGGGGGAGGTGGGGAGGACGGGGGAGGAGGTGGGGGGTGGGGGGAGGGGTGTGTGGTAGGGTTGTGGTGGTGGTGGTGAGTGTGGTTTGCTACAGCGCGCCGTTCTCCACGCCTGCTGCTGCTTCACGCCCACGCCCCCGCCACCCTGCGTGAAGGCGTGCATGACGGCGGCATGGGCGGCTGTGATGGCGTGTGGGCGTGGGTCCTCATGCACGCCCAGCAGGTGGGGCGTCCCGGTAGTGGGCGGTGGGGCGTTGTGTGTCGCGGCGTCGCTTTGCATCACGCCCGTCACCGTGATGACAGGCACGCCCACGGAACGGCGACGGCGACGGCGACCAGTCAGTGTGTGAGGCTGCTGCTGCTGCTGCTGCTGCGTCAGGGCGTGGGGGGCACACCTACCTGCCGGTGCCGCATCCCCCACGGTGGTTCCCTGCGCGGCGCCCCCACGCGGCCCCTTCCCCGCCTCCGTCACCCCGACACCAACTGCTTGACGCGACACCCCGGGCTGCGGCTCACGGCGGGTGCGCGCGCTGCGACCCGCCGCCACAAGGCTCGAGAAATCTTGTAGCGTGAAGGACCTAAACACCCCCCTCCCTGTGGGGCACCACGCGCCTAGAGGGGTCCCCGCCCCCGCCCCCTCCCGCCCCACATTCCCACTACGCCCCTGTGTCCGCCCCTCGGCCTCGGGACTCAGCGGTTCGTCCTCGCTCAGCTCTAAGTCTCGCAGAAGGGCCGCGCTGAAGGCCTCGTCCACCCCGCCCCCCAGATCAGCGTCCTGCAGCAGCTGCTCCCAGGAGTCTGCCAGGGCAGGAGACTTCCCCCCGCCCCCCCTACCCTTCACCTGGCTGCTGCTGCTGCCGCTGCCGCCCTCCTGGAAGAACATGGCCACGGCACGACGCTTCTTCTCCATGGCGTCAGGCGACACTGTGGAGCTGGCGGGTGTGGCGGGTGTGGCGGCGTGGCGCTGCGGCTCGCGTCCCCACGGCAGCTGGCTGGAGGTGGAGGACAGGGTGGAGGCGGAGGTGGTGGTGGTGGAGGTGGTGGCTGGGAAGAAGGCCAGGCTATGGGGCCGCTGCTGCTGTTGCTGCTGCGTCACCTGTGCAGGCCCCAGGGACAGACTGGCCACCTGCACACACCCCTCCCGCCCCTCACCCACACTGCGGCGCCTGGGGCCCCGGGACACCTCGTGGCCAGGCTCGGGCAGGGCCAGACTCTCAAACATGGCCACGCCTTGGCGCGTGGCCCCTGAGGTGGAGCGCCGGAGCGGCGAGGCCCCGGGGCACGTCTGGGCCTTGGCGAGGCCCTGAGGCTGGCTGTCACCGAAGGCCATGACACCCTTCTTGATCACGGCCGAGGCGGAGCGCCGCAGCCCGGGGCTCGGGGCCGCGGTGCGCTGCTCCGTGTGCTGCAGCTGCACCAGGGTCCGCTGCACCACCACGCCTGAAGCACTGCGCCGCAACCCACGCCTCGGAGCGGCAGTACACGCCTCGGCCACGCCACTCTCCTCGTCCTGCAACCTGGACACCCTGTCCCGCACCCCGGCAGTCACCACACCCACGCCCACGCTAGCCGCCCACGGCACGGGACTCCCCTCGCTGCCGCCCTCACCCGCCGCCACCGCCGCCTCCCACTTCTCCAGGGGCGCCTTACTGAGCCGCTTTGACCGCGAGGCCTCCACCCCCTCCCCCTCCCCTCCCCCCGCCTTTCCCCCTCCCTCTCCCTCTAACCCCCCCCCTCCGTCCCAGTGCAGGATCTGTTCCTTGCTGAGTCGCTTCACCCCCGCCCTGACACCCCCCCTCCCCCCTTCTTCTCCCTCCGCCGCACCACCCCCTCCTTACCCTCCCCCCCATCCCCCACGCCCTCCCACTTCTTGGTGTCCACGCGCGACGCCTTCACCGGGGCGGGCGCGGCGAGGCTCTTCACGGACTTGTCGTTGTGGTTGGTGGCAGCGGTGGTTGGGTCATTTTCCCGCCACTGGGTGAGCCGCAGCTTGCCCACCTTCCTGCCCCCACGCCCACCGCCGCCCCCAGCCTCCTGCTCCACCTGCACCCTCACCACCACCTTGCGGGCGGCTGGCGCGGCGGGCGTGGGGGCGTCGGGACCCTCCAGTAGGCGCTGTTTGCTCCTCTGCACGAACTGTCCTGACACCTCTGTGGCCAGGCCGCTGCGCCACGGCTTCGAGGACACCGCGGCCACGCCCCCCTCACCGCTGCTCTGTACTGCTGACTCCCACACGCTGCTCACCTTACCTGCTGACCCTGCTGACTCCTGCTGCTGCTCATGCTCCTCTATGCTGCCCAGGGGCGGGGACGCACCTGCTGAGTTCAGGCGGGGGCGTGAAGACATGGACTCCGGTAAGCTGTTCCACCGCGACACTCCGCCTGTGCTGCTGCTGCTGCTGCTGCTTGAGCTGCAGCTGGCGCATGGCCGTGGTGGGCAGGGGGGCCACAACGTACTCGCCCCCGACACCCGCACACCGCCCCCCGCGGCCCCCGGCCTGATGGGCGAGGGCGCGGCGCCCCCCAGGCTGCGCAGTGACTGCGACACGGTGGCGAGGGTGGCCGCCTGCTGCATGCCCAGGGGCGCGGCCAAGGGCCTGGCGGGCTGCGCGTCCTGCAGCGCCGAGACAGAGCTGCTCTTGGCGCGCACTGTGCCGCGCGTGGCGGGCGTGAGGCACGAGGCCGGGGGGGTGCGGGGCGCGTGGCCGCTGAGGCACGTGACGGAGGTACTCTTGGGCTTGTCTGCCTCGGAGAGTGAGGCTGAGCGTGCCGCCGCCCACGGCAGGCGGCGGGCGGCCTCTGGCTGCGGGGAGTCTGCCAGCGACGAGCTGCTGCCACCCACGCCCACGCCCACCTGGTGCAAGGGGGGCACGCCCACCGCGCCCGTCTGATCCAAAGAAAAGTTCTTCTGGAAAATCCTCAGGTGGCTCTTGTGCTGTGTTGGCCCCGGGTCGGGCAGCGAGGAGGCCGAGCCGCTCTTGCCGCGCTCCATGGGCGGCGGGGAGGCGAACACCTGGGCCATGGGCGCCGCGGGGGGCGGGGAGGCGAACACTTGGGCCATGGGCGCCGCGGGGGGCGCCTGGGGCGGGGGGGAGGCGAACACCTCGTCGTCGTTGATCTCAGTGTCACAGTCGGCGTCGTAGTCCTCGGCGTCTGTGGTGAGCGACGCCTGGCTGTGTGCGGCGGACAGGCTGCGGGCCTGGAGGTCTTCGCGGGACTGGTGCCTCGCCAAGGCCGCGGCCACCACCTCCACGCTGCTCTGGCGCGCCACGGGGCAGGGGCGGCGGGGCTCCTGGGGCGGGGCAGGGCAAGTTGGCGCGATGGCCTGCTGCTGGTGCAGCTGTTGCTGCTGCTGGCGGATCATCTCCTGCTGCTGCTTTATCTGTTCCTGCTGCTGCAAGATCTGCTGCTGAAGCTGCTCCTGCTGTCTGCGTAACTCCTCCTGCTGCCGCTGCAACGCCTGCTGCTTGTCACACTCCTGCTGCAAGTGTAACGCCTGCTGCCTCTGCTCCTCCTGCTGCTCCTGCTGTCTTTGTAGCTCCTGCTGTGTTTGTAAATCCTGCTGTCTTTGTAGCTCCTGCTTCCTCTGCTGCTCCTGCTGTTTCTGCTGTCTTTGCTGTTTGTGCTGCTCTTCCTGTCTTTGTAAATCCAGCTGTTCCTGCTGTTGCCGCTGCTGTTCCCTCTGTTTGTGGTGGTGCTTCAGCTTGTTGACGTCCTCCTGCCACCTGGCTTCTTCCTGCTTCTTTATATCTGCCTGCCTCCTTGCCTCCTCCTCCTCCCTCCTCACATCTTCCTGCCTCCTCCTCTCTTCCTGCCTCATCATCTCCTCCTCCATCCTCCTTTCCTCCTGCTTCTGCTGTTGTTCTTGCTGCCTCTTGCTGTGCTGTCCCGCCCACCACGCCTCCTCCTCGCCCTGCTGCTTCACCGCCTGCTGCTGCTTGGCGTGGTGCCACACGCCCGCCCACGCCGCCCGCTTGTGCTGGACGGGGTCAGGCTCTGTGCCGCCCACGGTGTGGTGGCGGCGGAGGCAGGGGTGGCGTGCAGGGGGGGGCGGCTCCCCCACGGTGGTGCTGAGCCAGGGGAGGGGCGGGGGGCGGTGGGGCTCCTCGGCACTCAGCTGTTTGGTGAGCGCTGCCTTCTGTACCGCTGCCTTCACCAGCTGCTGCGGCGTCATGGCGGCCACCCCAGCCTGCCCCGCCCCCACCCCGCCTGCCCCGGGGGGCGCGGGGGGCGTGGCGGGGGGCCCCAGGGTCTCGGCACTCTGGGTGCGACACATCACGCCCGGGGCCTGGGTGGGGGGCGGTGCACGGAGGGCGGGCGCCGCGGCCACAGCCATGGGGGAGGACCTGGAGCGGGTGAGGGCGTGCAGGCGCGCCACGGCGGGGGCGTGGAACATGAAGCCTTGTGCCGAGGGCGCCTCGCGCACCGGGGGGGCCCTGGTCATGGCCCTGGCCTGGTCGTACAGCTTGAGGGAGAACACCTGGCCCTCGTCCTCGTCCTCGTCCTCGGAGTCACTGGGGCGCGGGGCGGGGCTGAGGCTGTGCTCCAGGGACGTCGTGTGCTCCAGGGGCGGCCACTCACGCCACAGCTCCGTCAGCGTGCCGGCAGAGCGGCTGTGGGCGGGGGGCGTGGCTTTGAAGGGCTTGGGCGTGGCGTTCCACAGGTCGTTGGTGGACTTGTGGCGTCTGCTGGCCAGCCCGGCACACGCCAGCCTCCTGAAGGCATCGGAGGGCGCTGCCGCGGCCTCCATCCTCTTCTTGGCGGCGCGGATCTTCCAAGGGATGTCACGACGGTCCTTACGGCGCGGCGATTCACCGTCACTACCCCGACTTTCCGCCGTGCCCTCAGCCGTGCCCTCAGCCGTGCCCTCCGCCGAGCCCTCCCGCCCCTCCTCACTCTCCTCCCGGGATAGGCAACGCGTCAAGGCTGAGCTCAACACGCCCCTAGCCTCCTGCCGCCCCGCACCGCTGCCCACGCTCACCACCACGCCCACAGCCTCGTCCTGAACCACACGGAACTGCAGGCCGCCCGTCACCACGCCCGCACCGCCCACGCTGTCGCTACGCTTCACCACAGCGTCATCCTCCGTGTTGTTGTCCTCTTCCTCCTCCTCCTCTTCCTCGGAACTCACGGCTGAATCTTCCTCGCTGTCTTCACTATCCTCTTCCTCCTCTTCCTCTTCCTCCTCCTCCTCCACATCCTCTTCTTCGTCCTCTTCTTCTTCGCTGTCCTCCTCCTCCTTCTCCTCCTCCTCCTCCTTCTCCCCTTCCTTCCTACCCACAATATTCACCTCACCTACTACCCCTTCCCCCTTCGCCCCCTTCGCCCCCTTCTCACAACCCCCGCCCCCTACACACGCCCCATCCATCACCCCCGCCCCCCCACACGCCCCTACGCTACCTAACTCACCCGACCCCACGTTCGAGCCTCGCGAGTCGCTGTGCCCTGCCGCCGCTTGTAGTATGGGCCCCACCTCATGGCCGCTCACCTGGGCTGCAATGGGTGTGGGTGTGGGTGGGTGTGGGTGTGGGTGTGGGTGGGTTTGGGTTAGTTAGACACACCACACCACAGTTACCACAGTTACCACACCACACATCATCACCATATTACCACACCAATACAGCTTTTTCACCACACATCATCACCATATCATCACCACACCATAGCTTTTTCACCACCACAACTACTATCATCACCATACGAAATCATCACCACAACAAACACACGAAATCACCATTACCATCACAACCACAATACACCACAACATAGTCTTCACCACCACTGCCATCACCACCACACCACACCATAGCTTTTTCACCACACGAAAATCACCACCACAACCTTACGAAATCATCACCACTGCACCACAACACCATACTATAACTCCTTCACCACCACTGCCATCACCACACATCATCACTACTACCACACCACACTATAGCTTATTCACCACATATTATCACCACCAACAACCCTCACCACTACCACACGAAATCATTACCATCACCATCACCACCACCATACGAAATCACCACCACCATACGAGCTCACCATTATTAGTCATACACACCTAATAATAATAATAATAATAACAGTAATAATAATAATAACAGTAATAATAATAGTGATAATAAAAATACTAGTACTAATAGTAATAAGGATGAAAATAACAGCCAATAATAATAGCAAGAGAAATGGCAATAACAGTAATAATAATAATAATAACAATAATAATAGAGTTTAAAATCCAACCTCAACCACCATCACCACCTCAACCACCATCACCACCTCAACCCCCACCACCACCACCACCCGTCACCTACCTTTCCTCTCGGCCATGAGACTCTTGAGGCGCATCCTAATACGTCTCCTGTCCTCATACTCGCCGCACGTGTCAAGCTGCGGGAGGAGAGATAAGGATAGTTAAAGCAGTGTTAATATGTCTCCTGTCCTCATACTCGCCGCACGTGTCAATCTGCGGGAGGGGAGATAAGGATAGTTAAAGCAGTGTTAATATGTCTCCTATCCTCATACTCGCCGCACGTGTCAAGCTGCGGGAGGACAGATGAAGATACTTAATTAACGAAGAGAAGTGAGTGAAAGCTACAGAAAATGACGAAAATTTACGAAAGTTAAGAAAATGAGTGCAAGTAAAAGAGAGTCAGGAAATTTACTCACAGAAAGGCTTGTGTCTGTCTATAGAAGTACAAATTGCAGGCTTAACTTGTATAGAAGACCTCTTACCCCTTCACGCCCAGATCTTTCCTTGGTTATAAAAAATGGTCTGTTGTCAGCCATAAAATAACGAAAAGTCACTGAATATACCACAGTAGTTAGTGGACAAGGATACTAAACAGGTCATAGCTATAAACATTGCTTATAGTCACTAAAAATCGTCTGTTGTTAGCCATAAAATAACGAAAAGTCACTGAATATACCACAGTAGTTAGTGGACAAGGCTACTAAACAGGTTCATAAGCTTATTAAAACATATATGTCTTACCAAATGTTAATGGTACACAAATTAAATGGCAATTACATTCTGGGCCAAGGCTTACTATAACTACTAGCTATAACTACTACTACTACTGGCCTCAAGGTTAAATGGCAAGTACGCAGGATGATGATATGTTAAAATTGCTAATACCTTACATCAGCTAGCAGCAGTAGTATAGTAGTAGTAGTAGTAGTAGCAGCATAGTAGTAGTAGTAGTAGAAGTACTAGTAGTATAGTAGTAGTAGTAGTAGTAGTGGGTAGAGGGTGGGGTGATCCAGAAACTCAATAATGTGAAAATTGCTATAATATCAGCAGTATACTTAAAAAGTGCGTTTCGGGGTTGCGGCAGTTTTTCGGAGTGTCGTAGTATGGCAGTATGTATAGGATTTTCGGCGTGGTAGGGTCAATATCAATATATGGGCGTGAAGGGGTATAGTTTAGAGTGAACGTATATAGATATATGTCTTAGTAGATAGTTACGAGTGTTAGTAGGGTTGGTGGAGACCTTTGATCGACTTAAAATGTTCACTGTTTTATGGTTCAATGAACTTTAAAAATGATGTTTTACGGCTTTAATTTCAAGTTTTATAGTTTCGACTTTTCAGGAGAGGAAATGCACAAATAAAAGTCATTAAAAGAAAATTGTCATATGTCTTGAGGAAGAAAGGAAGTATGCTAGAAGTAGGATGGTGGAGAGATGAGAAGATGAGAGAGGCTTTGAAGAGTCATGTTGAGAGTAGGTTGAGAGGAGAGAGTTTGAGAGATGAGAGTTAGTTAAGATTTAATATGTTAAATAGTTACTTATGTAGAGAGAAAATGCAAAAAAGTCTGAAAGAAATATGTGATATGGGTAGTGTGTGTGAGAGAAGAGAGAGAAGAGAGAGAGAGGAGAGAGAGAGAGAGAGAGAGAGAGAGAGAGAGAGAGAGAGAGAGAGAGAGAGAGAGAGAGAGAGAGAGAGAGAGAGAGAGTTTGAAGGCTTCCTCATACTTCACTTCCTTCTCTCTCTCTCTCCTCTCTCTCTCTCCCTCTCTCTCTTCTCTCTCTCTTCTCCTCTCTCTCTCTCCTCTCTCTCTCTCTCTCTCTCCTTTCATCAGTTATTATTAATATCATTAATATCATTATTCACACACACCCACACACAACACACACAACACACAACACACCACACAACACACAACACACAACACACACACACACACACACACACACACACACACACACACACACACATGCACGTACTACAACATTGCAAAGGACAGAAAGACAGATGAGAGAGAGAAGAGAGAGAGAGGAAGAGAGAGAGAGAGAGAGAGAGAGAGAGAGAAGAGAGAGAGAGAGAGAAGAGACGAAGAGCAGAGAGAAGAAGACAGAGAAGAGAAGAGAGCACAGAGAAGAGAGAGAAGACAAACAGAACAGACAAGACGACAGACAGAGACACACACACAACAACACACACTACACACACACAGTATGCAAGGGAAGGGAAATAGAGAAAAAAGAGACAACACACACACACACACACACACACACAAGTTACCACCACCACCACAAACAGAATTAAGTCGTTAAGTAGTTAGGTTACCGTATCACCACAATCAGTAGCAGCAGTAGTAGTAGTAGTAGTAGTAGTAGTAGTAGTAGTAGTAGAAGTAGTAGTAGTAGTAGGGTGGGGCGAATCCAATAAGCTATCAATAATCGCTCCCATAATACCTTCCATAGCTTAAAAAGTGGGCGTTTCCGGGCGTTTTCGGGCTTTTCACGGGCGTTGGGGGGTCACATAACTACCAATATATGGGCGTGAAGGGTTAGGCTATCAAGTGGGCGTGGTAGGAGGCGGTTTAAAGGGCGTGCGCACGTGAGAAGAGGGTGAAAAGCACGTGAATATATATAGTACAACAGTCTGATATTGCACGGCCGTTTAAGGGCTTGGATATATTGGCACTAAAGACACTGTTTTAGGCACTATTTTTGGCACTGTGGGCGTGGTGGGGGGGGGTAAGGGGGGGGTAAGGCACGTAGGTAGATGCACGTAAGGTACGGCAGTAGTGGGCGTGCGGGTGTGTGTGGTATACGGGCGTGCGTTCAGGACTGGTGATGGGTTTGATGGTACGTGCCAAGAGAGAGAGAGAGAGAGAGAGAGAGAGAGAGAGAGGAGAGAGAGAGAGAGAGAGAAGAGAGAAGAGAGGGTGTTGGCATTAGTCCATTAGGTGTTCTTAGGGGCTGACGTACCACCACCCCTGCTATCATCACCATCATCAGGAGGAGGAGGAGGAGGAGGGAGGGAGGAGGAGGAAGGAGGAGGAGGGAGGAGGAGGAGAAGGAGGAGGAAAGGAGGAGGAGGATATAGATGGGAGAAATGAGGAGAAAAAAATTTGTGTTTATCTGTTATATAATGTGAGAGAGAGAGAGAGAAGAGAGAGAGAGAGAGAGAGAGAGAGAAGAGAGAGACGAGAGAGAGAGAGAGAGAGAGAGAGGAAGATAAGATACTTGATCCTATCTAGACACTTTGCAAGTACCAACTACAAGGTTATTGACTATACAAAGCGCCACCACGCCAGGACGAACTTGGTGGGCTCGAAACGTTGACCGAATGCAGGGACGCTACACGCGAGCCCACAGCTCTAGCAACCGAGCCACCCTGACGGGTAGGAATACATAGGAATAACAGACACCAGGCTAGCTATTGGTCCATAACGAGGGTATCTGCTGAACTACATACTACTAACTACAACTACTTGTAAGAGGACAGTTGGAAATGATACCATGTCCCTAAAGAAGATAGGAACATGGAAGTTTCGTAGTGAAGAATGATAGGATATGAATATGCTAACTACAACTACACTAACACTATACCTGCTAAAACTACAACTACTTCTATAACACTACTACTACTACTACTGCTAACTACAACTACCACTAACACTACTACTACTACTACTGCTAACTACAACTACCACTAACACTAATCGATCCGGGGACTATAATTGAATTCGCAGGGCACTATCAAAACCCATTTACTTTACAGTGCGCGTCAAGCTGTTTTGAAGTAGTTATTGTGCTGGCTTCGACAACATTTGCTGGTAACTTGTTCCATCGATCAACGACTCTAACATTGAAAATAATTTTTACGGAGATCGGTGTGCAACGTTGACCGTTTAGTTTAAACCATTATTTCTGTTGTCACTTGCGTTGAAAGCTCGAATAGGTTCTCTTGATAATGACATCAAAACCTTTTAGGATCTTAAAGGTTCTATCAAGTCCCCACGGATTCTACGATCCTTTAAGGAAAACATATTAAGTTTCCGCAGTCTCTCTACACACACACACACACACACACACACACACACACACACACACACAACACACACCAAAAATAATAATAATAATAATAATAATAATTACGTACCAGTTGGTTTAGTCGGTCTGTATCGGTGACGTCATTGATGTCAACACCACTCACCACCACACCCTCGCCCTGAAACAACAACAACAACACCAATAATAATAATAATAATAACAATAATAACAGCAATAATAATAATAACAATAACAATAACAACAATAAAAATAATAAAAATAATAATAATAATGATAATAATAATAATAATAAAAATAATAATAATAATAATATAATAAAAATAATAATAAATAATAATAATAATAATAATAATAATAATAATAATAATAATAATAATAATAATAATAATAATAATAAAACAATAATAATAACAATAACATATATTTTTATATAATATTTTAATAATAATAATAATAATAATAGTAGTAATATATTAGTTACTCCTAAAAATTAACTCACGTCTCCCATTTTCTGTTGCTACCTAAATTTCCCGTTTTCTTCGATGCATATACGTACATGCATATATGATATTATATACATAGTACTTCATATAAGATTCAAGGAATACAAGTCTATAGGAACACGCGGCCTCTGTAGATCAGTATTTTTTAGTGTTAAAGCTATATCTATCTATCTATTAAAAGAGAGATTTTTCCTATAAAATATATTATTATGAAGAGTTTAAGGATTCATAAAATGTCTATATAGGAAAAACAGATGCTGCTAGGAGGAATAGTAGTAGTAGTAGTAGTAGTAGTAGTAGTAGTGTAGTAGTAGTAGTAGTTGGATATATGCCGTGTTTGGTCTCGTTTTGAAGAGGAGGAAGAAAGGAATTGTGTAGTAGTAGTGGTGGTGGTAGTAGTAGTAGTAGTAGTAGTAGTAGTAGTAGTAGTAGTAGTAGTAGTAGTAGTAGTGGGGTGTAGTTGGATATAGCCGTGTTGTTCGTTTTGAGAGAGAAGAAAGGAATTGTGTAGTAGTAGTAGTAGTAGTAGTAGTAGTAGTAGTAGTAGTAGTAGTAGTAGTAGTAGTAGTAGTAGTAGTTCTCTAAAAATTATATTACAATAGCTACCCTTGCTTATTACTACAAGAACATAAGAAAATAAGGAAGCTACAAGAGGCCGCGAGACCTACACGAGGTATACTTCCTACAACTACTACTACATACTATTAAATTCCCAGAACAATAACACTACTACTACTACTACTACTACTACTACTACTACTACTACTACTACTACTACTACTACTACTACTACTACTACTACTACTACTACTACCACTACTACTACTACTACTACTACTACTACTACTACTACTACTACTCTACTACTACTACTATCAATATCAAAATAATAAAAATAAAAATAATTTCTAACAGCTTAAGATAGATAGATAGAGATATATAAAGAGAGAGAGAGAGAGAGAGAGAGAGAGAGAGAGGACGAGAAGAGAGAGAGAGAGAGAGAGAGAGAGAGAGAGAGAGAGAGAGAGAGAGAGAGAGAGAGAGAGAGAGAGAGAATACCTATCTTGTGACTCATTCTCATTTCATTCTCTCTCTCTCTCCTCTCTCTCTCCCCTCTCTCCTCTCTCTCTCTCTCTCTCTCTCTCTCTCTCTCTCTTCATAAAATTAATCCACCAAAAAATAAAAATAACCTCATTATCCACTTCGTTTCTCTAGTCCACTTAATCATATCCACTTTTCCACATCCACTTATCCACTTCTCATGTATTTCCCTAGCCACTTGGATCCACTTGTTCATCCACACAATGTAAACTTCGGAGCCTTTTTCATTTTTCCTTCGAGAGCTTATCCACATATCCACTTGTCTGTATCTATGGTTCTATGTATCCACTTACTACTACTACTACTACTACTACTACTACTACTACTATCACTACTACTACTACTGCTGCTACTACCACTACTACAACCACTGTTATTACTACTACTACTACTACTACTACTACTACTATCACAATCACCAACACCATAACACTACTACTACTACTACTACTACTACTACTACTACTACTACTACTACTACTACTACTAACTGCTGTACTACCACTACTACTACAACCACTGTTATTACTACTACTACAACTACTATCACAATCACCAATACCATAACACTACTACTACTACTACTACTATTACAGCTGCTACTACTACTACTACTACTACTACTACTACTACTACTACTACCATAATCTTCCCTATTTTGTTACCACTACTACTACTACCACTTCTACTACCACTACTACCATTCATAACTGACATATGATTTAAGAAGAGAAGGAGGAGGAGGAGGAGGTGGAGAGAGGAGGAGGAGGAGGAGGAGGAGGAGGAGGAGGAGGAGGAGGAGGAGGAGGAGGAGGACGTAATGGAGAGAGAAAATGACAGAAGGAGGAGGAGGAGGAGGAGGAGGAGGAGGAGGAGGAGGAGGACGTAATGGAGGAGGAGGAGGAGGACGTAATGGAGGAGGAGGAGGAGGAGGAGGAGGAGAAGGAGGAGGAGGAGGAGGAGAAGGAGGAGGAGGAGGAGGACGTAATGTAGGAGAAAATGACAGAAGGAGGAGGAGGAGGAGGAGGAGGAGGAGGAGGAAGGAGTAATGACATTCTGTAATGGGGAGGAGAGAAAAATGAGGAGGAGGAGGAGGAGGAGGAGGAGGAGGAGGAGGAGGAGGAGGAGGAGAAGGAGGAGGAGGAGGAGGAGGGAGGAGGAGGAGGAGGAAGAGTAATGACATTCTGTAATGGGGAGGAGAGAAAAATGAGAGGAGGAGGAGGAGGAGGAGGAGGAGGAGGAGGAGGAGGAGGAGGAGGAGGAGGAGGAGGAAGGAGGAGATTACCTGGCGTGGAAGTGAGGGTGGCGTGGAGGAGGCGTGGGAGGCGTGGAAATATTCGCTATACTCCAACGGGCGTGTGTGTGCGTGCGCGCGTGTGTGTGTGTGTGTGCGTGTGTGTGTGTGTGTGTGTGCGTGGTGTGCTGTGGGTGTGGTGGACCACTCCACCAGAGTGCACTACAGACTGGTGCCACATACACACACACACACACACACACACACACACACACACACACACACACACACACACACACACACACACACACACATACATACATACATACACGCCTACTCTTAATTTCCTCCTCCTGTCATACTTTTTTCCTCCTCCTCCTCCTCCCCTCCTCTTCCTCCTCCTCCTCCTCTTCCTCTTCCCTTTTCCTCTTCCTCCCCCTCCCCTCCCCCCCTTCCCCTCTCCTCCCTCCACGTAGAAACTATTGGTAGAAAGTAGTTATACAGACAGCCTCGTTCGATTTAAGGGCTGTTGCTGTCTTTTTTCCTTTGATCCTCCCCCTCCTCCTCCCCCCTCCCCCTCCCTTTTTTTTCCTCCCCTTCCTCCTCCCCCTCCTCCTCTTCCTCCTCCCCCTCCTCTCCCCCTCGTGGTGGGATTAGATTAATATCACTAACCTACCCTCGTCCTCCCCTCCTTCCCCCCCCTCCTCCTCTCCCCTTTCCTCCTCCCCTCTCCCCCTCACACCCGAAAAAGCCAGGTGATACCTATCCCAGTAGAGTTATAGCATAGTAGCAGTAGTAGTGCAGCGTAGTAGTAATAGTAAACCACTAAAAATAACCCTTTTAAATTTATTCATCTATTCTATAACTATTAAGACGTGAAAAAAACATTGAAACAAAAAAATTTCCCTTTTTCAAGATGATTTAAAAGAGAAAACTGACCTATTTGTATGGTAGAACTTTTGGGTTAAAAATTCTCTGTCTCGTTTTTCGTTCTCTGTCTCTCGTCTCTTGTCTCGGGCCTTGTCTTGTCTCGTCTCTGTCTCTGCTCTGCTCTGTTTTTGTTCTGCTTGCTCCTGCCTTGCTTTTTCCCTGTCTCTCTGTCTCTTCTCTGCCGGCCCTTTACGGTCTTTCCCTTCCCTCCCTTTTCTCCCCTCTTCTCCCTTCCCTCTCCTCTCCTCTCTCTTTCCTCTCCTCTCTCTCTTTTTTTTTCCCCTATATATACATTTATACACATATCCCCACACTACCACTATACTACTAACCACTACCACAAAAAAATACACTATACTATACTCTACAATACTTACTACATTTACACTACACTACTACTACTATCACAAAAATACATATAGACAGAAGACAGGGGTTTATTGATACTTTATACAATAAACTAAACTCCCACTACTTTTCAAAGTAACTTATAATATACTGTATATACTACTTCTACACACCACCATGTGTTTCAACTTAACTACTACTACTATACTACTTCTTTTATATTCATTACACATTACATACACTACTACTACCACTCCCACTACTGACGTGCTGTTCAAAATAATACTACTACTACTACTACTCTACTACTCCCACTACCACTACGACGCTGCGTTCAAAAAAAACACTACTAACTACTACTACTGTTAACACTACACTATCTATACTATACACTACTATATTATATACATACTATACGTTACTACACAACTATAAAAAAAAAAAAAAAACAAAAAACTACTTCTACCACTAATATTACCACATTAAGCCTACCTTATTAGTGGTTGTGGTGGTTGTGGTGGTGGGTGGAGTGGAGAATGCGGAGTGGGTGTGGTGGAGCAGCTCGCCGTCCTTGGTGGCGGCGGAGGTGGAGTGTCCGGAGGTGGATTTCGTGACGGTGGTTTGTCCTGCCGCGTCAGAGTCCATTCTGAGGTGCAAGAACAGAAGAACATAAGAACGTAAGAACATAAGAACATAAGACAGACAGACACACACACACAGAGAGCCAGACAGACATACAGACACACAGAGAGAGCCAGACAGACATACAGACACACAAGAGAGAGCCAGACAGACATACAGACACACAGAGAGAGCCAGACAGACATACAGACACACAGAGAGACAGACAGACACAGAGAGAGATAGACAGACAGACATACACACAGACAGACAGATAGACACACACACAGAGATAGACAGACAGACATACAGACACATACAGAGAGAGACAGACAGACAGACAGACACACAGAGAGATAGACAGACATACAGACACACAGAGAGATAGATAGACATACAGACACACATATAGACAGATAGACATATATATAGACATACATACATACATACATATAAAATAAAGAGATATTAAGAACATAAGAACATTTTGTTTCAAGAAAAAAAAGATACACACACACAGACCGACGCAGATTTGCAGACATTTTGACAGACAGCAAAAATGTGGGTGGGAATTTTATTTTTTGTTTTAGGGTTTAGTTAAAATTGTGATTTTTAAAGTAAAACGCTTAAAAATAGAAGAGATATATTACACTGCGTGACAATCCTATAGAGTTTTCCCTTCCCCCAATGAGGTGGCAACACTGGTCTCGGCCCGGGTTTTCCCCACACTTGGGAAACCCCCCCTTCAAATAGAAGAGTTAGTCCCTTCCCCTACACTGAGGGGTGGCAACAAAATTTTTCCCCCCCCTCGGGGGCCCCCTCCCTTCCACTGACCCTTATGAAGAGGTTTTGGGGGGCCCTTCCCCTACAACTGAGGTGGCAACACTGCTCTCGCGGTCTACCACTGACCTATCATGAAGAGTGAGTCCTTCCACTACACTGAGGTGGAACACTTGGTCTCGGCGTTCTACAACTGACCTATCATCGAAGAGTTAGTCCCTTCCCCTACACTGAGGTGCAACCACGGGTCTCGCGTCTACACTGGACCATCATGAAGAGTTAGTCCCTTCCCCTACACTGAGGTGCAAACATGGTCTCGCTGTCTACACTGACCTATCATGAAGAGTAGTCCCTTCCCCTACACTGAGGTGGCAAACACTGGTCTCGCTTTACACTGACCTATCATTTGAAGATGTGAAGTCCCTTCCCCTAAACTGAGGTGGCAACACTGGTCTCTGCATAAAAAATGACATATCATGAACGCGTTCTGAATTATAAACTATATATTTACTAGTAACGCGTTCAGCTCACAACTTGTTTCTCACACAGCCACAACTTACCCATCAAAAGTTATTGTCAATGGAGGATCTACAATTGTATCCCCCGGCATTTACAATATTAGCGGAAAAAATATTTTCGGATTTGGCTGCTCAAAATATTCCAAAATGACGAAAAAAAAAAAACACAAAAAAAAAATAGTTTTTGTATTTGCGACAAAAATATGAGTCGTAAGAAAACTTATGGGAAGTAACAAAGGTCATCTTGAGGTGTTCTACATGCCGCAGTTAATCTGCTGTCAAACACACCTAATGGTTGCGAGAAAATTTGATATTTTGTATAAATGTAAAGAATATGCTATTTTCCGGTTATTTAACCCATATCAATATTTTGTTTGCTTACGCCAAAGATAGCCCTTGATCTATTCATATTTACGCTCTCTAATGCTGCCACGAATCTGCCCATAGTTTTAGTTATGGAAAAAAAACGTGATTAAAAAAAAATCCAAGGCATACCCCTTGGCAAATTTGCAATATTTTTTTGAAAAATAGATTGCTTGAAAATGGTTGCTAGCAGTTTATCGGGCATGCTGAACACGAAATCTGGAGTCAGTTTTAAGTTACAATATTAGAAGTCCCTATTTCAGCCCAATTCACACTGACATGATACTTCCAGATAGTCCTTAAAAACCACAAAATTCAGACAAACAACTTACTACAAGACATACAATATGCTAGGCTTGCAGATAACATGACTTAATACAAACGATCAGTAGTAGTATTTTTCAGTATTATGTAGTAGTAGTTAGTTAAATCCCTATTTGAGGCCACCCATGCGATTGTCAAAGTACTTATAAAACCTAGCATACTATAGCAATCCTGTGGGACTTCTAATGCCCTCCCATGACTCCTATAATTATAACTTACACTATTACTACTAACACTACTAATGCACTACTATAACTACTACAACTACTACTACTACCACTAATAATAATAATACTGCTACCACTACTACTACTACTACTACTACTACTACTTACAACTACTATTACAACTGGCACCACTACCACTACTCAACTATCATAACTACTACTACTACTATTACTACTACTACTACTACTACTACTACTACTACTACTACTACTACTACTACTACTACTACACGAAAAAAAAAAAAAAAAAAAAAAATTTCTTACCTGGCTTGACTCGAGGAGGATGAACTCGCCATCATAGACTCCACCCCTGACATGAGAACCTGTGCACCCAGGAACCGGTTGAGGAGGGAACGCGCCTGGTCGTCTGACGTGACGGTGGCCTCGGGGTCAACTGTAGGTGGCGAGAGAGAGAGATAGGGTGAGAGGGGGGAGTGATAGAGAAAGGGTGAGAGTGTGAGAGAGAGAGAGAGAGGGTGCGAGAGGGAGAGAGAGAGAAAGGGTGCGAGAGGGAGTGATAGAGAAAGGGTGCGAGAGGGAGTGATAGAGAAAGGGTGCGAGAGGACGAGATGAGAGAAAGTGTGGTGCGAGATGGGAGTGTAGAAAAGGGGTTGCGAGTGTGAGGAGAGAGAGAAGGTGTGACGAGTGGGAGAGGAGAGAGCGAGAGAGAGGGTGCGAGTGGGAGTGATAGAGAAAGGGTGCGAGAGGGAGAGATAGAGAGCGGGGTGAGAGATGGGAGTGATAGAGAGAGGTGCGAGTGGAGTGATAGGAGGAAAGGGTGAGAGTGTGAGTGAGAGAGAGAAGGGTGCGAGAGGGAGAGAGAGAGAAAGGGTGCGAGTGGGAGAGAGAGAGAAAGTTGTTCGAGATGGGAACGATCTATCTAAAGGGTGAGAGACTTTGCAATTTGGCTATGTTATTTGTATATAAATTTTTGGGTAGCAGAGAGAGAGAATGATTAGAGAGGAGAGAGGAGAGAGAGAGACGGAGAGATGCGAGAGAGAGAGAGAGAGAGAGACGCGGAGAGAGACAGGAAGAGAGAGAGAGAGGAGATGGAGAGAGAGAGAGAGAGACGAAGAGAGAGAGACAGAGAGAGAGAGAGAGAAGGAGGGGAGAGAGGAGATATGACCTAACCGAAATTTAGTCACACACCCGATGAGGAGGATGTTACCAGCTTGGCTATCCAACTGAACGGACAGCCATTAGAGAAGAGAGAGAGACGAGAGAGAAGAGAAGAGAGAAGAGAAGAGAGACGAGAGAGAAGAGAGAGAGAGAAGGTATCTTTCTAGAGCCAGTCTGGTTAAAGGAGGAAAAAAACAGCTGTGATATACTAACTCTACTCCTCTTCTCGCTCTCTCTCTCTCTCTCTCTCTCTCTCTTCCCATTTTTATTTTCTCTCTCTCTCTCTCTTCTCTCTTTCGTTGACCTGTTAACCATGACATAGAATGAAGAGGATAAGGAGAGAGAGCGCGAGATGAGAGAGCTGAGAGGAGAGAGAGAGAGAGAGATGAGAGAGAGGACGAGAGAGACGCGATGAGAGAGAGAGAGAGAAATCCTCCCCCGAAAACAAACAGAAAGAAGTTTATCTAAAAAAAACACACACCACACACACACACACACACACACCACACACACACACACCCACACCACCACACACACATACAGCCCCCCCCTACACACCACCACACACACACCCACCCACACAACAGACACACACAAACACACACACACATACAGCCCCCCCTTACACACACACACACACACACCCACACACACCCACCCACACCACATACATACAGCCCCCCCTTACACACACACAACCACACCCACATAACATACAGCCCCCCTACACACACACACCCACACCACACACATACATACAGCCCCCCCTACACACACCCACACCACACAACATACATACAGCCCCCCCTACAACACCACCCCACACCCCACACCACACACACACACACCCACACCCACACACACACACATACAGCCCCCCCTACACCCACACCCACACCCACACACCCACACCCACACCCACACACACACACACACACACACACACTCACCAGCCTCCGTCGCTCCCATTCTCGATAAGACATCGGAAATTCCCGTCACTTTGGTCCGGTCTTCCAGGAAGCTCCTCCCTTCCCTCATGTCTTCTGTCCTTTCTCTTCCTCGTCTGGTCTGGAAGGCGGAGGAGGAGGAGGAGGAGGAGGCCTGGACGGTGGCGGAGGAGGAGGAGGCCACCTGACGCTCACCTGAAACCAGTCACAACACGTTTTAAACACGTATTTTCTAGTTTATAGCTCCAGAAATCGTGTTTTGGGGGGGATACTATACTAAGAAACCCCGATTTTTTTTTCTTTGCCTCAAAATATGATCTTTTTTTTTGGGTTTTATGAAATTTGACTATTGAAAAACCCGATTTTATTTTCACCTAGATATATTTCTCATGTTTTCTGGTCTAAAATTTTTCGTTTTTTTGTCCTATGGTGCTAAGAAATGGGTCGTTTTTATTGTGAAAAGGTTATTATTTTTTGTCATTATTATTATTATTATGTATTATCATCATGTCTGTTATAATGTCGTTAAGTATAAAGCCGTCACCGCGAAAGATATAAGAAGTTTATTTATATATATATATATGTAAAGTGTTGATGTCAAGTCGCCTTCTCAAGTCTTTTCACTGTTTATAAATGTCAAGTCGCCTTTTTTTCATTGTTGTCATATTTCCCGTGTTGCCATAATTTCCCGTGTTGCCATAATTTCCCGTGTTGCCATAATTTCAGTGTTGACTTATTTCCCGTGTTGACATAATTTCCCGTGTTGACATAATTTCCCGTGTTGCCATAATTTCATTGTTGACTTATTTCCCGTGTTGCCATAATTTCATTGTTGACATAATTTCCCGTGTTGCCATAATTTCATTGTTGACATAATTTCCCGTGTTGCCATAATTTCATTGTTGACATAATTTCCCGGTTTGACATAATTTATGTTGACTTATTTCCCGTGTTGCCATAATTTCATTGTTGACATAATTCCGGTGTGCCATAATTCATTGTGACATATTTACGTGTTGAACATAATTCATTGGACATAATTTCCCGTGTTGACATAATTTCATTGTTGACATAATTTCCCGTGTTGACATAATTTCATTGTTGAAATTTAATTTCCGTGTCTTGGACATTATTTCATTGTGAATATATTTCCCGGTGACCATAATTTCATGTGACATATTCCCGTGTTGCCATAATTTCATTGTTGACATAATTTCCCGTGTTGCCATAATTTCATTGTTGACATAATTTCCCGGTGCCAAATTCACATGTTGACATATTTCCGTGTGCCATAATTCATTGATGACATAATTTCCCGTGTTGGCATAATTTCATTGTTGACATAATTTCCCGTGTTGACATAATTTCATTGTTGACATAATTTCCCGTGTTGACATAATTTCATTGTTGACATAATTTCCCGTGTTGACATAATTTCATTGTTGACATAATTTCCCGCCATTTCTGTAGGTTAATTCAGCCCAACATTATTACTATTATTAATATTGTGTCTTGGAAATAGTACAGACAGGTATATAAGAGTGTAGATGGATAGTTATAATAGTAGTTGACTATCCATGTATATATATATCCATGTAGAGAAAATGACCCATGTTGTAGAAATAAATAAGGAAATAAATACGATGTGGCATCTCTGTACCCCAAAAAAGGCCTCTATGAGATCACAAATTTTAGCGCAATAAAAAAAATATATAATAAAAATAAGCGAATATATATTTTTTTAGCGGGATAAAAATCGATAAAAAAAATAAAAGCAAAAAAAGAGCGGAATTTAAAAAAAAAAAAAAAATGATAGGCCTAAAAAGCAAAACTAATAATAAAAAAGTAAAAAAAATATTATCGAATAAAAACTTAAGCCGTTATAATATGGAATAAATATGTAAAAAAAAAAAAAAAACAAAAAAAAAAAAAAAACCCACAAAATTCTAGTATGTAAAAAAAAAAAATTCTATGTAAAAATAAAAACAAAAAAAAAAAAGCGAAATCGATATTTTTTTTTACGGCATAAGAAAAAAATAAAAAAAATAAAAAGCGATAAAGCAATAACTGAATAAATAATAATAATAATAATAATAATAATAAAAGCAAAAAAGCCGCAATAAAATAACCCTGATAAATTAAGAAGCAAAAATAAACGCATTTTCTTTGTTGTATAAAATAACTATTCAAATAAAAATTAAATCGAGTAAAACGTGATAATATGTAGGAAGATG
>JACEEZ010008552.1:20000-27500 GCA_016584305.1 Chionoecetes opilio | reverse complement strand
CTCCTGGTTCTCCTGGCTGGCTGTCTCCTGGCCTGTAGTACCCTGGTTCACCTGGCCTGCTATCTCCTGGTTCTCCTGGCCTGTATATCCTGGTTCTCCTGGCCTGCTATCTCCTGGTTCTCCTGGTCTGTAGTATCCTGGTTCTCCTGGCCTGCTATCTCCTGGTTCTCCTGGCCTGCTATCTCCTGGTTCTCCTGGCCTGTATATCCTGGTTCTCCTGGTCTGTATCATCCTGGTTCTCCTGGCCTGCTATCTCCTGGTTCTCCTGGCCTGTATCTCCTGGTTCTCCTGGCCTGCTATCTCCTGGTTCTCCTGGCCTGCTAATCCCTGGTTCTCCTGGGTTGAGTCCCTGGTTCTCCTGGCCTGTATCCCTGGTTCTCCTGGCCTGCTATCTCCTGGTTCTCCTGGCCTGTAGTACCCTGGTTCTCCTGGCCTGCTATCTCCTGGTTCTCCTGGCCTGTAGTATCCTGGTTCTCCTGGCCTGCTATCTCCTGGTTCTCCTGGCCTGTAGTATCCTGGTTCTCCTGGCCTGCTATCTCCTGGTTCTCCTGGCCTGTATCCCTGGTTTCTCCTGGCCTGTATATCCTGGTTCTCCTGGCCTGTAATATCCTGGTTCTCCTGGCCTACTATCTCCTGGTTCTCCTGGCCTGTAGTTCCTGGTTCTCCTGGCCTGTAATATCCTGGTTCTCCTGGCCTGCTATCTCCTGGTTCTCCTGGCCTGTAGTATCCTGGTTCTCCTGGCCTGCTATCTCCTGGTTCTCCTGGCCTGCTATCTCCTGGTTCTCCTGGCCTGTAGTATCCTGGTTCTCCTGGCCTGCTGTCTCCTGGTTCTCCTGGCCTGTAGTAACCTGGTTCTCCTGGCCTACTGTCTCCTGGTTCTCCTGGTCTGTATACCCTGGTTCTCCTGGCTGCTATCTCCTGGTTCTCCTGGCCTGTAATTCCTGGTTCTCCTGGCCTGCTATCCCTGGTTCTCCTGGCCTGTATCTCCTGGTTCTCCTGGCCTGTATCCCTGGTTCTCCCGGCCTGTAATATCCTGGTTCTCCTGGCCTGCTAGTCTCCTGGTTCTCCTGGCCTGCTATCTCCTGGTTCTCCTGGCCTGTAATATCCTGGTTCTCCTGGCCTGCTATCTCCTGGTTCTCCTGGCCTGTAGTATCCTGGTTCTCCTGGCCTGCTATCTCCTGGTTCTCCTGGCCTGCTATATCCTGGTTCTCCTGGCCTACCCGTTTTCCTGGTTACTCTCCTGGTTTCCCAGTTAGTACCTGGTCCTGGTACGTCTCCTGGTTCTCCCGGTTTCCAGGCTGCCAGGCTATCTCCTGGCTTTTACCTGTTCCTCCTGTCTTATAGTACCCTGGTTCTCCAAGTTCTCCTGGTCTGCGATCTCCCGGTTCTGTCGTGGCGCGATCTGCTGGTCTGGGCACGAAATACTCTGAGTACAACCCATCACACCACCACCACCACCACCATCAGTGTGGGCGTGTGTGGTGTGGGTGTGGGCGTGGGTGACTGAGCGTCGTTTGGTGCATCGCGTGTACTGGTAGGCGTTTAGTAGCGACTCCTCCACGGCCTTTATGTCGCGCTCTGGGGTGTGACGGCGACACGAACACGACTCTCCGCGACCCCGCATGTAGCTGGGCACCGAGCTGGTCGTGGAGCAGAGAGACTGTACGCTGCTGGTGCGGGAGGCGGGGCGGGCGTGGGGGTGTGTGGGCGTGTGGGTTGTGGGGGGGGCGTGACTGGCGGGGGTTTCAGCCTTGGTCTTAGGGCGGTCTTAGCTGTCTTGTATCCCGCTCGGGCTCTTTAACAGTCTTCCTCTTGCTTGCTGGCTCCCTCTCAGCCCTCTTATCAGGACGCCTCTTGATTTCAGGCTCTTTAGCTGGACTCCTCTTGATTTCAGGCTGTTCAACAGGCCTCCTCTTGATTTCAGGCTGTTCAACAGGCCTCCTCTTGATTTCAGGCTGTTCAACAGGCCTCCTCTTGATTTCAGGCTGTTCAACAGGCCTCCTCTTGATTTCAGGCTGTTCAACAGGCCTCCTCTTGATTTCAGGCTGTTCAACAGGCCTCCTCTTGATTTCAGGCTCTTTAGCTGGACTCCTCTTGATTTCAGGCTGTTCAACAGGCCTCCTCTTGATTTCAGGCTCTTTAGCTGGACTCCTCTTGATTTCAGGCTCTTTAGCTGGACTCCTCTTGATTTCAGGCTGTTCAAGAGGCTTCCTCTTGATTTCAGAATCAATAGGTTTCTTGATCTCAGGCTCTTTAACTGGACTCCTCTTGATTTCAGGCTCTTCAACAGGGCTCCTCTTGATTTCAGGCTCTCAACGGCCTCCTCTTGATTTCAGGCCTTCAAAAGGCTTCTCTTGATTTTCAGGCTCTTTAAACTGGACTCTCTTGATTTCGCCTCATCACAGGCTTCCTCTTGATTTCAGAATCAATAGTTTCTTGATTTCAGGCTCTTTAAGGACTCCTCTTGATTTCAGCCTCATCAACAGGCCTCCTCTTGAAATTTTAGGCTCTTTAAAGTGACTCCTCTTGATTTCAGCCTCATAACAGGCTTTCCCCTTGATTTCCAGAATCATAGGTTTCTTTATTTCAGACTCTTTAATGGACTTCCTCTTGATTTCGGGCTCTTCACAGGCCTTTCCTCTTGATTTCAGGCCCCATCACAGGCTTCCTCTTGATTTCAGGCTGTTCAACAGGCTTCCTCTTGATTTCAGGCTCTTTAATTGGACTCCTCTTGATTTCAGCCTCATCAACAGGCTTCCTCTTGATTTCAGAATCAATAGGTTTCTTGATTTCAGGCTCTTTAATGGGACTCCTCTTGATTTCGGGCTCTTCAACAGGCCTCCTCTTGATTTCAGGCTCATCAACAGGCTTCCTCTTGATTTTTAGGCGTTTAAAGGCTTCACTTGATTTCAGCTCTTTAGCGGACTCCTCTTGATTTCAGTTCATCAACAGGCTTCCCCTTGATTTCAGAATCAATAGGTTTCTTGATTTCAGGCTCTTTTAATTTTGGGCTCCTCTTGATTTCAGGCTTTTCAACAGGTTTCCTCTTGATTTCAGGCTCATCAACAGGCTTCCTCTTGATTTCAGGCTGTTCAACAGGCTTCCTCTTGATTTCAGAATCAGATTTCTTGATTTCAGGCTCTTTAAATGGACTCATCTTGATTTCAGGCTCATCAACAGGCTTCCTCTTGATTTCAGAATCAGATTTCTTGATTTCAGGCTCTTTAAATGGACTCCTCTTGATTTCAGCCTCATCAACAGGCTTCCTCTTGATTTCAGAATCAATAGGTTTCTTGGTTTCTGGCTCTTTAATTGGACTCCTCTTGATTTCAGGCTCTTCAACAGGCCTCCTCTTGATTTCAGGCTCATCAACAGGCTTCCTCTTGATTTCAGGCTGCTCAACAGGCTTCCTCTTGATTTCAGGCTCTTCAACAGGCTTCCTCTTGATTTCAGAATCATCAACAGGCTTCCTCTTGATTTCAGAATCATCAACAGGCTTCCTCTTGATTTCAGAATCAATAGGTTTCTTGATTTCAGGCTCTTTAATTGGACTCCTCTTGATTTCAGGATCTTTAGTTGGACTCCTCTTGATTTCAGGCTCTTCAACAGGCTTCCTCTTGATTTCAGAATCAATAGGTTGCTTGATTTCAGGCTGTTCAACAGGCCTCCTCTTGATTTCAGGCTGTTCAACAGGCTTCCTCTTGATTTCGGAATCAATAGGTTGCTTGATTTCAGGCTGTTCAACAGGCCTCCTCTTGATTTCAGGCTCTTCAACAGGCTTCCTCTTGATTTCAGGCTCTTCAACAGGCCTCCTCTTGATTTCAGGCTCTTCAACAGGCTTCCTCTTGATTTCAGGCTCTTCAATAGGCCTCCTCTTGATTTCAGGCTCTTCAACAGGCCTCCTCTTGATTTCAGGCTCTTCAACAGGCCTCCTCTTGATTTCAGGCTCTTCAACAGGCCTCCTCTTGATTTCAGGCTCTTCAACAGGCCTCCTCTTGATTTCAGGCTCTTCAACAGGCTTCCTCTTGATTTCAGAATCAATAGGTTGCTTGATTTCAGGCTCTTCAACAGGCCTCCTCTTGATTTCAGAATCATCAGGCTTCTTAACATCACGATCAAGGGGCTTTTTCTTCATTTCAGGCTGATCACTTGGTTTCCTCTTGATTTCAGGTTCTTTAACAGGACTCCTCTTGATTTCAGGCTCATCAAAAAGCCTCCTCTTGATCCCAGACTGATCAACAACCTGCTTATTGATTTCAGGCTGAACGGGTTTGTTCTTGATTTTAAATTCATTGACAGGCTTCCTCTTGATTTCAGGCTCTTTAGCTGGACTCTTCTTTTTTCCAGATTGATCAGGTTTCCTCTTGATTTCAGGCGAGTGAACAACTTTCCTCTTTGTCTCAGCCTCTTTAAGTGGACTACTCTTGATTGCAGGCTTATATTCAGGCTTCCTCTTGTTTTCAGGACTTCTCTTGGTTACAGGCTGGTCACTAGGCCTCCTCTTGATTTCAGAACCGTCATAAGGCTTCCTCTTTACTTCAGGTTGTTCAAAAAGCCTCCTCTTGTTTTCAAACTCACCAACAGGCTTCTTGCTTTCAGGCTGGACAGTCTTCTTAATATCACGATCAAGAGGTTTCTTCTTCCTTTCAGGCGTATGGTCAGGCCTCCTCTTGATTTTAGGCGAATGGTCAGGCCTCCTCTTGATTTCAGGGGAATGGTCAGGCCTCCTCTTGATTTCAGGGGAATGGTCAGGCCTCCTCTTGATTTCAGGGGAATGGTCAGGCCTCCTCTTGATTTCAGGGGAATGATCAGACCTCCTCTTGATTTCAGGGGAATGATCAGACCTCCTCTTGATTTCAGGGGAATGGTCAGGCCTCCTCTTGATTTCAGGGGAATGGTCAGGCCTCCTCTTGATTTCAGGCGAATGGTCAGGCCTCCTCTTGATTTCAGGCGAATGGTCAGGCCTCCTCTTGATTTCAGGGGAATGGTCAGGCCTCCTCTTGATATCAGGCGAATGGTCAGGCCTCCTCTTGATTTCAGGGGAATGGTCAGGCCTCCTCTTGATTTCAGGGGAATGATCAGGCCTCCTCTTGATTTCAGGGGAATGGTCAGGCCTCCTCTTGATTTCAGGGGAATGGTCAGGCCTCCTCTTGATTTCAGGGGAATGGTCAGGCCTCCTCTTGATATCAGGGGAATGGTCAGGCCTCCTCTTGATTTCAGGGGAATGGTCAGGCCTCCTCTTGATATCAGGCGAATGATCAGGCCTCCTCTTGATATCAGGGGAATGGTCAGGCCTCCTCTTGATTTCAGGTGAATGGTCAGGCCTCCTCTTGATTTCAGGGGAATGATCAGGCCTCCTCTTGATTTCAGGGGAATGGTCAGGCCTCCTCTTGATATCAGGGGAATGGTCAGGCCTCCTCTTGATTTCAGGGGAATGGTCAGGCCTCCTCTTGATATCAGGCGAATGATCAGGCCTCCTCTTGATTTCAGGCTCTTTAACTGGACTCTTCTTGATCACAGGCTCATATTCAGGCCTCCTCTTGATTTCAGGCTGGTCACTAGGCTTCCTCTTGATTTCAGGCTGGACAGTCTTCTTAATATCACGATCAAGAGGTTGTTTCTTCTTTGCTTCAGGCTTTGTTTCTCTAGGACTCCTCTTGATTTCAGGCTCTTTAACTGGACTCCTCTTGATTTCAGGCTGTTCACTAGTTTTCCTCTTGATTTCAGGCTCATATTCAGGCTTCCTCTTGATTTCAGGCTCATCAATAGGCTTAGATAGGCTTATTTTCCTCATTTTTGCTTCACTTTCCAATATGAGTCTGGCTGACGTTATGTGAGTCACTTTTTCTGTGATTCGTGAGTCAGGTATGTGTGCGTGAGTCGGGGTGTGATCGTGGTGAGTCGGGGTGTTTGCGAGAGTCGGGGTGTGATCGTGGTGAGTCGGGGTGTTTGCGTGAGTCGGGGTGTGATCGTGGTGAGTCGGGGTGTTTGCGAGAGTCGGGCTGTGATCGTGGTGAGTCGGGGTGTGGTCGTGAGTCAATGGCCCTCAAATTGGTGATGTCTTGAGGCAAACCTGTGATTTCGATAACTTTATGAAACACACACACACACACACACACACACACACACACACACACACATACACACACACACACACACATACACACATACACACACACATACATACATACATACATACATACATACATACATACATACATACATACATACATATATATACATACATACATACATACATACATACATATATACATACATACATACATACATACATACATACATACATACAAACACACATACATACATACATACATACACATACATACATACATACATACATACATACATTATACATACAATAAAGGGAAAAAATCTTCATTATACATACAATAGATAAATAAATACAACCTTAATGCATCAAATAATAATAAAACTATTAAAATATTCTGTCTAAAATTCCTTCCTTTTTCCTATGATAAATTTCCTTCACCCTAAATATTGGTCTGAAAAAAAATACATGTCTTTATAATTCACCCTAAAATAGTCCCATCACTGCTTCCCCTCACCCTAAAATCCCTTGCCAATACCCTAATACAGCCCTTTATCACTCTAAAACAGCCCTTTATCACCCTAAAACAGCCCTTTATCACCCTAAAACAGCCCTTTATCACTCTAAAACAGCCCTTATCACCTTAATATAGCCCTAAAATCACTTCCTTTCACCCTAATACAGCCCTTTATCACTCTAAAAACAGCCCTTTATCACCCTAAAACTGCCCTTTATCACCTTAAAACAGCCCTTGATCACTCTAAAACAGCCCTTATCACCTTAATATAGCCCTAAAATCACTTCCTTTCACCCTAATACAGCCCTTATCACTCTAAAACAGCCCTTTATCACCCTAAAACAGCCCTTTATCACTCTAAACAGCCCTTATCACCTAAACAGCCCTTATCACCTAATATAGCCCTAATACTTCCTTCACCAAAACAGCCTTATCACTCTAAAACAGCCCTTTCACCCTAAAACTCTATACCCTTTTCTCTCTTAAACAGCCCAACACCCTAAAATACACGCTATTAATCACCCTAAATAGCCATCGCTCTCATCACCCTAAAACACCTTTCCAAACCTAAATAGCCCCTTATCAGCCTAAAATCAGCCCTTATCCTAAACAGTCCCCTCTCCTTTACCTTAAAACAACCTTTATCATTCTAATACAGCCCTTTAATATTTCCCATCACCCTAAGACAGCCCTTTATATTTCCCATCACCCTAAAATAGCCCCATCAATAGTCCTCATCACTTTAAAACAGCCCTAAATTCCCTTTCCATCAGCCTAAAACAGCCCTAAATTCCCTTCCCATCACCCTAAAACAGCCCTAAATTCCCTTCCCATCACTTTAAAACAGCCCTAAATTCCCTTCCCATCACCCTAAAACAGCCCTAAAAATCTCACCCTAAATCAGTCCCTTAAC
>JACEEZ010008552.1:0-15000 GCA_016584305.1 Chionoecetes opilio | reverse complement strand
AGCATCACTACAGCCTTGTATGTGCCACTGAAGACAGGTACATCATATACACTACTGTGCATGCCTCTTCTACTACTACTACTACTACTACTACTACTACTAACTAAAACTACTACTATACTACATACTACTACTACTAACTACTACTGTACTACTACTAGATATGTATGTCCACTGAAGATAAGGATAACATCATATAAAACTACTGTGCATGCCTCTTCTACTACTACTACTACTACTACTACTACTACTACTACTACTACTACTACTACTACTACTACTACTACTACTACTACTACTACTACTTCTACTACTACTAGATATGTATGTGCCACTGAAGACAGGTACATCATATAAACTACAGTGCATGCCTCTTCTAACTACTACTACTACTACTACTACTACTAAACTACTACACTATACTAATACTCATACTACTACTACTACTATCACTACTACTACTACTAATATGTATGTGCCACTGAAGACAGGTAATCATATAAACTACTGTGCATGCCTCTTCTATTACTATACTTATACTCACTACTACACATAAATACTACTATATAGACTACTACTACTACTAGATATGTATGTGCCACTGAAGACAGGTACATCATATAAACTACTGTGCATGTCTCTTCAGTGGCACATACAAGGCTGTAGTGATGCTAACATGCGTAATATATGACACCTGGCGACATTAGTGCAGTAGCGACTATAGTGTTGTTGACGGTAGACCAGTATTATGGCATTAAATCCTCCAGTAATAAAAGCAAGTGGGAAAATATGACGTTATATAGAGAGAGGATATCACGGTTAGGCCCTTATGGCACTGTTGTCACTGTTAGGCCCTTATGGCACTGTTGTCACTGTTAGGCCCTTATGGCACTGTTGTCACTGTTAGGCCCTTATGGCACTGTCTGACACTCACTGGTAAGGGTGCCTCGCTGGGATACATTGGCCACTAGACGACTGCTCTCTACCACTGAGGAGGATGTGGCAGTGTCGCTCCGAACCCCTGAGGAGGAAGGAAGAGGAGGAGGATTATATAGGAAGGAAGGTAGGAAGGAGGAGGAGAAGGAGGAGGAGGAGGAGGAGGAGGAGGAGGAGGAGGAGGAGGAGGAGGAGGAGGAGGAAGGAAGATATTATATTAACCCCTTCACGTCCAGATCTTTCCTTGGCTATATAAAATGGTCTGTTGTCAGCCATAAAATAAGGAAAAGTCACTGAATATACCACAGTAGTTAGTGGACAAGGATACTAAACAGGTCATAGCTATAAAACATTGCTTATACTCACTACAAAGCGTCTAATGGCACACAAATTACAATGGCAATTACGTTCTGCGTCTCAAGGGGTTACTTACATAGATAGATAGATAGATAGATAGATAGATAGATAGATAGATAGATAGATAGATAGATAGATAGATAGATAGATAGATAGATAGATAGATAGATAGATAGATAGAAGATAGATAGATAGATAGATAGATAGATAATAGATAGATAGATAGATAGATAGATAGCATAGATAGATAGATGTGTACACAATACTACATTAACCCATACAATTCACACCCATTCACACCCAATTCACACCCAATTCACACCCCATTCACACCCAATTCACACCCATTCACACCCATTTCACACCCATTTCACACCCAATTCACACCCATTCACACCCAATTCACACCCATTCACCCATCACACCATTCACACCATTCACACCCATTCACACCAATCACACCATTTCACCCATTCACACCCAATTCACACCCAATTCACACCCATTCACACCCATTCACACCCATTCACACCCATTCACACCCAATTCACACCCATTCACACCATTCCACCCATTTCACACCCAATTCACACCATTCACCCATTCACACCCATTCACACCCATTCAACCATCACCCAATTCACACCCAATTCACACCCATTCACACCCATTCACACCCATTTCACACCCAATTCACACCCAATTCACACCCATTTCACACCCATTTCACACCCAATTCACACCCAATTCACACCCATTTCACACCCATTCACACCCATTCACACCAATTCACACCCATTTCACACCATTCACACCCATTTCACACCCAATTCACACCCATTTCACACCCATTTCACGATCATTTCACGACCAATTCACACCCAATTCACACCCATTCACACCCATTCACACCCAATTCACACCCATTTCACACCCAATTCACACCCAATTCACACCCATACAACACACACCTGTAGTGGTGGTGGTGGTGGTGGTGGTGTCTTGCGGAGCCTTGCGTAGGGCGCGTAGGCCGAACATAGGGCGGCCTAGGGCGTCCTTCGGTACATAGGCCTCCTCCTCCTTCTCCTCCTCCTGGGGTGGCTCCTGGGGCGTCTCCTGGGGCTGGGGCGTGGGCTCTGTGGGGGGGGGGGAGGAGGAGGAGGAGGAGGAAGGAGGGAGGAGGAGGAGAGAGATGGGAGGAGGAGGAGGAGGAGGAGGAGGAGGAGGAGGAGGAGGAGAGGATGTGGAGGAGGAGGAGAGGAGAAGAGGATGTGAGGAGGAGGAGGAGAGGAGGAGGAGGAGGAGGAGGAGGAGGAGGAGGAGGAAGGAAGGAGGAGGAGGAGGATAGGAGAGACGAAGAGAAGAAGATATAATGATTACTAACACACACACACGCACACACACCCACACACACACACACACACACACACACACACACACACACACACACACACACACACATACGCACACAAATATATAATCAGAAAAGAAAGGAAATTAAAAAACTTAAAATTGATTCTCTCTCTCTCTCTCTCTCTCTCTCTCTCTCTCTCTCTCACACACACACACACACACACACACACACACACACACACACACACACGTACCTGAGCAGGGGGGCCGCGGCGTTTGAGGGCACTTAGGCCAAAAGGGGCTTGCCAAACTCGTCAGTAGGACCGATGCCGATACGAGCTCACAATCTTATCAAAATCGGTCTCTTCAACTGGCGGCTTTGGTGTACCCCTCTGGTTTTCTTATCTTGGTGTTTCTTAAGGGCTGGGGTTTTTGTAAAACGGTTGTTTGTGGAGGGCTGGGCTGTGGGATTTTTGTGGGATATTAAAAAAAACATAATAGACGAGGGTTTTGTGGTGATTTCGTGGGTATTATTTTGTAGGAGGAGGCGGCTGGTGGGATGTATGTATGTATGTATGTATGTATGTATGTATGTATGTATGTATGTATGTATGTATGTATGTATGTATGTATGTATGTGTTGATCAAATATGCTGGGTTGCAATTTCTATTTTTTGTTCTTAGGTTCAGTCTAACTTGTGATTTTCAAGTAAAACTGCTTTAAACTAGAAGTATGATATATTACACTGCGTGACAATCCTATAGAGTGAGTCCCTTCCCCTACACTGAGGTGGCAACACTGGTCTCGCGTCTACACTGACCTATCATGAAGAGTTAGTCCCTTCCCCTACACTGAGGTGGCAACACTGCTCTCGCGTCTACACTGACCTATCATGAAGAGTTAGTCCCTTCCCCTACACTGAGGTGGCAACACTGCTCTCGCGTCTACACTGACCTATCATGAACGCTTTCTGAATTTTTAAACTTAATATTTACTATAACGCGTTCAGCTCACAACTTGTTCTCAACACAGCACACACTTACCCATCAAAAGTTATTGTCAATGGATGGATCTACAATTGTATCCCCGCCATTTACAATTATCTAGCGAAAAAAATATTTTCGGATTTCTGGCTACTCAAAAATATTCCAAAATTGACGAAAATCTGGATTTTGTTATTTTGCCGCAAAACTATGAGTCGTAAGAAAACTTATGGAAGTAACAAAGGTTCATCTTGAGGTGTTCTACATGACGCAGTAATCGGCTTGTCAAAACACCTCATGGTTGTCGAGAAAATTGATATTTTGTATAAATGTACGAATATGCTATTTTCTCAGTTATTTACCAATCAATATTTTTTTGCTTTGCGCCAAATGATAGCCCTTGATCTACTTCATATTTACTTCTCTATACATGCTGCACGAATCTGCCATAGTTTTTTAGTTATTGAAAAAAACGTGATTTAAAAAAAAAATCAAGGCATACCCCTTGCAAAATTTGCAATATTTTTTGAAAAATAGATTTGCTTGAAAATGAGTTGCTAGCAGTTATCGAGCATGCTGAACACGAATCTGGAGTCAGTTTTCAGTTACAATGATTAGAAGTCCCTATTTCAGCCAATTCACAATGACATGATACTTCCAGATAGTCCTTAAAAACCACAAATTAGACAAAACTTACTACAAGACATAACAATAGGCTAGGCATTGCTAGATTAATCATGACTTCAATACAACGATCAGTATTAGTATTTTCAGTATTAGTATTAGTAGTATTAATCCCTATTTGAGCCACCCATGCGATTGTCAAAGGACTTATAAAAACCTAGGCATACTATAGCAATCCTGTGTGTGTGTGTGTGTGTGTGTGTGTGTGTGTGTGTTTGGAATTGTATATATCTCTTCTGACTCTCTCTCTCTCTCTCTCTCTCTCTCTCTCTCTTCCCCTTCTCTCTCTTCTCTCTCTCTCTCTCTCTCTCTCTCTCTCTCTCATACTCACTTGGGGTCCACTTTTTGGCAACATTGGTTCGTTCAGAAAATTTCGTTGTCGTAGCTGTAGAAGTAAATCTCTTGGGTTCCCTGGGTTCTACTGGTTCCTTTCTGGGTTCTTCGGGTTTCACTGCCGTTGACGTAAATCTCTTGGGTTCCCTGGGTTCTACGGGTTCCTCGTGTTTCGTTGCCGTTGACGTAAATCTCTTGGGTTCCCTGGGTTCTACGGGTTCCTCGTGTTTCACTGCCGTTGACGTAAATCTCTTGGGTTCCCTGGGTTCTACGGGTTCCTCGTGTTTCACTGCCGTTGAAGTAAATCTCTTGGGTTCCCTGGGTTCTACGGGTTCCTTTCTGGGTTCCTCGGATTTTATTGTTGTTGCAGTAAATCTTTTGGGTTCCCTGGGTTCTGTGGGTTCCCTGGGTTCTCTGGGTTGCCTCTCAGCGCGGGGTTCCCTATTGGGGGAGGCCCGGGAGAAGGCACTGGGTTCGTCGGCTGTTTGGGGTTACAAAAATATACTTGGGTTACAAAAATATAATACATAAAAAATACTCGGGTTACAAAAATACATAAATAAAATAAAAAAAAAAAAATTACCAAAAAGTAAGTAAAAAAAATAAAAAAATATGCCAAAAAAATTAAAAAGTATGCCAAAAAAAAATTAAAAATATGCCAAAAAAAATAAAAATTTGCCAAAAAAATAAAAAGTATGCCAAAAAAAATAAAAAGTACGCCAAAAAAATAAAAAGTATGCCAAAAAAATAAAATGTATGCCAAAAAAATAAAAAGTATGCCAAAAAAATTAAAAATATGCCAAAAATATAAAAAAGTATGCCAAAAAAATTAAAAAGTATGCCACAAAAAAAATAAGTATGCCAAAAAAATAAAAAGTATGCCAAAAAAATATGTTAGGAAAATATATATATATATACAAAATATAAAATACATGAAATACAAAGGGAAATAATTTTTTTAAAGAAACTTTTGGTCGTGTGAGAATCAGAAAGTTTATATTAGAAAGTTTTTTGTTGTTATTATTATTATTATTATTATTATTATTATTACTATTATTATTATTATTATTATTATTATTATTATTATTATTATTATTATTATTATTATTATTATTTATTATTATTATATTTATTATTAATTATTATTTATATATTATTATTATTATTATTATTATTATTATTATTATTACTATTATTATTATTATTATTATTATTATTATTATTATTATTATATCAGTTTTTTTTAGTGATAAAATTTTGCATTATAGCTTTTGTTATTTTTTCTTCTTGTTTTTTGACCGATTTCAGATTTCATTATATCAATTTAGGTGTTTTTTCAAGTCTCTCTCTCTCTCTCTCTCTCTCTCTCAGACACACATACTCTCCTCCCCCCCTCCCACACACAAAACCACCCACCCCCACACACACCCACACCCACACACTACCACCCACACCCACAACACCCACACACACACATACCCTCCCCACAAACACAGACACCCCCCACACACCCACACCACACAACACCTACACACAGACCCCCAAACACCCCTACCCACACACACATACCCCCCCACAAAACACAGACACCCCACACACCCACCCACCCACAGCAGACCTTCCCCCCACACCACCCACACACACCACACACACCCACACCCACACCCACACCCACACACACACACCTCCATACATACACTGGAATAAATTAATCTTATGGCAAATTCCTCTTGCTCCGACCATGTGACTTCCATTTCTGTCCCTCAGCGGAGACAGAACGAAGCCACACACATCAGTCTTTGAGTTCTGTCGCTTGAACGGGGTTGGGTCTGGGGTTCTGTGGGGTTGCAGGGGTTGCTGGGGTTCCTCATCCACCCCTCCACCCCCCCCATAGGCGTGTGGGGGGCAGGGGGTTGCGTGGTGGGGATGCGGTGTGGTGGAAGCGGGTACTAAGCAGGTGGCAGTGAGATTGGGGAAGGAAGGAAAGGGGTTGTGTTAGCGTGTTATGTTGGGGTTATGAAGCTTGTGGTGGGGGTTGGGGGGGTTGGGGGGGTTGGGGTGTTGGGGGTGGTTGGGGTGGTTGGGGTGGTGGGGGTGGTTGGGGTGGTGGGTAAAGAGGTTATGTTGAGGAGGAAGGAAAAATAAATTGATGATGCAGGTATAAAAGGAGGAGGAGGAGGAGAGGGAGGAGGGAGGAAGGAGGAGGAAGGAAGGAGGAAGGAAGGAAGAAGAGGAGGAGGAGGAGGAAGGAAGGAAGGAAGGAGGAAGGAAGGAAGGAAGGAAGGAAGGAAGGAAGGAAGGAAGGAAGGAGGAGGAAGGAGGAAGGAAGGAAGAAGGAAGGAAGGACAGGAAGGAAGGAAGGAAGGAGGAAGGAAGAAAGAGGAGGAGGAGGAGGAGGGAGGAGGAGGAGGAGGAGGAGGAGGAGGAGGAGGAGGAGGAGGAGGAGGAGAAGGAAGGAAGAAGGAAGGAAGGAAGGAAGAAGGAAGGAAGGAAGGAAGGAAGAAAGAAGGAAAGAAGGAAGGAAGGAGGAGGAGGAGGAGGAGGAGGAGGAGGAGGAGGAGGAGGAGGAGGAGGAGGATATATATATATATATACAAAAGAATGGAAATTTTTTTTTTACAGAAAATATTACTTCACACACACACACACACACACACACACACCACTACAAGCACAAGCACAAGCCACAAGCATCACAAAATATCAGGCCAACAAGAAATTAGTAGGCGTAAAAAAAAAAAAAAAAAAAAATATGCTATCTAGAATCTAGTACTTACATGTTCTTAGGGAGATGGGCGTGGTTTCAAATGTCTTCTTAGAGGTTTCTAGCATAATCTTGGTCTCTGAAACCTTCCTAGTAGGTTCAAATACCATCTGTTGGGTCTCTGATACATTCCTAGTAACCGTATTCTCCACAGATGGTTTTCTAGCAGGCTCAGATGGTTTCAAGATTTCAGACACTTTTCTAGCAGTAGTAGTGGTTTCTGATAGTTTTCTAGTAGTAGATGTAGTTTCTAGTGATATCTTAGCTTCAGAAACCTTCCTAGTAGTGGTAGTTGTGGTTTCAGTAGATGGTTTTCTAGTAGGCTCAGTTTTTCTTGGAGATTTTTGCGTTTCTGGGTATTTTTTGGGTTCGTTCTGGGTTTTTTTGGGCTCAATCTGGGTTTTTTTGGGTTCCATCTGGGTTTTTCTGGTGGTGGTGGTGGTGGTGGTGGTGCGCTGTGACCCGGGTCTCTTGGCTAACCTGAGTTGACCTCTGATGATGCGTCTCTCCTCGTAGGACACGGCCTTCTCCAGCTGAGGTCAAAGGTCATGGTGTTAGGTCACATTAGGTCACATTAGGAAGGTCATTTAATATATATATTATTTTTTTTATATTGATTTGTAATTTCTGGATTTTTTTTTAATTTATTGCGATTATTAAGTTTTTTTTTTTTTTTGTATTTTGTGTTGTGAATATCTCTCTCTCTCTCTCTCTCTCTCTCTCTCTCTCTCTCTCTCTCTCTCTCTCCCTCCTACATTTGCCTGTCTTTCTCTACAAGCTACTATTTAAAACCTTTCTCTCTCTCTCTCTCTCTCTCTTCTCTCTCTCTCTTCTCTCTCTCTCTCTCTCTCTCTCTCTCTCTCTCTCTCTCTCTCTCTCTCTCTCTCTCTCTCTCCTCTCTCTCTCTCTCTCACCCTACATTTGCCAGTCTCTCTACAAACGATCTCAAATTCTAAAGACTCTCTCTCTCTGTCTTTCTCTCTCTCTCTACAAACTATTTCAAAACATCACTCTCTCTCACTCTCTCTCTCACCACACACACACACACACACACACTCTCTCTCTCTCTCTCTCTCACCCATAGTTTCAAGGAGTACACATCGTAGATCGTCTCACAGAGGTGAGATAATTCGGCAAGGTGTCTCTGCTAACCTCGAGGTCTTCTAACAGCTTCTTGTTGCTTCCCGCCCTCTCGATGCGCCTCACCTTATGGAGGTCCACACCGCTGTCCACTGGCTTCCGGTCACAGAATCTATAGGCGGGAGAGGGTGTTAGGGGGTGGGGGGTGGGGGGGGAGAGAGAGAGAGAGGAGAGAGAGAGACGAGGAGAAGAGAGAGAGGAGAGAAGAGAGAGAGAGAGAGAGATGAGAGAGAGGAGAGAGAGAGAGAGAGACGAGGAGAGAGAGAGAGAGAGAGTGTCAAAATGAACAAATGATACGTTTTTAGTAAGAGAATGAGAGATAGAGAGTTAGAGAAGGGAGAGAGAGAGAGAGAGAGAGAGGAGAGAGAGGAGAGAGAGAGGAGAGAGAGAGAGAGAGAGAGAGAGAGAGAGAGAGGAGAGAGAGAGAGATGAAGAGAGAGAGAGAGAGAGAGAGAAGAGAGAGGAGAGAGAGAGAGAGAGTCAAAATGCCCAAATGATACGTTTTTTAGTAAGAGAATGAGAGATTTAGAGAGTAGAGAGAGGAGAGAGAGATTGAGAGAGAGAGAGAGAGAGAGAGAGAGAGAGAGAGAGAGAGAGAGAGAGAGAGAGAGGAGAGAGAGGAGAGAGAGAGAGAGAGAGAGAGAGAGGAGAGAGAGAGAGAGGAGAGAGAGAGAGAGAGAGGAGAGAGAGAGAGAAGAGAGAGAGAGAGAGAAGGTAAGTTTTATATATATATATTTCTTTCTTTTTCTCTCTATTTGTGTGTAGGGGCGTGTGGTGTGTGTGTGTGTGTGTGTGTGTGTGTGTGTGTGTGTGTGTGTGTGTGTGTGTGTGTGGTGTGTGTGTGTGTCCTGAGGCAAACACACACACATATATTAATGACTCTATAATTATAAAAAAATCTAGAATAATTGGAAGGACATGACACTTGGAAAGGAGGAGGGAGGAGGAGGAGGAGGAGGAGGAGGAGGAGGAGGAGGAGGAGGAGGAGAGGAGGAGGAGGAGGAGGAGGAGGAGGAGGAGGAGGAAGGAAGGAAGGAAGGAAGGAAGGAAGGAAGGAAGGAAGGAGGGAGGACGAAGGAAGGAAGGAGGAAGGGAGGAGGAAGGAAGGAAGGAGGAAGGAAGGAAGGAAGGAAGGAAGGAAGGAAGGAGGAGGAGGAGGAGGAGGCAAGGAAGAAGGAAGAAGAGGAGGAGGATATTACCTTGTAGGGGAAGACTCTTTACTGAAGGGCGCTGGGGACGAATCCTTACTGGGGCGCCGAACTGGGGAGCCATCGTTACTCCTGGGGGCTTTCTGGGAGGGGGAGGGGGAGCGCTGGCGGCTGGGGGAGTGAGTGGGGGATCTGGGGGAGCGTTGCCTGCTGGGGGAGGAACTGGGGGAGCGACTGGGGGAGTGTCTGGGGGAGATACTGGGCGAGCGAGTAGAGGCCATAGCAGTCCTCACAAGGGTGGTAGACGTGATGCCATAGGATTTCTCAGGGGTAGGGACTGTTTGGTCATCGTCCCTGCCTCCTAGGGGGTGGATGTACCGGCGGGTGCATACAGGCTCAATGACTGGTTCCCTGGCTGGTTGGTCCCTTAGGGGTTGACGTAGGGACTCTTTTCTAGGGCTGTGTGGTTCGTCCCTGGCTGGTGACTGATTCAGGGGCTGCCGTGGTGATTCCCTGACTGGTTCTTCTTTAAGGGACTGCTTTCTAGGATGGCGTGGTTCGTCATCTTTCAGGGGCCTAGGGGTCTCTTTCAGGGACTCCTTCTTGGCTGGCGTGGCTCGTCCCTAAGGGGTTCTTCTTTTAGGGACTGCTTCCTTGGTTGGCGTGGTTCTTCTTCCTTCAGGGGCCTGGGGATTCTTTCAGGGACTCCTTCCTTGGCTGGCGTGGCTCGTCCCTAAGGGGTTGGGGCTCTTCCTTCAGGGGCTGTCTAGGGGCCTCTTTGAATAGTGGGCGTCGTATAGGTGAGGGCGAAGGCTAGGGGCTCTGTCTTGGCCTGCTCAAAGAGGGAGCGGCGGGAGAAGACAGACTCCTTCATCTCAAAGAGGGTTTGCGGCCTCGGGGCTGGGTGTCCGGGCGTGTGTCTACCGCGGGGGCTTCGGTCTGGGGGGCGCCGCGGGTGAAGAGTGACCGCCTGGCTGCCACACTACCGCTGGGCGTGGTAGTGGGCGTGGGTCTGTCTGTAGTAGGTTTGGGTTCGATTTCTTGTGGGCGTCGTGGTGAGGGGTGATCCAAGGGCGTAGCGCGACGGGGCTCTTGCGGCGCCTCTTCAGTGGGTGTTGCCCGCACTGCCTCGGGTGTGGTATGGGCGAAGGCGGGGGCAGTCTGGGTCTCCTCGGGTGCTGTGTCCCTGGGCATGGGTGCGTCGTCGCTAGGGCGTCGCTCTGTGGCTCGTCGCGGGGCGTCGTCGCTAGGGCGTCGCTCGGTAGGGTCGTCGCGGGGCGTCGTCGCTAGGGCGTCGCTCGGTGGGGCGTCGCGGGGCGTCGTCGCTAGGGCGTCGCTCGGTGGGGCGTCGCTTGTCAGGGGAACGACCCGTCATCTTAGGATCACTTGGTTTCCTCTCAAAGGAGTTCCGCTTCTCGGTGAGCCAGGGACGGTCCCTGGCGGCACGGCGCGACTCCACAGGGGTTGGCGTCTTCTTGTCCCTGGGTGTGAGGGACTTATCGCTGAGGCGGGACTCCAGGGGCTTTGTCTTGCGGGGGCGTGATGCCTCCTCCTTGACGGGGCTATCCGGGGCCTTGCGGGGCGCCCTCCTCTCGGGGCGGTCCTCCTCGGTGTCCTCCGGGGCCGATGGGTCTAGGGGCCCCTCGGGGTACTCTGAGGGCTCGCGTACCAGGGAGGGGCGGTGCAGGGTGTGGTAGGGCAGGTCGGGGGCGCATGACACGTCCTCAATGTCTGGGCCCTGGGCGTCCATGGCGGGCAGGGGCTTCATGTCCTCCGTCATGGGGGTCACCGGCATGGTCACCACCGGGCGCCGCTCCTCCGTGGGCACCGCCAGGCTGGCTGAGGGCTCGGCACGACGCCCTCTGGGCCTTGAGGGCTCGGAGGGCTTGGCAGGCTTCCTGTCCGAGGGGCGGGCGGCGGAGGGGCGCGGGGCGGGCTCGCGCTTGTCAGGGGAGCGGGAGGTGGGGGTGGCAGCCTTGCGGGGCTGTGAGGGGCGGGAGGTGCCCCGCTCAGGCTCGGTGGCGCGGCGCCCCCGGGTGCCGTTGGTGCGTGGCTCTGCAAGGGTGCGAGGGGCCTCGCCGTTCACCCTGGGTTTGTGCTCTGGGGACCCTGCCTTCCTGGGGGAGGAGGGACGCGCCGGGGTCTTGGTGGGGCTTGAGGGCTCCCCAAGGTGCTTCTTGCAGCACCCCCGGCCCGTGGGCGTCACCTCACGCCCTACACGCTCCGGGGAACGCTGGGGGGAGGCGGGGGTGCGCTGCGGGGAGGTGCGCTGCGGGGAGGTGCGCTGCGGGGAGGTGCGCTGCGGGGAGGTGCGCTGCGGGGAGGTGCGCTGCGGGGAAGGCTTGGCCTGGCGGCGTTGTGCGGGCTGTCTGTGTGTCGGGGAGTGGTCCTGGGGCGCCGCCCTTCTGCCGGTGTCCGGTGCCCGCCGTGACGGCTCAGCCACCTTCCTGGGGCTTGTCTCCCGCCGCTTCTTGGGGGCTTCCTCCGTCACCCTCTTGGGCCGCTGTTCCGGCCTGGTGCCCGGGGCCTTCCTGGAGGGCTCGCCTCTGCGGGCAGGCGCCTCCTGGGGCTCTTCCTCAGACGGGGAGTAGGTCTCCTCCACCTCCACCTCCTCCTCCTCCTCCTCCTCCTCCTCCTCCTCCTCTGACTCAGTCTGAGGCTCGTCGTCTCGGCGGTGTCGCGCGGCCTCCTTCTCCTCCAGGCGGGCGATCTCATCCTCCAGGTCCTCGTCCCCTGGCCCGGGCCTGGCGCCCTGGTCCTGGGGCCTGCTTGGCGCGGGCTTAGGGGCGGCGGGCGTCTCGCCCACGGCCTTGGCGGCATCCTCAAAGAACCGCTTCTTGTTGAGGGTGTTGGTGCGGTCCGGCATGGAGGCGTCGCCCCGGGGCCCGTCGCTCCCCAGGGTGCCTGGGGCAAAGCGGTTCTTGAGCGCCGTCACCGAACCGTAAGGAATGTTGTCAGGATCCTCTGGCAGCTTGGCATCCTCCTCACGCCGCTCTGGGGACCGAGGGGCCGGGGACCTGGGGCTGGCAGGGGAGTCCCTGGCACGCTCTGGGGACCTAGTGGCAGGGGAGCCCTGGGGCTGGCAGGTGTGTCCCTTGGGCGCTCTGGGGACTTGATGGCGGGTGTGGCGGGGGAGTCCCTGGGGCTGGTGGGTGTGGCGGGGGAGTCTCTAGGGCTGGCGGGTGTGGCGGGTGAACCCCTGAGCCGCTCTGGCGACCTGCTGGCTGGGGTGGCGGGGGAGCCCCTGGGGCTGGCGGGTGTGGCGGTTGAGTCCCTGACACGTTCTGGGGACCTAGTGGCAGGGGAGCCCCTGGGGCTGGCGGGTGAGGCGGGTGAGTCCCTGACACGTTCTGGGGACCTAGTGGCAGGGGAGCCCCTGGGGCTGGCGGGTGAGGCGGGTGAGTCCCTGGCACGTTCTGGGGACCTAGTGGCAGGGGAGCCCCTGGGGCTGGCAGGGGTAGCTGGGGAGCCCCTAAGCCGCTCCGGGGACCGGCTGGAAGGTGCAGCTGGGGAGTCCCTGGCACGTTCTGGGGACCTGGTGGCAGGGGAACCCCTGGGGCTGCCGGGGGTGGCGGGAGAGGCCCTTGGGCTTGCGGGGGTGACTCTGGGGGAGGTAGGGGTGGCCTTGGTTGTAACAGGCGATGGTTTGGGCGTGGTCCTGGATGTGGTCTTGGTGGGCGTGGGCTTGGATGGCGCCGCCACGTTGGCCAGCAGTGTGGTCTTGACCATGGCGCGGGGCAGCTGGGTCTCCCCGGCCTCCGTCAGCACCACGTCTGTGGTGTGCACGCGTTTGGTCACGTTGTAACGCTCCCCCGTGGCGTGGCTGCGTCGCGTCTCCACCACCACGGGCACCAGCCGCCCGTCAGGGCCCGGCTCCTCGCGCTGCCGCGTCAGCAGCACCTCGTCCTCGGGGGAGGGGAAGAAGCTGGCCTCGTCACTGCCAGCCTCGGGTCTGATCACCACGAAGGAAGTTTCCTTCTCTGGCACCAGCAGCGGGGCGGAGCGCACCACTGTGCGGCACGAGTACTCCGTGCCGTCACGGCGCCGCCGCACCTCCACCACCGTGCGCACCACACTGCCGTCCTCCTCCTCCTCCTCGTGCTCCTCGGCACTCACCACGCTGTCCTCGGGGCTCCCCACCACCACCACGTCCTCCAGACGCGAGGGGCGCCGCCCTCCGGTGTTGAGGGTCACCTGCACCTCGTGTCCCCCGCCCTGGCGCCGCTCCACACGCTCCACCGTGTAGGTCACGCCGTCCTGGCGCCGCCGCGTCTCCACCACCGTCTTCACCACGCCGCCCTCCTCGTCCGTGTGCTCGTCCTCGCGGGTGTCCACGAGGGCGTCACGGTGGGTGGCGGTGAGGATGATGGGCGCGGGCGTGGTGAAGGTGCGCTGCACGTGTTGCGTGGTGTACACCGAGCCGTCAGGACGCTGCACGCGCTGGCTCACGGTGCGCACCACGGTGCCCTCCTCCGTCTCCTCCTCGGTCTCGTTCTCGTCCAGGATCTCGTGTCCCTGGGTGTGTGGGTGGATGGCGTGCGGCTGGTAGACGCGGGAGGTGCGGCGCAGTGTGTACTGCACGCCCAACACGCTGCTGCGGCGACGCTCGGTGACGGCGCGGCGGCGGGACCCGTCCTGGAGGGTCTCCTCCTTGACCTCCTCCTGCAGCAGCTCGTCCTCGGGGCGCGCCACCTGCAACACGGGCTCGGGCATGCGCGGCACACGCAGCACGCGGTGACGCATGTACTGCGTGCCGTCCTTGGCGCGGCGCCGCTCCACGATGGTCCTCACAGTGGTGCCGCACGTCAGCACCTCCTCATTCACGTCCTCCTTCAGCAACTCGTCATCAGCGCTCACCGCGATGCCGCCCGTGTCACCGCCGCCCATGGGCATCTTGCTGAGCTCCTCCTCGGTGCCCTGGAAGCTGCGGATCACGTACTCGAAGGCGTAGGTGGAGCCATCGGTGCGGCGGCGGGTCTCCGTCACCACCTTCACGGCGCGGCCTGCGTCATCAGTGTCCTCCCGTTCCTCTCTATCCACCACGGCGTCGTCATTCTCCATGGCAGGCAGGCCGCGCTGCACCTCCAGGGCGGACAGTGTCATGCGGCGGGACCTAAACACTTGGCGGTGGGTGTACTGCTCGCCGCCTTGTGTGCGTCGCGTCTCCACCACCGTGCGTACCACACTGCCGTCCTCGGCCTTCTCCTCCGTCTCCTTCGTGTCCAGCACCTCGTCAGTGTCTGAGGGCGTGATGCGCGTGCTCTTCACCTTGCACGTCTTGTACACCTCTGGTAGTGTACT
>JACEEZ010008551.1:7500-21488 GCA_016584305.1 Chionoecetes opilio | reverse complement strand
CTACGAATCGGATGGATGATCATAGTACTTTTCATTTTATCGTTAATTGTGATGGCGGCCATTTTGAATTATAAAATGCCACGGGGTTTTGAATTTCCAGAACTTTGCATAAGGGCGAATATACAATATTTTGAGCTCTCCTGAAAAAATCTGCTTTCTACTTTTTATTTCCACCTTTAGCTAATGCGTCTGTACTATTACTGCAAAACATTTAATTATGTGTATTATTTATCAATAGTAGACCTAATATCGACCTAGATAAAAACCCTAGAATATCAAGGCCTTCTTGTGTACAAGTCTGATCTGGGGTTTCCCAGAGAAAAGGGGTGGCCCACGCGTATGCATTCAACGAGAATTCTTCTGAGCTACGTGTCCACAGCATTTCGTCTATAATCTAAGTTGAAGTCTTGAAGAGTGAAAAACCCAAATTTGGAGTGTTTCTTGAAAAAGAAACACAACGACTTGACAGACGACCTACAAAGCGATAATAAACACAAAAGGTCACAAGAGAAAAAACAACAATTGAGTCATGCGAGAGACGGGTTGGCGGGTTATAGAACCGGGCTTTTTAAATGTATCTACATGTACAATAGTCCTTGAATATTTTTAATACTTTCAAATGTATTGAATATAATTTGCAAAAATTACTAATTTAATCGAATATATTTAAGTAATTCACAATGGATTTTGATTTGACTATGAAAGTCGTCTTCAACTTTCCAATTGAAGACGATCATGATCGTCTGACTCAGACTGACTGATTCAGACGGAAAAACTAGACAGAACGAAAAAAAAAAACCACGGAAATCGTCTAACTAATGGAAAAAGTGCTAGTGTAACGCCGCCTTTACAGGCAGCCCTTTACTCTTTTTCACTCTTATCTATAGACTTTTTGTATTTGCATTTGGGGGAGTCAAAACCTTCAGATGCATACTCCAGTGGTTGGGCTGATAATGTAATGTTATTATCTTCATCAACATTGATTTTTATCTAGTAGTCAAGGGTATTCTGATATCAGTTAGCAATGTGTGTTTTATGTCCTATAATAATTATCATTAATTTATTATCTGCCTGTCTAGCTTGTACTAAAAACACTCCAGTCCTTTTTTTTTCCTGCTGTGTGTGCCGAACTAAATAGGCCCATCCCCCTTCTCTTTTTCTTAGTGTCTTCTTTATAGGGATTGACAATTAAGTGGGGTTTTTCGTTCCCTCTTTTTTTTTTGCCCTTTTTTGCCCCTTTTTTTGACACTTTTCCTTTGCGATGTAGGAAAGAAAGGCTTTTATTTCCTGACCCGAGATTCCACTTTTGTTTTCCTTTTCCACAACTTTTGGGATCAAGACATTTTCCCACGTCAGATTCCATGGACACACGATGCTCCATTATCGTAGTTTGATTTTTTCACCCTTGTAGCTATTTGCAAGTATCTATTTTTGACTTCCATCTAAAATCTCTGCATTATCTGGAATCAAAAATATATTGCTTTCGTCTGTAATGTTATTGTCTATGTCATCGATTTCAAAGTACCGTACATATATCAAAACCATATCGCCAGTACTTTCTCACCTTCTTTCCCCAAGTATAATGATTAATTTGCTTTCAGTGCTGCCTCGTCTCCCTTTTCCTAAAAAGATATTGCAAACGCCCTAAATACCTGAGCGAGCTTCGAACCTAAGACCTGCTGAGTGGCAAGACAGGACAATAGCCTGTGTGGGTGTGGGGTGTATTCATCTATTTTGTTTTTTAAAACAGGGCCGACTAAAATTCCCGAAAGGCCCAATATTTTCCCATTTTTTTTTTCCCTTTTCCTTATTACTTTTTTTGGGGGTTGGGGGGGCCACCACCCCGGAGGCGGGCCCCCAAACCCCCCAGCAAAACCCCCCGGTCCCACCCACTGTTTGGGGGGCAGTGCCCTGGGGTTTTTTTTAAGAACCCCCCGCCCATCTATCTTCGCTCCGATTTCAAAAAATACATTAAAATTTTTTAAACATAAAATTACCCGTTTTTCATGATTTTTATTTATTTATTTTTAAAGTTTAATTTGCTTTTTTTTCCCCAAAATTCTTTAAATCAAAAAGGATATATTCAAGGGAAAAAAGCTTTTTTGCAAATTTAAAAATTCCCCCTTTCTTTTGGGAATATTTTTCCCTTTTAAAAAAATTTTTTTCCACAAAATTTTAAATTTGGCAAAAAGTTTAAAGCATGCATATTTTTTTTAAAAGCCCCCTAAAAAAAGGGCCACTTTTTTGGGGGTTTTTTTTAAGGGTTTTTTTTTTTTAATTTGATAAATTATAGAACAACTTTTTCCGAAGAAAACAGTAATATTTTAAAATTGAAAAACATATATCAGGTAGGAAATTCCCCCGATTTCATGATTTTTTATTTTTAGTTAATGCTAATTTATGCTGCCCCCCAAATTTTTCCTTTTCAAAAAACGAAAAAAATAAATTTAAAAAGCAAATTAAAAAATCCGCTTCTTTTTTGATTTTCCCTCCATGTAATTTTTTTGCGGAAAAATTTTAAAATTTGGGCAAAGATTTTAAAGGTTTAATGCCTTTTTTTTTTAAAGCCCTCATTTTTGGGCTTTTTCCCCTTTGGGGGGTTTTAACGGTTTTTTTTTTTTTTTGATAATTTTAAATAAAAAAAAAACATTTCCAAAAGATAATAGTATATCTTTTTTTACTGAAAAAACATTATATTGATGGAAAACCCTTGTAACGGGGAGCGGACGGGGTGGTACCCTTTAAATGGTGTAAAGGGTCCCCCGGGCGATCCCCGGGCCTTTGGGGCCCCTCGGGGGCCCTGGGATCGAACCCGGGACTTCTCGGTTTGAACCGAGCGTGCCCCCACCACCCCTTCGGGAGTCCCTACGGGGGTTGTGTGTATAAAAAAAATTTTATATATTTTTATATATATAAAATATATATTTTATTTTATATTTTATAAAAAGATATATATATTATAAATATATTAATATAATATTTTTTAAAATTATTTTAAATTATTTTAAATATTTAAAAATTTGTGTGTAGATGCCGGGTGTTGTAACTTTCCCTCTTTCCTCTCCCCTTTTCTCTCCCCCTCCCTCCCCTTCCCTTTTCCCCCCTTTCCTCTCCTCCCCTTTTCTTTTCCCCTCTCCCTTTTCCTTTCCCTTCCTCCCCCCCCCTTCACCCTTTCCCCTTTTGCCCCCCCCTGTTTTTTCCCCCTTCCCTCCTCCCCCCTTCCCCTATCTATAATGCTAAAAATTTAAACCCCATAATGGCCCCCCCGGTACATTGCCCCTTTTACAGTTTTATTTAAAATTTCCTTAGGGAAAAATTTATTTTTTCCCTTCCCAAAGGCAAAAAATGAAAAATTTTCCCCAGTTTTTTTTAGGTGGTGAATTTTATTTCTTAAAGCAGTTTTTTTTTCATGTTCTTTTTTTTTCCCTTGTTTCCCCCCCTTCTTTTTTCCCTTCTTTTTTTTTCCTTCCACCCCCCCTTCCCAACCGTTCATCCCCCCCCCCCCCCCCGGAAAAATACCAACTCGACCCGGGTTTTACCCTCTGCGGATGTTTAATTCGCGGAGGGTGTTTTTTCATAAAAACACTTTCCCCCCTAAATTTCCCAAAATAACACGCCCAACCCTTTTTGCCGATCCCATTTTTTTTTTTGGGAAATATTTGGGAGAGACCCAAATAAAAATTTTACTGTCCTGTCTACAGACAGACGACCGACATGATATCGCTAAAGCTTTTAACCGCATTTTTTTTTTCCTTAAAAACATTCTCGTAGTTTTTAAACCCGGGGAGAATCATGCGAATATGCAAGGGGGTTTTTTTAATTTAAATAACATTTAAAAAATCGTTTTTTTTCCCCTAGTCAAATTTTTTCTCATCAAATTAAAAAATTTTTATTACACTGTTTTCCCCAAAAAAAATTTTCCCTTTTTTTTCCCACACCCCCCCCCCGGCGGTTTAAACTTTTTTTCAATTCCATGAAAATTAAATTTAAAATGAATAATGCCCCCCAAACCTTTGGCCCCCCTCCTTCCCGGGGGCCCTGTCCACCCCACCTCTTTTTTCCCCAGCCCCTAGGGGGCGATCTTTCCCTTTCCCCCCTCGTTCACGAAGGAAAGCCCGTCCGATTTTTTTTTTCTCTCCCTATCCCCCTTTACCCGGGTATAAAAATATTTGGTGAAATTTTCCCAAATCCTGGGAACGGGCTTTTTTATTACTGAGTGGGAAACGGGGTATCAAATAAAATTGAAATTTTTTAATTGAGACGATCTTTTTTTCCTCCCTCGTTCATGAAGGCATTTTCTCCTTGCAACTCAAAAATTAAACGGGGTAGCCCCATGGTTTTTACAAAGACATACATTATTCCCCACCCTTCCTTCCCCTTAAAATTTTTTAATTAGTCCAGGCTGTTATTTTTATTTTTTTTGGTGGTTTTGTTTAATGGAAAAAAAAAAGGAAAAAACCCCCCAAATAAAATGAAAAAAGACCTCAAAAAGTGTTTTATGAAAAAAACAAATTGGGGGTGTCCCCTCAGTTTTTACTTCCAAGAGAAAAATCAGAAAATAAAATTCCCTGACAAGGTGTTTGCGTTTCATTCCAAAAATTCGTCCCTTTTGAAAAGAAAATTTTAAAAACCTTTTTTAGTGAAACCCAGGAATTATTCCCAGTGGGGACGTTAAAAGGTTTTTAAAAATCAAGCCATTTCCCCTTTCCAAAAATTTTTTAGTTTTTTGATCCCTTTTTCTTCAAAAAATGATATTTGCTTTCTAGTTTTCGCCAATTTTTACATTATTTTATATGAAATCTTTCCCTGGCGGGCGGGGTGCCCTTTTCCCTTAATAAATCTGTATTCATATGGCTGAATCTATGGGGAAATTTTAAACAAAACCCAGGGGGCATACACGGGGGGGGGGGGGGGTTTGGGGGGAAAATTTTCTTATCCACAACTTTTTCCCAAAGTAATTCCGTGTTTTAAATCGGGACAAAAATTCTAAAAGAAAAAAATCAAAAATCCACGTTTCTTTCCCCTTTATTGGGAAAAAAATTACATTCTGTTTTTAAAAGTTAGACCCCTTTAAACCTAAATCTTTAACTGGTTTGGGAAACTCCTTTTAATCCAAATTTCATTCCCTTTTTTGATTAACAAAGGCCCGGGTTTCAGTTGGGGGGAGTAAAGTAAACATTAATTTCCCATTCCCCAAAATTTCACGCCCCTCACAAAAGTTTTGTGTTTTGGTTTTTCCTCCCGACATTAAAATTTTTTTGTTTTGGTTTTTGTGTTTTTGGTTTTGTGTTTTTGTGGGGTGGGGTTTTTTGGGGTGTGTGTGGGGTGGGGGGTGTGTGTGTGTGTGGGGTGGTCATTTTCCCCCCATGGGCCCCTTTTCCCCCGCCCAGGGTGGTTTTGCGATCGCCCGTTTTTACCCTCTCAGTGGGGAGCTTTTGGGGCTCATTTTTTACCCAAACTTTGGGGAATGCTGGGAAACCTTTACACACACCAAAAAACCTTCCATCCCCTTGCCCCAAGGGGGGCGTTTAAACCCCCCGAATTTTTTTCAAATTTAAAAAATCCCCGGGAACGCGGGGATTTTGAAACCCCCCCTACCCACAAAAATGAGAGGAAACCAAACCTTTTCAACCTGAACCCCTGCGCGGGGGGGTGCGTGGGGTGGGCGTGCGTTGGGGTGCGTGCGTGGGGTGGGGTGCTTGGGGTGCCGGGGGCGTGCGGGGGCCCTTTGTGTGGTTTTGGGGGTGGTTTTTTGTTTTGGGGACCTACAGAAAAGTAAAAATCCCTTGTGTAAAATTTTGGGGTATTTGGCCCGGGCCCTGTATGGGAAATATGGGTGTCCCAAAACTCCCGTTTGGAAAACGGCGGGTGAAATAAAAGAATGTTTCCCCCGTCCCCGGGGCCGAGTTGGTGAGCCCAAATCCCCCTCAAAATTGTTGGGGTCCCCCCTCACGTATCCGACACCCGCCTGCCCCCCCTTTGGGGAAAACAGGCCCTATAACACCCGCCTGCCCCCGGGGGGGCAACCGTCCCCCAAAAACACCCCCTGTTCCCCCCGGGGGGAAAAACAGGGACTACAACAAACCCCCCCTCCCCTGGGAAAAGACGTCACTAACAAAAAACCCCGCCTGCCCCCGGTGGAAAGGGAAAAGTCCCCCACAACATCCGCCTTCCCCTGGGGGAACCAAAAGGCACTACAAACCCCCCGCCTGCCCCCCGGGGGGAAAGACGGGCCACAAAACAAAAACGGGGGGCACTTTGGGGGAAAAGCCCGGGGGGGAAAAAACCCCAACCCCCTTTAAATCACACACCCTTACATACACCCCTTTTAAAAAAAAAAACAGTACCCTTTCAATACAGACGAAAGAAAAAATGAAAAAACGTACCCCTTTTTTACTGACCTTCTTACACACCACAAACCCCCACACACACACACACACAAAACAACCCCACCCCACACACAACACACACACCCCACAGAAACACACGACACACACACCACACATACCACACACACAAAACCAACACCCCCCACACACCCCACACCACACCACACACACACACTCCAACGCACCAAAACCCTCACAAAGCACCCCCACACACCACACAAACCCCCCCAAAACACACACACAAAAAAACACACAACACACAAACACACAACCCCCACAAAAACCCAAAATGACCACTCTTACTGCACTTACACACACACAAAACACACCAACACTGGGCCACTCCTTTCTGGAAAAACTTACACACACACACCATACAAACCAAAACACACACCCACACACAAAACCATAAAACACGCACATACAAAACCCTAAAACACACACACCCCACACACCCCAAAAACAGCACACACAAACCACACAGACCCCAAAACCAAACCCCAACACTGACCACTCTTCTGACCCCCTTACCCCCCACAAAACAACCAACCTGACCAAATCTTACGACACTTACACACACACCCAAAAAACTGGAAACCCCCCTCCTTTTTCTTTACACTTACACACACACACACACACCAAAAAACTGACCACTCTTAATTTTACCCTTAAAACAACAGATTGATAGATAGAAAAGATAGATAGGTTTTTTGACCCAGCTTTATACATAAAATTTTCCCCCCTAAAATCATTAATGAAAACAAAACACTTAATGTTTCCAAAAAAAGAAACTTTTTCCCCCCAAATTTTTGGGGTAACAAAATGTAAATCCCAAAAAAAATAATTTCCCAAAAAAATATTACCCACTACGATAAACTACAAAAAACATAAAATTCAACAAGCAGCCAGCTTGATCTACGTCCCTATGAAAGACAAAAATGAAATAAACTATTACGGAAAAAATATGCATTTCTTAAGTATAACTATTTAAAACTGTATGAATAATTTTGCATGTTATTACATCACTGAAATTAGAGAATACGTCATGAACAGTATTAAATCTGTAAAGGTTTCTTATGTGTTGTGTTATGGGGCACACCTCTACCACATGTTGTTCTGTTTGTATGTCACCACATACACACAGGCGCTCTTCGAGAGGAAGGCGACCACGTTCGCGCCTGTTCCAGCGTCCCGTTTCCACTACTAAACTATGACCACAGACTCGAAAACGTGTAAACGACATCCTATGTAGATCGTTAATTACATGTTTCTTTTCATAAATGTCATGTACTTTTAATTCAGGGTTAATTGTTTTATATATATTGCATCTTGTTGCCTCAGAGTTAGCAATTGTATTATGTACATTATACAACATAGAGGACATGTGAGGGACATTATTGTGTGTCTTGTGGGCCACAAGTTTTCCAACCGGGGTATTTAAAGACATAACATACTTAAGAGCGAAAGACAAAGGGTCATCGTTCATGTTACGTCTCTCTGACCACATACTATGATAAAACTTGTGTTGTTTGTGTCTTAGAAGGTCAGGCAGCGAGGGGTATCCTAACTCAGCATAACATACATTAAACACTGGGGAACAATTTGAAAAAAAAAAAATTTTTTAAAGTTAGATTTTTGAGCTTTTTTAGCAAAAATTTGGCATGTGATTTCCAAATTGTAGAATTTTTTTTCTACACGTAAATTTTTTTTTCTCCCCCATTTTACCCTCCAATAAAAAAAATTCCCAAATTTGTGAGCTGTAGAAAAAACTTCCCCCGTGTTTACGTTTTGACTATCGAGAGCTATGTGGCAACTTGTTTGAAAGTTAAAATTGAGACAGGGGCGGTGAGAGGTTTTGTGCACCCCCCCAATAGGTCAGTACTAAATATTTTAAAACAAAAGCTAGGTTTAGTGGGAAATTAGGAGATTTTTTTATGGTTTTTTCTTTTAAACCTTTTTAACAACATACCTTTTGTAATTTCTATTTCGTTTTATGCTTTTTTTTTTTTGTTTTAAAAAGTTTTGTAACTTTCCAGCTTAGTGTTTTTTAAAATAGGTAATTTTTTCTTTTGTTTCAGATAATGTCTGCTCCTGCTACGTCTCGCGTAAATGCCTAAAAAAACCCTGATTTTTTTTGCTATATATGTTGGTAGTTTCAAAATTCCAAGTAGGGGGGCAAGCTCACGTATTTGTCAAACAAGCATAATTTCGAATTTTTTAAAGTAAAAACTTGGTGATCAGACAAGCTATGGGCCCTCAAAAAGTTTTCCCAAGCAGTGGTCGAGAGATTCGGTGTGGAAAAAAGGGAAAACACGGGGAAAATTTGGCATTTGGTATCCCCATGGTTTGGCGAGAGAAAAAAGGGTCTTTCCCACAGACTTTTACTTTTGTTTAGTAAAAAACCATCAGGTTTAACCCAAGAAAAAAAAAAGGGAAAAATTAGAATATCCTAATCCCCGTCAGCTATAAGCCCAAATTTGCCTCATTCAGCTAAAATTTCCCAGGAAAAGGTTTTCGAAAAAACTACCTCCTCTAGAAGATCGTTTGTTTTGGGAAGAACGCAGTGAGCAAGGGTTGCAGATTTTGACATTCACGAGGTTTTCATTTCCCGTGGGGGATTTGTTTCCAGCACGGTTTGAAGGGATTTAGCACGTGTTTGGGGGCCCTACCCAAAAAAAGCTTCAAAATACTAGCATCAAGACTGAACAAAAAAAAACCTCCCTTGGAACAAGGAGTGAAGGTTCATATTTTCAAACCCAGAGAAAGTACATTTCTGCAGTATTTTGAAGTCCCAGGGGTTTTTGGGGTTTTTTGCCAAACTTCCTTTTTTACTGAAGGAAAAAGGGCTTTAAACTACAACCCAAATGAATGGCGTTTGTTTTTTTATAGCTAAAAGGGCGGGGTTTAAAGTTTTGTCCTTCTACACAAGGGGCAATTTTTTTTGGCCCCAGCCCTATTGGGCTTTGGGTCTGTTTCGTGAAAAATATGGAGATGTAAAGAGAGTAAATTGATTATTGCCAATAGGGACAAACAAAATTTGGACATCTGTGTTTGACCTTAAAAGGGTTTGCCCCTTCCTTCTTGGTCAACAACGTGGATACCCCAAAGTATCCCTGCTTTCTCTGTATGTGGGATGCAGAGCCGAGAAAAAGCTTTGGGGTTTCAGACGAATTGGCCTCCGAGATCGATTTTAAACCTGGGGGACCCAAAAAAAACCCTTTGTACATGACCCCCTTGTTAAAGGGAAAAAAATAAGTTTCCCACCTTGCACATAAAACAAAGGTCCCATGAAAAAATTTTTTAAAAGCATTGTCAACTGTTTGGCGACTGTTTGAAGTACAAAATCTTGGCTTTTCCGGGACGGGCAATTGAAAAAATAAAGGGTGTGTTTGATGGTCCACAAATTCGACAGCTCATCAAAGATAACTTTTCCCAAGGTACTAGTCAGACTTGAAAAGAAGCTTGGCTATCTTTAAAAGACGTCTTCAAAAATTTTCCCTTGGGAAAATACAGGGGGCCAAGTAATTACAAAAGAAATTGTTCAAAAACTATTGGAGAGCTACAAACCCGGGGGGTTTTCCCAACATGAGTTTTTAAAGTACATTTTTTGCATACCCCATTTTTGCAAAACTTTCCGGAAAAAAAATTTCCCTTTAAGGTTGGGCTTCAAAAGGAAAGGCGAAGGGAGAAAAAACGATTTCCCAAGTTTGAAATGGAAAACGAAAAAATTAATTTTTCCTTAATGATCACTTATTTTTTTTTCAAAAAAACCGGAAAAGTTAAAAAACCCTTCCAAAAACCCCCAAAAAATTTTCCTTTAAAATTTTCATGTTATTTTGAAAAAGGAAAAAAAATTTTAAAATAAAAATTCAAAAAAAGAAAAAAAATTTAAAGGGAGGGGGGGGGTTAACATTTAAAACTTTTTATAAAATAAGCATTTGTTACTTTTGGGGGTACAGTTTTTTTCATATTTTTTAAGAAAACGAAAATCCTACATTTCCCAAAAAATTTGACGTGATAGAAAAAAAATGAGATCAGTTTTGGTTTCCCGCCCCCCAAAAAATTACTTTATAACAAGTGTCAGACCTAACTAAACCCCAAAAATTTTTTTCCCCAGGGGTTATTGGTAGTGGCCCCCCTTTAAACCCCTAACAACTCCTTCAGGGCCCCCAATTGTACAATTAATAAATGGTTTCACGCCCCAAGGGGGCTACCCAAGACTCACAGCCTTTTACAGAAAAGACGACATAAGGGCACATCAAAACAAACGCCCGTTTTACAAAAAAAAGGAATGTCATTTTTTTTTCCCGAAAAATGAGAAAAATTTTAAAAAACTTTGACATAACTTGTTTTGTCCCATGTTTTTTCACAGCAAGGGACACCAAACCCGGGCAAAAGTAAAAGGGAGTCCCCAGATAAAACGTAGCTGCTGCAGGGCTCCACCACAAACCCGCCCACGCGCAGCGGTTTTTTTTTTGGGGGGGGGGCCCCTGTTGCCCCATTTTTTCACAAAAAACTTTGTTTTCCCTTTATATTTTCTTCATTCCATATTCATCAAAAAAATTCCCTTTTAAATATACAAAACTTCTTAAAATGTTGTCCCTGGTCGTAGAAGATTCCCGCATCTTTCCATATACAACAAATTTTGCACCCTTTCTAAAAATGTCTCGGGACTAAATTTTATCTCTCATCATTTTTAAAAAAAAAAAACTCGTCTACATATATTATAAAAAGGAGACAAGTGGGGACAACCTTGCCTTATCCGACGGTTTGGGGGGTGACAAAATGCACAAACCTAAAATACTTTTCCCTGACGCGGTACATGGGGAACCCAAAGCTGCAAGCATCATCATTCCAAAAACCTAGACGCTTCAGAGTCTAAACAAAATTTTTCCTTTGGGTTTTTCGTCATATGCCTTCAAAAAAAAAAGGGAAAAACCCCGAAAAACTTTTTTTTCTTCCTCCTTTTCGGAGTCAGTGAGTACCAAAATTTAAAAATATGTTTTCCCGGCAATTTCCCCGCCCTTTTTTTGTGCTCTGGCCTGCTCCCGACACGGCCTTTTAAACCCCCTTCCCCCAGTTTATGACAGAGGCCATGGGCCCTACAGCTTGGTGGGTGGAATAGTAAAACTAATTCCCCCATAATTATCTGGGTTTATCCCCGTCCCCTTTCTTAAAGATTTTAAAAACTTTTTCCCTGGTCCATGATAAAAGGGTACTGCCCCTCATGAAAACTCGTTGAAAAGGGTTAAAAATAGTCAAAAAAAGGTGTACAGGCAACAGCGAAAATATACCAGGCGATATTCCCTCCGGCCCGCAGGCTTTGTTGGGGTTCATATTCTTGACTTGACAAAAATTTCTGCAGGTGAAATGGGCTATCTAACAATGGGAGGGTAAACCCCTGTGCTTTCTTCCTCGTTGGGTGGGGGCATGTGGGGGGTTAAAAAATTCTCTCAAAATGTGTCTTTAAAAATTTTTTCTCCGGGGGAACCTTTTTTTCCAAATTTTTGGGGGCATCAAAAAATTTCCTCTCCATCATGGCTCGCCACACTCTAACATCAAACTTTTTCCTGTAACAACCCCTCCCATTTTTCCTAAAAGACATCCCTGATTTCTATATCCTTTTCCTGGTCTTACTCCGAACAGCCCCAACTGTAGAGCCATTTGGGAAACTATTGGCAAAAACCCTCAAAATCATCATCGTTGTCAAAATCTATATTCACATCAAAAAACACTTCTCAAAAAATTCCCCCGTCAATGTCAGAAAAGCGCACAGGGTTCCCCCTTTTAAACCCGTGTCTTTGGGGAAAAAAAAAAAAGGTTGCCGTTTGTGCTTTATTTGGGCTCCCCCGCGCCGACGCCCTCCCCCCCCACACCCGGGCAAGATTCACACCGTACTTGAAACAGTGAGAGAAAAACGGGGGGTGGTCTGATGGGAGAAACCCCTCCGTTTTAAACCCGGAAAACGTGATATACCCTTTTCATCTCATGGATGTACACCAAAAAGGGGAAAACAATCTCTGAAATCCCCCGTTTTCTTTTTTTTTATAAGTTTTGTTACCAACATAGTGTCTCATGATTTTTAAATTTTTAACAACAAGTAAATTTTTTTCTCAGTGCATAAAAACGACAATAATTCCGCGTTGGCCCTTTTTCTGTTTAATTCATCAGGGATTGTTTGGGGAAGATAAACTTCACTGCTGGGGAAATTTAAAATGGGCGAGTAATCTTTTACGATTTCCCGAAAGGGGGGCATTCATATCCCCCAAAATAATGCATCCATTCTTAACATGATTTTTGCACACGTCTTTCCTGAATAGTGGCGAGGACACATTTTAAAAATATATGGGGTCACCGGGGGGTATATAACCCAAAAACCCCAACAAAGTATTTGGCATATTTTTAAACTGAAGCCCTACCTGATCACCGATACTCACATCAATACCTTGCACTAAGTTTCGTGAGACTTTTCCCAAAACCCACCCCACCCCCTCTGGTTTGGGAACCAGCCACCTACGCGGACGACACGTACCGGGCACCCGACTGGTAAAACCTTTTTTTTATTTCAAAAAAGGTAAAAACAAACATTTTTGGGTTAATACCCGCAAAACACTATTTTTTTCTATTTTTGGGATGTATGCCATTGACGTTTTCCCCGATAGAATTGGCAAATCACTCACTCGTTTGGATCGGGTTTGAAAAAAAACTGTGGGGCTCCACTGTCAAAGACACCGGGGCCCTCCCTGGAAGTTTCCTTTCCCGGGGGTTTGAGGCGGACCCCGAGCCTGGGATTCTGGGGGCCCCCCTTTTCTGGGCCCCCCTCCCCCCCCCGGGATCCCGCAGTCGTTGCCACTCTTTTCCCCACGGATTGGGGTGAATGTCCTTTTTTTTCGTATATTTTCTTTTAGGTTAAATTTCATTCTTGAGGTTCTTGGTAAAAGGTCCCGGGGTGCCACTGCGTAAGGTTTTATTCGCAGCGTCAGAAGTATGGGTCGGGGAAAAAAAACCCCGGGGGCGGGGGCGTGCCCTACGCCGCCCCAACCTGCGGTTTTCGTTCCATCCAAAGGCGCCCTTCCCCCTCGCTGCCCACACCTTCCCCAGCTTGGCATGGGCCCGGGCAATGCGCCGTCGAGAAGGGGTTCATCTTCATCAGGAACACCTAGGATGACTATTCGCTTCCCTCTCCCTTCCGGGCCCAAAAAAATCTCCAAAATAGAGTTTTATGCTTTACGATAATCTCATTTTCGTGCTCCAATTTTACCCCTATTTCAGCGATCTTCTTGTTTGCCCTTTTTCCAAAATTTTCCGGTGACGGGGGCAAGACCCTTTTTTGACTCCCAAATCGGTCATTAAATTTAGTGAGCTTTTTCGTGGGTCTCTGATAAACTGCCCGTTCCGTCGTTTGAGCATTAAACATCTATCAAAGGTAAAACACACACCCAAACTGACCCAAACTACTGACACCTTTCAAAACCACACGCCAACCCTGGGGGCCCCTCTTACTGACACTTACACACACACACACACCAAACTACCCTCTTACTGACCTTACCACACACCCCAACACTGCCCACCTTACTGAACTTACACCACCCCAAC
>JACEEZ010008551.1:0-2500 GCA_016584305.1 Chionoecetes opilio | reverse complement strand
CGTTTGACACCATCTCTCATCCTATTTTATTAGAGAAATTGAAAACTTATGGCATTCGTGGTCCGGCACATGACTGGTTCAACAGCTACTTGAGCCACAGAAGACAATACACTGTATATAATAATTCTGCATCTTCACATGAATCAATCTGCTATGGTGTACCACAAGGTTCAGTTTAGGCCCAGTTTTGTTTCTTATCTATATCAATGACATTTTACGTTGTAGTAATAAATTGAAGTTTTTGCTTTTTGCTGAATGACAACCTCCATATATATTCAGGGACAAGATCTTGGTGAAATAGAGAATATACTAAACTCATAGTTAATTAATGTATCTAACTGGATAAAAAGCAATGAACTAACACTGAACATCTCTAAAACATGCTACATGGTATCCCACCCTCTAATGACTAGTGCAGCCCACAGTGACGTCAAAATAAATTATTTATCGTTGTGTAAAGTTGAAGAATATAAATTTCTAGGTATAACCATTGACAATATATTAACATGGAGATCACAAATAAATCAATTATGTACTAAAATATCTAAATTAACTGGCGTTTTATATAAAATTCATAGCTGTATCACTTTTGAGTGTATTATTCAAATATATTCATCACTAGGATATCAATATCTACTGTATTGTTCAACAATTTGGGGGGGAGCATATAAAACATATGTGGACTATCTATTTATTTCTCAAAAAAAGTTAATACGTGTTATGTTTTATAAATCACGATATGAGCACACCAACCCACTATTTCGAGACCACCAGTTACTCAAACTGTCTGATATAATATCTCTGCAATCAAAATTATTTGTTTAGAAATCATTACATGTGTATCCTGTTGATAACGGTTTTCACTACATTTCACATACTTTTGCTACAAGGTCATTACAGTTACGAATACCACGTTGCAGGACTACTCATGCTCAGCAAAATGTTTCAGTCAGAGGTGTCAAATTATGGAATAGTTTACCAGCAGAAATAAAAAATTCCACAACTCAAATATCCTTCAAACATAAACTCAAGAAATTGTTGCTTCAAAGTTATACACACTAAGTCATTCTGTAGGTATGCATGGATTCATTATGTGAGTGTGTACTTGTATATTACACTGTGTTAATGTGTAAGTATGTTTGGGTGTGTGTAAATTTATGGGTATGTAGGTTGTCTGTGTGTGCGCATAATGTATGTGTACGTGTAGGTATGTTGCACGTGTGTATGTATATGTATGCATGTATGTGTATATAGGTATATACGTATGTATATATTAATTTATAATGTCAGTTATTAATATTGTATATATTTGTTAGCCAATGGCCTAAATCCACTTGCTAAACACGTTTTTGTATATCTAAGCAACAGGTTTGTATAGGAGCTTGCGCTCAACAGACCTAGGCTTCATGCCTTACTTATGTAAAATGAATAAAAAAAGTATTGTATCGTGGAGGCCAATAAAACAATAAGTCAAGTCAAGTCTCTCGGGGAAAATCCCGGGAAAATCCCGGGGAATCCCCGGGCGGAGCGAAGACAGACGGGCAGTCTTCTTAAAACCCCAGCCCCTGTCCACCCAGCAGTGAATGGGTACCGGGTGTTAGCCGGGGATTTGTGACCCCCCTCCCGGGGTGGTGGCTTCGACCAACACTAAAAAAGCACTTAGGATGAATGAGAAAATAAATGTTGATATGGAGACGGGGCCATACGAGCGCTGCTCAGGCCCTGTAAAATACAACTAGATGAATACAACTAGATGAATACACACATACACACACACACACACAAGCACACAGACACACACACACACATTGTGTGTGTTCACTGTGTCATGTGTCACTGTGTTGTGGGGGGGGGGGGGGTCGATTCTCGGGTGGAGCGGAGAAAGATGGGCGGTCTCCTTCAAACCAGAGCCCCTGTCCACCCAGCAGTGAATGAATACCTGGTGTTAGCCGGGTGGCACTTTTCATAAGTCCTCCTGCTTTTGGTGCAACCGCTCAGCTGCCTAACTTGCTCTACGCTTGGCTGTAGCTCCGAAACTAACCACATGATTTTCTCGAAAATACCCTCATTGTGATTCCCACACTAAGTTACCCACAGGTGATCAAGAAACTTAACCTTTGCTAATTGTAACCTAACGTAACCGCGAATTTTTGTGGACCAAATATCACAGTGGCTGCTCCAAACGCGCGAGGACTTGGAAAGTGTTGCCCGGTTGTGTCCTGCCTCCCGTAATCTTGGTTTCGGCAACAGTAAGAGTAAGCATAAGGAAGCAAAATGAAAATGTAGATATGGAGACGGGGCCATAGAGTGTAGCTGAGCCCTGTAAATACACTAGATGAATACACACACCTGTGATACCACTGGATGCCACCTGAGTGGCTTGGTGTTTTAGATTAAACATTAGAGCGTCAGCACAATCTAGGTCGGACGTTCGATCCTCGGCGCCTTGTTCCCGGATTTTTCACTAGAAATCGCGTTTCTGTCTCCCTTAGCAAAAGGA
>JACEEZ010008550.1:60000-67851 GCA_016584305.1 Chionoecetes opilio | reverse complement strand
CCAACAACCCACACCACAACACCCACACACACCCACACCCACACTCACCCTGCCCTGGAGGGTGACCGGGACCTGGAGCGTGAGTGGTGTTTCTTCTTCTTGGTGGACCGTCGGGACCGGTAAGAGTCCTCGCTGCTCACCGAACGCTGCGGAGAGAGATATTGATGTTATTGTTTCATCAAGGCTATCAAGCACACACCAAGGTAATAAAGGCTGCTGTGTACTGCAGGACTTAGGGTGTGGGGGGGCTGGGGGGTGTTTTGGTGGGGGCCGTCACAAGCATCATAAGAACATAAGAAAATAAGGAAGCTACAAGAGGCTGGGAGACCTACACGTGGTAGTTCCTGTCACCTAACACTACCTACATCCACCTTGCATCCCCATCCATGAACCTATCCAGCCTCCCTTTAAAGCTCCCTAATGACTCCGCACTAACTACCTGTCTACTGAGTCCATGCCATTCATTCACCACCCTATTTGTGAACCAGTTTTTCCCTATTTCCTTTCTAAATCTATGCTTTTCCAGCTTGAATCCGTTACTTCTTGTTCTACCCTGGTTAAAAGCCGTAAGAACTTTTCCTACCTCTCCTTTATTAAATCCCTTTATCCACTTATAAACTTCTATCAGATCGCCCCTTACTCTGCGTCTCTCGAGTGAGTGTAACTTTAATAACTTCAATCTCCTCTCATAACTAACTAAATCAAACTAATTAAACATTAGCAGGGTGGTGTATGACAAACATTTTAAGCCTGGCACTGTGGCAATGATAGGCTGGCTGCCACGATGGGACTAGCGCGCTACTGACGACCCAGGGTACTCAGAAACTAATATGCAAGAAAAGTGAGGCCAGAAAACAGCTCAATGTGGCTGAAGTGCATTGCTGTTTTGCTTTTTTGGCGTCCTTGAAAATACAGTAAAACCTCTCCTATTGGGACTAATTGGGCCAAGGAGTGGTCCGAGTAATGCAAGGATCCGAATAATGGGGGGATTATATATGGGGGGATATGTGAGAAGAAAAAATATAAAAAATAAATAAAGAAAAAAATCTAGATGTACTATTAGCTAGGAAATTTCGCCCCCTAAAACAAAAACAAAAACAAAAAAAAATTATTCTAGGTGTATATATTAGCTAGGAAAGTTTGACCCCCCCCCCAAAAAAAAAAAAAAAAAAAATAATAATAATAACATATATATATTCTAGGTGTATATATTAGCTAGGAAATTTTGACCCCTAAAAAAAAAAAAAAAGGAGGCCCGAATACTGTCAAAGTCCGAATAATGAGTGTCCGAATACGCGAGGTTTATTGTATAAATGGCAAGAGTGTACAACTGTAGATGTGTCCCAGCGTTTTGTAGGAGGCCCCTTGGCCCTAAGTCCGGCCCTGACTGTATGGCTGCTGTATCCCATGTCTACACAAATACAGGTGGGCGGCCATTAGCAGAACTGCACCAAACATTGCTACATTTAGCGGAACTTTCCAATAAATCTAGCATTGAAGAATGGAATAATGCAATTTTCATTTTTCCACTATATCAAAAATTTCAGTAAATAAGAGTTCCATCAAAACAAGCTTCTACTCTATCTATCTATCTATCTCTAGGTCACCAGCCAAAACCTTATACCACTCTATCTATCTATCTATCTCTAGGTCACCAGCCAAAACCTTATACTACTCTATCTGTCTATCTATCTATCTCTAGGTCACCAGCCAAAACCTTATACCACTCTATCTATCTATCTATCTCTAGGTCACCAGCCAAAACCTTATACTACTCTATCTGTCTATCTATCTATCTCTAGGTCACCAGCCAAAACCTTATACTACTCTATCTGTCTATCTATCTATCTCTAGGTCACCAGCCAAAACCTTATACTACTATATCTATCTATCTATCTATCTCTAGGTCACCAGCCAAAACCTTACACTACTCTATCTATCTATCTATCTATCTCTAGGTCACCAGCCAAAACCTTATACTACTATATCTATCTATCTATCTATCTATCTCTAGGTCACCAGCCAAAACCTTATACTACTCTATCTGTCTATCTATCTCTAGGTCACCAGCCAAAACCTTATACTACTCTATCTGTCTATCTATCTCTAGGTCACCAGCCAAAACCTTATACTACTCTATCTGTCTATCTATCTATCTCTAGGTCACCAGCCAAAACCTTATACTACTATATCTGTCTATCTATCTATCTCTAGGTCACCAGCCAAAACCTTATACTACTCTATCTGTCTATCTATCTATCTCTAGGTCACCAGCCAAAACCTTATACTACTATATCTATCTATCTATCTATCTCTAGGTCACCAGCCAAAACCTTATACTACTATATCTATCTATCTCTAGGTCACCAGCCAAAACCTTATACTACTCTATCTGTCTATCTATCTCTAGGTCACCAGCCAAAACCTTATACTACTCTATCTGTCTATCTATCTCTAGGTCACCAGCCAAAACCTTATACTACTCTATCTGTCTATCTATCTATCTCTAGGTCACCAGCCAAAACCTTATACTACTATATCTGTCTATCTATCGCTAGGTCACCAGCCAAAACCTTATACTACTCTATCTGTCTATCTATCTCTAGGTCACCAGCCAAAACCTTATACTACTCTATCTGTCTATCTATCTCTAGGTCACCAGCCAAAACCTTATACTACTCTATCTGTCTATCTATCTCTAGGTCACCAGCCAAAACCTTATACAGTAAAACCCTTATAACTCGGCACTGTATAACTCGGAATTTGATATAACTCGGCATGGCAAAGACTAATGTGTGTGTTTTTTTTTTTTTTTTTTTTTTTTTTTTTACACACACACACACACACACAACCCACACCCACACCCACACACACACACACACACACACACACACACACACCCACCCACCCACCCACCCACACACACACACACACACACACACCTATGCCCATAGCACATGTAGGCAGTGAGCTCCAGGGGTGGAATGATAGGCCCTGGAGGCTCACTCGAGGGCTGTGATGATTGGCCCTCGCCCGTGGTGGCGCAGGCAGGATTGTTATAGTGACGCCTGTGATTAGAGGCTCATGCCGCCCCGTGTCCTCCCATGCACTCACAGTCGAAGGTAGAGTTAATGGACAGGGCATGTGGGTGTTCTTAGGCCACTCGACGGTGCAAAAAGATTTCAAGTGGATTTATGGGTCCCCACTCGGGATCGAACTCGGGTCTTCGAGAACGCCACTCGGTGACGCTAACCACTCTGCTACCGCGTCACCTAAAACTGCATCTCATGGTTTCACTCGGCATATCATGCCCTCACAACCTCTTCTGTGAACATGTAAACAGAAAGTTGGCAAAAAATAATGTATCTCGACATATTGATGTTATAACTGCATCTCTTCGCTTACACTCTGCATATCGTCAGTCGCATAAAGTCGTATGTTTGTCCTTTTGATCTTTTCCTGCAAGCTCAGGCTCTTCAATTTCATTCCCTTCCTGCTGGAGACACCCTTGCGTGATGGAGCTGACATCTTGAAATACAGTACTGTATGATGTAATCCCAAAACACGTAAAATAGGTGGCAAAGTAAAGCAAAGGTCGGGAACCAGCGTGTAGGCTGTCAGCTGAGCCGTGTTTATGTCGTCAAAGCACCGTCTTGGATACGAATTCCGGTTTTTGTCGAAATTGAAAAAGGATTGGTTTCTGCTTCAAAAACACAACAAGCTTGGTAGGAGCCGAAATAATAATCAATGCAAAACATTGCAAACAATATCACAGAGTAGTATAACACACATTTCAGCAAGTGTTATTGGATTGGGTTTCGTAATCCAAGACGGTGCTTGGACGACAAAAACACGGCTCAGCCTACGCGCTGCTTCCCGATCTTTGCTTTACTTTGCCACCTATTTTACGTGTTTTGGGATTACATCATACAGTACTGTATATCAAGATGTCAGCTCCATCACGCAAGGGTGTCTCCAGCAGGAAGGGAATGAAATTGAAGAGCCTGAGCCTGCAGGAAAAGGTGAAAGTGCTGGCAAGGATGGATGCAGGTGCGTCCATGTGTGCTATTTGTGCTGAGTTTGATATCAAATCCAGCACATTCTACCCGTTCACTGGTAAGTGTAGTGCTTATGCTTTTACACTACTGTATTTCCTTTTTTTTTTTTTTATTTTTTTTTTATTATATAACCCATATCAGAGGAGGACATTGAATAACTCGGCACATTGAATAACTCGGCAAGGGCCAGAGCCCCTATCGTGCCGAGTTATAAGGGTTTTACTGTACTACTATATCTGTCTATCTATCTCTAGGTCACCAGCCAAGAACTTATACTCACGGAGCGACTCCTTCCCTTCTTCTTCTTGTTCTTCTTCTTCCTGGCTCTCCGCCGCTCCTCGTCCGAGTCCTCCGAGTAACTCTTGGAGCGCGACCGCGACCGCCGAGACTTGACGGACCGCTTGTGGTGGCCCTCGTCACTCTCAGACTGCTGCGGCACGGGGGGGGGGGGGTGTTATTGTTGTTGTTGTTGGTGATTAAGATATAGTATATGGAGGTAAAGATGGCATAGGAAGGAACAAGAGAAGAGAGAAGAGAAGGACACTCAAGCCTCGGCTATCACGCCTAATTGCTACCGATATGGGCGTGTGATGGCCGAACAATAGAACTCATGGTAATAACATAAGCTACTGTATGCACGGTCTCGTCTTTGTTTATATGGACAGCTGAATTGAATGTTTTCCTTGGGCCGCCATGTTTGACCAGCGGCGGCGGCTCCAATGCCTGTTTGTAAAGAGGCCATGGTGGTCCCCGGCACACTGAAGGCTTTATCAGCACTGCTAACACTTACAGTTTTGTGACTAACCATTCAGTGCTTAACGGTCAAATATTAGTTAATCAAAATTTCTTGGCCTAAACAGCTGTTAAGGTTGAGTAACAAATTTGTGTATGCAGCCCCTGACGTCATAACAAACTAATCTGCAAGCCCTGGCTACGTAGGTCTGGCCACGACTGGCTGCAGCCGTGGCAAACCAATGGATGGACATGTTTGTGAATACATAAGAACATAAGAACATAAGAAAATAAGGAAGCTACAAGAGGCCGTGAGACCTACACGTGGTAGTTCCTGTCACCTAACACTACCTACATCCACCTTTCATCCCCATCCATGAACCTATCCAGCCCCTCTTTAAAGCTCCCTAATGACTCCGCACTAACTACCTGTCTACTGAGTCCATGCCAATCATTCACCACCCTATTTGTGAACCAGTTTTTCCCTATTTCCTTTCTAATTCTACACTTTTCCAGCTTGAATCCGTTACTTCTTGTTCTACCCTGAATAGAACATCTACAAGGTGTGAGAGCAGTAACACTTGGCGGCTTGATGTGTTATCGCTGAGGTTTGGTTTGAAGACACCCGGGGGCAACATGAGCCTCCGATGCGATCCGATGGTGTTTGGAGTATGTATAGCCTTATCAACGGCACCCTTCGGTGTTGGCCGAAGCCATCACCCCGGGAGTCGGGTCACAAACACCCGGCTAACACCCGGTACCCATTCACTGCTGGGTGGACGGGGGCTCGGGTTTTTAAGAAGACCGCCCGTCTGTCTTCGCTCCGCCCGGGGATCGAACCCGGGACTTCTCGGTTGTGAGCCGAGCGTGCTAAATATAAAAATGAAGGTATGCGTGATAGCCGTAAAATTTGATAGCTTGATGCGCTGTAGCTTGATGCGCGATGGCCGAGTGTTGAGTGTAGTGTGGAGAAGGTAGGTAAGTAGGTAGGCTCTCAGACTAGGGGGGGGCCACGATGATGTTGTTATTGTTGATGGTAGGAAGTATAGAGGTCATGGAATAGGCTAGCATACTGTTAAGTGAAGGGCATGAAGAATGAGATGATGGGAATTTAAGAGGCTAAAAGTATTTCATTCTAAGGTATTCATTTCATAAGTCAAGGTATTTCATTCTAAGGTATAAGTAGAGAATGGAGACTCCGTAGTGTAGTGGTTAGCACGCTCGGCTCACAAGCGAGAAGTCCCGGGTTCGATCCCCGGGCGGAGCGAAGAGAGATGGGCGTTCTACTTAAAACCCGAGCCCCTGTCCACCCAGCAGTGAATGGCACTAAGCACTAAGGATGAATGATTATATGTAGCTATGGAGACGAGGCCATACGAGTGTAGCTCAGGCCCTGTAAAATACAACTAGATGAATATACACACACACACCACTTTCTCTCTCTCTCTCTCTCGTGCACACACACACACACACACTCACACCCACCCACCCACCCACACACCACCCACACCCCACACACCCACACCCAACACACACCCACACCCACCCACCCACCCACACCCACACCCACACACATACCCACCCACCCACCCACCCACACCCACACACACCCACCCACCCACCAACCCACACCCACACACCCACACCCACACCCACACACCCACACACCCCCACACACACCCCCACACCCACACCGACATTACCGAGTAGGAGTGTGACCTGGAGCGTGACTTCTTCCTGTCTTTCTTCTTGCTCTTCTTCTTGTTGCGTGAGTGGTGGTGGCCACACGCCTCCTCCAGGTGTTGCTGGTACTCCTGTGTAGGGCAGGGGGAAGGGAAGGGAAGGGGGAAGGCATATTAGAGGAAGGGCATAAGAACATAAGGAAGCTACAAGAGGCTGGGAGACTTATACGTGGTAGTTCCTGTTAGATTGATACAGGGAGGTCCCGAAGATACGAGCAGTTAGGTTCCACCTGGCATACTCGTAAAGTGAAATCTGGTATAACGAAACACATAACTAATGGTAAAATATAGGTTTGGTTCCAGGACCATCAATTAAAAAAAGAAAAAGAAAAAAAAAAGACCTGTTTTTCAAGCTCAAATAAACTGTAGCCAACACAACAAACACAGCGTCTATATTGCCCACACTGTACTACCTATTCTGTAGAAAAAGCATTCTGAAAGAGAAAATAGCACACAAAATAACATAACTGCACATTAATTAAACATAAAACATGCATAACAAGCAAAAAAGACGTTGTAATGTAGGGGACGCCACGTGATACAAGAGAAGGTAGTGTAGGGGTCCCAAGGTTGGGGCCCCACACCTGCTAATTACCCCTAAAGGTCAGGCCGCGCCATATGCTTAATTACCCTTCAGGTCATGCTTTGCTAGGGGTGACCTGACTGCGGTCCCGAGGTTGGGGCCGCACATCTGCTAATTACTCCTAAATGTCAGGCCGCACCATATGCTTAATTACCCTTCAGGTCACGGCTTGCTAGGGGTGACCTCACTGGGGTCAACCAAATCCCCCTTTGTCCAGCCAGGGAGTGGTAGGGCGCGCATTTTGAACTTGATAATTTTACTCACCCCAGTTTGAATGTCGTATCATTGGATTTTCGATCTCATATATTGAAAATAGACCCTAATTTACACATCTCGTATCATCGGATTCTCGTATACCGAATGCTCGTGTAACGGGACCTCCCTGTAGTCTATTTTTTTTAACAAGGCAAAAAATTTATTCTATCTTAAGGTCTCATGCTTAAAATGATGCCTCTGTTTACCTGCTACTATGGTTAACTATGATAAAATACAGCTGAAATTTAGAAGAAGTGTAGTATTCCCTTCTCCTGGCATCAAATATCAGTCAGTAAATCATGGGAAAATTTATAGGTATAACCAAAGACTACTGTATACTTTAGTTAACGCTAATTTATGCATTGTTCTAATTCATTTATCAGAAAACGAAATATATCAATGGAAAGCTAATGAAAATCCGCTTCTACAGGTTGAAGTTCCCAAACTCGGCATCCCAAGACTCGGCAACACCCAAAACTCG
>JACEEZ010008550.1:40000-55000 GCA_016584305.1 Chionoecetes opilio | reverse complement strand
CCCTATAGTACTGCTACCCCACGTTTTTATAGTAAAACCCCCTAGTCCCCTTGTAGAAAACGTACATACTGTATTTTATAGAAAACCCAATAGTCCCCTGAAGTCTGTACAACTGTATATTAAAAAGAAAAAACCCCTAGTGCCCTGATGTACTCCCACAACTGATATTATAGAAAACACCCGGGGGCCCCTGAAGTACTGCTACTTTAACTGTTTTATTATGGGTAAAAACCCCCTTTAGTGCCCGATAGTACTGTACATACTTTTATATTTTTTGGGGAAAAACACCCAAAGTCCCCTGATAGAAAGGCTACACACTGTTATTATAAAAAACCCCCTATTTCCCCTTGATGGGATTGCTACTTTACTGTAATTTAGTAAAAACCCCCTAGGGGCCCTGATAGTACTGCTACAACTGTTAAAATAGAAAAAAACCCCTGGGGCCCTGATTTACTGCTACAACTGAAATTTTATGTAAAAACCCTATTTCCCCTTTGATAGTACGGTACATACGTATATTTTTAGAAACACCCTAGTCCCCAAAGTTTTTGCACATAGGGTATTTTAATGGGAAAAAACCCCCTATTTCCCCCTGATATTTTACTCCCTTAACATGTATATTTATTTAAAACCCCCTTTAGTGCCTGATAGTACTGTTTACCACTGAAAATTTAATTAATAGTAAAACCCCCTGGTCCCCCTAAATAGTATGCTACACATTTATTAAGTAAAACCCCCTAGTCCCCTTAGAAACTGCTACAATTTGTTATTATAGAAAAACCACCCTATTTTCCCCCTGTTTAGTACTGCAAACACACGTAATTATAGAAAAACCCCTAGTGCCCGGATAGAAATGTACCAACTGTATTTTTATAGAAAAAACCCAATAGTGCCCGTAGTACTGTTTACAACGGGTATATTTTTAGTAAAAACCCTAGTCCCCTGTTTATACTGCTACATACTGTAATTATAGTAAAACACCCTAGTGCCCTATAGAAATGCAACAACTGTATTTATAGAAAAAACACCCTAGTGCCCTGTTTGTATGCTCCCAAGGTATAATAGTAAAAAGATGCCCTGAAAAGAAATGCTACAAATGTATTTTTATAGTAAAAACCCTGTGCCCTGATGTCTGCTCACACTGTAATTATGTAAAACACCCTAGTGCCCTGATAGTACTGCTAAATACTGTAATTATAGAAAAAAACCTAGGGGCCCGGGATAGTACTGCTACCCCCACGGTATATTATAGAAAACCCCCTAGTGCCCTGATAGTACTGCTCCCACCCTTTTATTTTAGAAAAACCCCACCCTAGTCCCCTGATAGAAATGCTACAACTGTATATTATAGAAAAAAAACACTAGTGCCCCGATAGTACGGTACCATTAATATTATAGTAAAAACCCCCTAGTGCCCTGTAGTACTGCTACAAACTTTATTTATAGAAAAACCCAACCCTAGGCCCTGAAAAGTACGCTACCCACTGTAAAATTATAGTAAAACCCCCCTGTGCCCTGTAGTACTGCTACCATGTTTTATTATAGTAAAACCCCCTAGTGCCCTGATATTTATTTTGCTACAAAGATTTTATTATTTTAAAACCCCCTAGTGCCCGATAGTACGCTACAACTGTATTTATATTTAAAAAACCCTAGTGCCCTGATAGATTGCTCCCCAACTGTATATTATAGAAAAAACACTAGTGCCCTGATGGAATGTTACAACTGATTTTATAGTAAAACCCCCTTTTGCCCGATAGTACTGCTACATACTTTTATTTATAGTAAAAAACTAGTCCCCTTTGATATTTATTTGCTACAACTTTTATATTATATTTAAAAAAAACCCTATTTGCCCGTTTAGTCTGCTACCCCACGTATATTATATTTAAAACACTAGTGCCCGGATAGTACTGCTACAATTTGTATTTATAGTAAAACCCCTAGTCCCCTGATATTTACTGCTACTTTAATTGATATTATAGTAAAACATGGGCCCCCTTGATAGTACTGCTCACATTTGGATATTATAGAAAAAACCCCTAGGGGCCCCTATAGTATGTTTACAACTGATATTATATTTAAAACCCCCTAGTCCCTTTGATAGTACTGCTACAACTGTATATTATATTTAAAAACCACCCTGGCCCCCTGATGGGTACTCCCTAAAACCTTTAATTTTTAATTTAAAACACCCTAGTGCCCTGATATTTAACGGCTACAACTGTATATTATAGAAAAAACACTAGTGCCCTGTTTATTATGCTACACACTGTATATTATAGAAAAAACCCCCTTTGTCCCCTGATAGTACTGAAACAACTGTATTTATAGAAAAAAACACTAGTCCCCTGATATTACGCTACAATTTTTGAAATTTATATTTAAAAACACTAGTGCCCTGATGGGTTAACTGCTACACACTGTATTTTAAGAAAAACCCCCTTTTCCCGATAGTACTGCTACAACTGTATTTTATAGAAAAAACATAGGGCCCGATATTTACGCTACAACTGTAATTATAGAAAACCCCCTATTTCCCTGTTTATTTACTGCTCCCACAAAATTATTTATAGTAAAACCCCCTTTAGTCCCCTGAAGTACTGCTACAACTGTATTTTATATTTAAACCCCCTTTAGTGCCCTGTTTTAGTACGCACAATGTTTTATTATAGAAAAAACACCCTAGTCCCCTGATAGACTGATACAACTTTATTTTAAAAAATATTTAAAACCCACCCATAAAGTCCCTGGCCTAAGGACTGCACTTTACTGTATATTATAGTAAAACACCCTGGGCCCCTGAAAAGTACTGCAAACATACTTTTATATTATATTTAAAACCCCCTATTTGCCCTGATAGTACTGCTAAAACTGTATATTATAGAAAAACACTAGTGCCCTGATAGTACTCCCACAAAGTATATTTAGAAAAAACCCCCTAGTGCCCTGATATTTACTCCCTCCCACACGGGATTTTATAGAAAAAACCCCTATTTCCTGATGTCCTGCTACAACTGTTTTATTATAGAAAAAACCCCCTAGTGCCCTGATAGTACTGTCCCAAAACTGTATTTTTATAGTAAAACCCCCTTGTGCCCTGTTTAGTACTGCTCCCAAACTGTATATTAAAGAAAAAACACTAGTCCCCTGATAGTACTGCTACCCCACTGTAATTATAGTAAAAAAAACCCCCTTAGTCCCTGATATTTACTGTACTTTATTTGTATATGGCCCTGGGTAAAAGTGGATATAAAATTATGCCCTTAAAAAAAAAAATTTTAATTAAACAGGGTTTGGGTTTCAAACTCAAAATAGGAAAAAGGGCCCTTTAAATTTTTAAAAATTTTCCTTTTAGCTGAAAGTGCACACAAACTTTCTCTAATGGCAAAAATGTTGTATCAAAAATATTAAAAAACAATTTGATGGTGAACGTCTAAAAAATGACATAGAAAGTGAATATTTCAACAAAAAATTTATCTCATACCATGCACAAAAATACACATCGCATTCAATTCTATGAAAAAAAAATCATGTGTTATTCACTCACCTAATATATATATATATATATATATATATATATATATATATATATATATATATATATATATATATATATATATTATATATATATATAATATATATATATATATAATTATTTTATAATATAAAATAATATATAATATAATAAATAAATAAATAAATAAATAATAAATAAATATAATAAATAAATAAATAAGCCTATATATAAATAAATATAATATATATATATAAAATAAATAATAAATAATATACATAATATATATATAATATAATATAATATATATATATATATATATATATATAAAATATATATATATATATATATATATATATATATATATATATATATATATATGCCTCAATGTTTCATGTATATACCGTGTTTCAGGGTAGGAATAAAACTGTGAAACTATTGAAATATGAGATAAATCAGGTCAGTATGTACTAGGAATGTGGGAACAAGAGTTTTAGGAGGCATATTTTGTAGCCCTTGGCAGGATTCAGGGCAGCAGTAATGCTGTAAAACATGCAAATTAAAGAGAAAAAGTTTAACCTAATCGTAAGTTACCACCTACCGAAGTCTATTCTTTGATTTGCATGTTTTACAGCTTTACTGCTGCCCTGAAACATGTTACAGGGTACTCTGAGACACTTATTATTTTATGAAAGTACTTAGATGCACAGGTGGATATCCAGACAAAAGATAATACTTATACTTGATAAGATAGTTAACTGCGGCGATAGTTCGTATCGGCGACAGTTCTAGGTAGCCTACCATAAGAACCATACTGTTTGACACCAGTGTAAAGTTAGCAACTTATTACTTATTCGCGGATTGCAGATTCGTGCAGATTCGACTTTTGAATAAGTACGAATAAGTAATCATTACTTATTCAATTATATTTACTTATTCGCGACAACTAAAAAAGTAAAACTGTTTTGTGTCCAAAAAAAGTAAACTCGTTTTGTGTCCAACCTCAGAACCTGGAAATGTGACACTATTATATCATATTGACTATTTTTGTTATGCATCAATACACACTTATAACTCGTTAGTATGCGCTTGACCCCAGGGTGGCTCAACATTCAGTTTTTGTGCATCACCCTTTCAAACATGACCCTCTTCAGGTAAAAATGATGAAAACAATGCATGTATTGTATTGAAGGACCTATTCGTTTTGCCTGGCTCAACACTTAGTTTGGGAGATAGGATGAGCCAAACTTACCACATGTATATTTTTCATCATTTTTACCTGATGGTGATCGTGTTTGAAAGGGTGATGCACGAAAACTGAATGTTGAGCCACCCTGGGGTCAAGCACATATTAACTACTTATAGATGTGTATTGAAGGGCATAATCCTTTTGCCTGGCTCAACACTTAGTTTGGGAGCTATGGTGAGCTAAACTTCCAACATGTGCTATTTTCCTCAATTTTGCCTGTGGGTGGTCTTGTTTGAAAGGGTGATGCACAAAAACTGAATGTTGAGCCACCCTGGGGTCAAGCGCATATTAACTACTTATAAGTGTGTATTGATCAATCAATCAATCCTTGGGGGCATACGCCGGGGGGCGCGTCGCCTCGCCCACCCTACGACGCCACTCCCGGGGGTCACCACGCGCGAGTTCCCGTGCAGGCTCCTTTCCCATACCAAGCAGCTCTGGGACAAAAGAAACATCAACTTGCCCAGCCACGAGCCTTGTGGGGCGCCCCCTTGGCCTCCTCCACGCCGGGATTGTCTCTTACAGATACAAACCCGATGGGAAGGATCGGTTCAGGGTTAGCGTTGCCACATGGCCCATATAGCCCAAGTTGGCGCTGACGGACTATGCAGGTAAAAAGGCCCGATTCAATTTCTCGCGGTGCAATCGCTGATTTGACACGTAATCATCCCAGCGATTACCCATGATTCTGCGGAAGAAAAATTATTCCCAAAAAAGGCTTTGATTCGTTCTTCAAGTCACTATTTAGTGTCCATGTCTCACAACCCCATAGAGTAAGACAGGGGATCACAAGGGGACTTGAAGATCCGGATCTTTGTCCTCCTGCACAGGAAACCGACAACGCCCAAATACTCCCGCTGAGCGAGTCCATAACACCGTGGGCTATGGCCAATCCCGTCGTAAGACTTCTTGGGACGTGGACCCGGCCGTCTTTTATGGACTGGTACCAAGGTATGTAAAACTTTCCAAGATCTCCAATGTCCTCGCCACACGCATGAACAGACTGGTATGCTTCATCTAGTAAGTCTCCAAATACCTGGACCTTGGTCTTGAGCCAGGAGGACCTCAAGTCCCAAAGGCTTTGCCTCCTCGTGCAGCGCCTCGAGAGCCATCACCAGGACCTCCAGCGACTCAGCAAAGATTACTGCATCATTCGGCAAAAAACAAGATCAGTGATCTTGGTGTTGCCGACGGATGCTCCACAATCACTTTGATCTACAACCTTGTCAAAATACCCAGTCCATACAAGCGTTTGAAAGTGATGGGGCAAGGATGCACCCCTGCCTCACTCCTGTATTCACAGGAAAGAAGCTGGTTTACACCTGGCCCCACACTTCACAGCACTCTCAGTCCCAGAATACAGACCAGTTATCAAACCAATATTCCCTTTTGCAGGAATCCCTTGAAGTCGCCGGGAAGATCCCAGAGTGACTCACGATGCACTGAGTAAAAAACGCCTTCTTGAGATCAACATAGGCTGAAAAGCATCCCCTGTCGAAACTCACGTCGGCGTTCCACCAGGACACGAAGCGTTTAGGATAGGGGTCCGTTGTTGACTTACAGGCGTGAACCCAGACTGCTGAGGTCTCTGATGCTTCACCAGATGGACTGCGAATTCGTTTTCAGCAAATAGATGGCAAGCACCTTGCCTGGTACGCTGAGCAGTGTAATACCGCGGTTAATTGTTGCAGTCCTGACGGTCCCCTTTCCCTTTCAGATAGGGACGACCAGCCCCCTTTTTTCCAGTCAGGGGGGAATGGTACCTGATTTGCCACACGGCAGTCAGGACAGCATGCAACCCGCGGATCATGGCCTCACCCCCAGCTTTGAGGAGCTCCGCACTGATATTTACAAAACCCCCAGCTGCCTTCCACCCTTCAAAAAATTTGCTTTCAGCCTCTATGACTTCGTCAAGAGAGGGTGCGGTTTTCGTCAATGGGAGGATCGGCATTCCACTGCCTGTAACCCAGTGGTGTGAAGCTGCCCCAGTTGGAGGGTTCCACCGTGAACAAAACTGCCCAAAGTACTCAGCCCAACGAGCCATCTGCCCATCCATGTCCGACACGAGGCGCCCATCTGCTGTTCGAATAGCACTCGCCCGAGAAGGGGGACTTGGAACGGAGCTTCTTCAGGGCTCGGTAGGCGGGTTTGGGAGGTTTATTAGCGTCAAATGGGCCCTCGACATCCTTTAGCGAGACTCCTGACATAAACCTCTCCTTGTCTCTCCTCAGGAGGGTTCTTTGTCCGGCGTGACAGAGCCCTGTGCTGGTCCCGGTTTCCCAGCCAGCCTGGCAGCCGGACTCTCCTCGATTTTTCCCAGGCGTCTCCGTCGAGACCAAAACCACGCCTTGGGCCTCGGGGGCTCCCCAATACACTCCTTGGCAGCCTGTAGAGTTTCACGTTTGAAGGTATCCCACAGTTCTTACAGGATCCCCCGAGAGCACCGAGCACATCAAACCGATTTGAGACTGCCACCGCATACTCATGAGCACATGTCAAGTCCTTCAGTTTCTCAAGATGAAACACAGTATGGTTACCTCTTGAGATTCTTCTGGACTTGACATGAAGCTTAAGTGTAGCAACAACAAGTCTGTGATCTGTTCCAAAGAACTCAGCACTCCGGTAAACCCTGCAGTTCTGGAGGATCCTCCAACGAGTACTAACGAGGATGTGGTCGATCTTCCTTAGCTACCCCTCCGGCATTACTATACCATGTCCCCGCGGTGCAGCTTGGTCTTGATACCCCAAAAACCTGCAATTTTTCAACCTTCTGGACCTTGCAAAGTTCAGAAGCAGAGAACTGTTGGTGTTTTTGTCCGGAGCCATGGGGACCAACACATAACTCTTAGCCATCTCTCACAGTGCCAGTAGTAGCATTGAAGTCACCCAAGACAATGAGTGTGTCCCGAGGAGGATGTGTATTGATGCATAACAAAAATTGTCAATATGATATAATATTGTCACATTTCCAGGTTCTGAGGTTGGACACAAAAAAAAATTTTATTATTTGGACAAAAAAACAGTTTTACTTTTTAGTTGTCGCGAATAAGTAAATATAAAGAATAAGTAATGATTACTTATTCGTATTATTCAAAAGTCGAATCTGCACGAATCCGCGAATAAGAAAAAATTTGCTAACTTCCACCTGGGGTTTTGACCTGGATTTTTGGTTTGGTAATTTTATTATTTGAACAATCCATGGAAGCTAGTCCCCTGTTCCCTGTAACATGTATCGGGGCAGCAGTTAAGCGAAAAAACCTCAAATCAGAGAGATTTTTTGAGGGGTTTCCGGGATTTCGCGCTCAACAACATTTCCGCTAAGAAATTCGGGGCTAATGTCTGGGGCCCACAGGAGATGTATTTTACGTGTCTATTCTAAGCCTATATACTATCTAATTACGAAACAATATAATTTTAAAATATATATATATTATAAAATAATTAAAATTAAAAAAAATATATAAATATAATATATATTTTATATATATATATATAAATATAATATATATATATATATTTAAAAATATTTTAAAATTTTTATATAAAATATATTAATAAATATATATAAATATACACACAAACCTGTTTTTCCCGGACCTCGTTTTCCCCGGGATATGGGTTTTTGGGGACAAAATCCGGGCCCCGGGGGAAATTTCAGTTCGGAGAATTTTTTTTTTTTTAAAAAAACCTGGTCCTTTTCGAAAAATTGCCCAAAATGCCCGGCGGTCCGAGCCTCTTGTCACCCCTGTCAGGTCCGCCCCTCCTGCCGGTGGCGCAGCTCAGCAGTCGTTATTGTTTACATTTGGGCACACAACTTTCCGGTTCACCTGCACACCTCCGTCATCCACCGACTCCTACTCCCCCTGGTGCAAGAACATTTCTGAGACATTAAACCCTTTTATGCTGCCTCCCGCCAGGTGGCAATCCCACGGTCGTATTTTTTACATTTGGGCACACGCATCAGGGTTCCCTGCACAGCCTCCGTTAGTCCCTGACCCCCACTCCCCCCTGGTGCGGAAGTCTCTTGGACTATTAACACTTTCTGCGCCCCCCCCCAGGGGGCTGCAGCTCACGGACGTAAAAGTCGCGGCGGGGTAGTTTATATTGGCGGTTCCGGACGTAAATACTAGAGTAGGGAAAAAAATCGGGGTGGCTATGGCATCGGACTTTTTTTTTTTTTTTTCTTGCGATTCCCCGGGCTTTTGCGGTTTCCCGGGCCAGGCCCCCCCTATTAGTCCGGGAAAAGAGGTTTGTGTGTATAATATATTAAAATATTATATATATATATATTATAAATATTTATATAAAAATATTTATATATAAATTTTTATATATTATATTTTATATATATTTTTTATAATATAATATATATATTTTTATTATATATATTTAATTTATATAATATAATATTATATATTTATATATATTTTATATATATATATATATATATTATATTTATATATAATATATATTTAAGATATTAATTTTTAAAATATATATAATTTAAAATTTATATATATATATATTATTATATATATTTTAATTTATATATATAATTTATAATTATATATTTAATAATAAAATATTTATATATAATATTATTTATATATATATATATATATAATATATTATATATATATATTTATATATAAAAAATTTTTATATATAAAAATATATATATAATATATTTTATTTATATATATTTATATATTTTTAAAAATTATTTAAAATAAAAATAAATATATAAATATATATTATATAAAAATATATTTAATATATAATTATATATATAAATATATATAATATATTAAATTTTAAAATATATATATATAAAATAATTATATATATATATAAAAAGATATAAAAAATATATTATAATATATTATTATATATATAAATTTTTATTTATATATAAAATATTATATATAAAATTTTATATTATATTTTATATATATATATTTATAATATATATTTTATATATATTTATATATAGTATATATATATATATATATATATATTTATATAATTATATTATATTATTTATATATATATTTAAAAAATTTTAATATAATATAATATATTATAAATAATATTATATAATTATAATAGATATTTTTTATAATAAAATTTTAATTTTTTTAATTTAATTTTTAAATATAATAATTATATTATAATTTTATTAAAATTTTTATAATTTTTTAAAATATATATATATATTTATTATATAAATTTAAAAATATTATATATATTAAAATTAAAATATTAAATAAAATTTTTTATATAATATAATATATATTAATTAATTATATATTTATATATAATTATATATTATATATAAATATTATTATATATAATATAATTTATATATATATAATATAATTATAATATATATATTAAATATTATATTTTATTTTAAATATATATAAATAAAATTATTTTAAAATTTTTTATATATTATAAATTATATTAATAATATATATAAAATATATATTATATTATATATATTATATTTTATATATATAATTTATATATAATATATATTATATATATATTAAAATATATTTATATATTTAAAAAATAATAATTAAAATTTTTAAAAATTTAAAAAATAAAATTTAATTAAATAATAAATTTTTTAAATTATTATAAAAAAAATAAATTTTAAAATTCATAATTTAATATATAATTTTTTAAAATTTAATTATATATAAAAAATATATAAAAATTAAATTTTTTAAAAAAAATATTTTTAAATTAAAAACCAAATATTTTGAAAAAAAAAATATTTTTAAAAATTAATTTTAAAATTTTAAAATTTTAATTTTTAATTTAAATAAAATAAAGTTATGTAAAAAATTTCTTAGAAAAATGGTAGGAAAATTTTTTTAAAAAAAAAGCCTGAAAGCATTAGTTTTAAACCGAAAAGTTTTTTTAAATTTAGGGTTGGGGAAAAAAAAAATAGGGTTTTTAAATAAATAAAAAAAAGGGAAATTTTAAAATTAAAATTTTCTTTTTTTAAATGGGGGGGGCGAACCCAAAATTAAAAACAAAAGGAAAAAAGGGGGGGGAACAAAAAAAAAGGTTTAAAAATTTTAAAAGCATCAAAAGAAAATTTTTTTGAAAAATAAATTTTTTTTTGGGTTGGGATTTGGGGGGGGCCCCCCCCCCCCCCCCCCCCTTTTGAAGGGAGGTAATTTTGCTCAGTGGGGGGAGTAAGGATGAAAAAAAAAAAAAAAAAATAAATTAAAAAAAAAAATTTAATTTTTTTTTTTTTAAAATGGGTAAATGGGAAGATGGAGTTTTTAGGATATAAAGTAGGGGTGAAGTATATTATTCTTTTTCCCACATTTAACGTCTAGTGAGTGACTTGAAAGGGGAAAATAGTGCCCAGCGGTCAAGAACGTATATCGTGGAAATGAGTTACTTTAGAGGAGAATGTGGAGTGAGGATATTGGTGGTGTGAGCATTGACAATACACAATGCACGTATAAAAAAAAGTAACATGGGAGTGTGTGCAAACAGATTGAAGTGGTATGATTGTTGAATGAAATAATTTGAGATTGTTTGGGTAAACTAAAAGGACGAAGTGAGAGGTTATGTGAAAATAAAATAAATAAATGCCCTACCGTAGATAACACTAAAGTCGCCAGGACAACGTTTCTTTCTAAAATTTAAATTTCCCAGGAAGGCAGGTAAAGGACAGAGAAAACCCATTAGACATGAACACGGAATCACTACAAGTAATGTTACTGCAGGTTGGGGAGGAGGCCACAACAACTAAAAGGGAAATTTGAAATTTATATAGCAGGTCAAAAAGAGGCAAATTTAAATATGAAAATATACAATCTTGGTGTTTATAATGGTGAAAGGAGACGAGCCGTAAAGTCAAGCTAACCAAAAGGAAAAAAGAAACTAACAAAAAAATGTTGCCCACATTTTTATTGCCATCAATAGAAAATATTTGGAAATTATCCACCAAACCACTCTCTCTATTAGTAGAGGGGTGATTTGTCCCCCCCCCCCCCCCCCCCCTTGTGAGGGAGATATAGTTTGCTCATCGTAAGGGAGAGTAAGGATGCATATAAATATAATTATAATGGTAATGGATGGAAAGTAAGGTAATTTTCTCCCTTTTAAACTCCCTAATGACTCCGCACTAACTACCTGACAACTAAGTCCATGCCAATCATGTACCACCCTATTTGTGAACCAGTTGCTCCCTATTTCCTTTTTAAATCTACGTTTTTCCAGTTTGAATCCGCTACTTTTAGTTCTACCCTGATTACTAGCCGTAAGAACTTTTCCTAATCTCCTTTATTGTATCCCTTTAACCACTTAAAAACTTATATCAGATTGCCCCTTACTCTACGCCTCTTAAGTGAGTGTAGATTTAATAGCTTAAATCTCCTCTCATAACTATAGTTACGCATCCCCTGTATCATTTTGGTCATCCAATCTGCAGATTCTAACAAGGCTACATCCATCCTGTAATACTGGGACCAAAACTGAACCGCATAGTCTAGACCTCACCTAGACTACGTATACAAAATTTGGATTGATTTGAATAACATTTGGAGGTGTGACACGAGGCCATTCCGAGTCCCCCCTGTGTTTAAGATGCAGTGAGTATTAGCCCCTCAAAGGAGGTGGTTGGGGTATCGTGGGCCCATAACCCACTCATTGTTGCCCGGTTTCTGTGGACATCAGGGAGGCCTTTGTAGCAAATGGGAACCTCTTTCGGTGCTCCTCAATGACTTGCAAGAGGAACTGATGCTGTTCTTCGTTCTTGGTGAGGAGGGCATTATACTCTTGCATTAGGCCCTAGGGGGCGACTCCTCTCTGCAAAATCGTTGACCACCTTGATGTTCTGAAAGGTCTTGCTTGCCTCTGCAAATTCTGGCAGATCCTTCCCCTTCTCTGGATCCTGATGAAGGAACTTCTGTGACACCCCAAAGTTGTCAAGAAGCTTGGTGGAGTTACTAGTGACAAAATCTGCCAGTCTTTCTTTCAGGATTTGTGGGTGTCGGATCCAATTTTATACGAGGCGGATTTTCTTGACCCTTATCTCTCAAGGCTGAAACCATGGCTCTCTTCACAGCAGCAGGCACTTGTGAATCAAAGCGGCCCAAAATCACCAAATTTTCACTAAGATACCCGAGATGATGGCAAAATGTGTTGGTGGTGTGCTTCCTCACAGGCATAGCACCATAACACAGCTAGGCTCCTACGTCCTCGCCAGCCAGTGTCTTCATCACTAATCCAGGTTATACACTTCCCTGGATAACAAACAAAAGTACCACTAGTATCCCCGGTCGCCTCACCACGGTGGGAGAAAAGCGCAGCACAAAACACTATCGCACTATCGTCTCCTCGCTGTCCAGTCCACAGTCCAGCCGCTAAGAAGGTAAATAAACAAGGATAGTGAATATAAAAGTACTCTATCTTTATTGAATATTACTGCAGATTTATCACCAGTACTTATATTGATTTATTCCTGATATTTGTATTATTAGTATTGCGATATTTAATAGGCTGCTTACACTGAAGTAGTAGTACGGTAGGTAGTGTAAAAATAGTGATACCCTCATGTCGTATTTGTGGTTGGGTTGATATTAAACTGTTTTCTTTCTATATTACCACAGTTTATATTTACTTGGTTGTTTTCCATTGAATATTTGTTGTTTTGTTAGATAATAGCAATATCTAATAACACTGGGGAACACATTTTTGTTGAGCTATAGGTCTGACACTTGGTAATTTTTGGGTGCTGAATCCAAAACTGATCTCAGTTTTTCTCTATCACGTCAAGTTTTTGAACTAGGATTTTCGTTTTCTTAAAAAATATGAAAAATACTGTACATAACAGTAACAGTGCTTATTTTATAAAAAGTTGCAAATGTTAACATACAATGAAAAATGAAAGAAATAGGCATGAATAGAATGTTTATTTAACATTATCATGTTTTAGAAAGGGAATAAGGGGGCTTTTTTTTTAATTGGTGCAGGTTAAGGTAAAAATTACGTTTGTAGCTTTGTCTGGAGTGTTCAACTTGAGGACTATCGCTTTTGATGCTCCAACAATAGTCAGCCATCATAGGCACACCCCCTCTACCCTGGTAACGTTCTTCCATAACCTTCAAATTTTGGGTAAAATCGTTCACCTTGCTCGTCGCTAGCAGCACCAAGTTTTTCCCGGAAAGTTGGCAAGATGGCTATGCAAAAAATGTACTTTAATACTCATGTTGCAACCAAGCGCTTTGTAGCTCTCCAATAGTTTCTGAACAATTTCTGTGTAATTACTTCCCACGTGAAATTTCCAAGAAAGTTCTAGACGACGTCTTTTGAATGATACCCAAGCATTCTTTTCAAGGTCTGACATAGTACCGTTGAAATGTTTCATCTTTGATGAGCTGTCGAATTTGTGGGACCATCAAACACACCGGCCTTGATTTTTTCAATTGACAGTCCAGGAAATGCCAAGATGATGTACTTCAAACAAATCGCCATCAGTTTACAATGCTTTTACAAATTTTTTCATGAGACCTAGTTTTTTGTGCAGAGGTTTGGGGAATATTATTTTCTTCCTGTCAACAAGTGGGTCATGTACAATGTTAGGATCTCCAGGTTTAAGATCAGATCTCGGAGGGCCCAAATTCGTCTGAACCCAATGCTTCTCTCGGGCTCTGCTATCCCACATACAGAGAAAGCAGGGATAACTTGTGTATCCAAAGTTGTTGACCAAGAAGGAAGGACCACCATTTTAAGGTCAACACAGATGATCCAATTGTGTTTTTTCATATTGCAAAAAACTCAATGACTCTCTTTTCATCTCCATATTCTTCACGAAGACAGACCGAAGCCCAATAGGGACTGCGCCAAACAAATTGCCATTGTGTAGAAGGACACACTTCAAGCTCCGCTTTGAGCTATCAATAAACAAACGCCAGTCATTTGGATTGTAGATTGAAAGCCCTAATTCCTTCAGTAAACCAGGAATGTTATGGCAAAACACAAAACCGCTGGCACTTCGAAAGTACTGCAGAAATGTACTTTCCCCTGGTTTGAAAGTATGATACCTCACTCCTTTTTCAAGTATGTTTTTCTCGTTCAGTCTTGATGCTAGTATTTCTGAAGCTTTTTTGGATAGGCCCAAAACACGTGCTAAATCCTTCAACTCGTGCTGATCAAATCCCCTACGAACTGAATCCTCGTGAATGTCAAAATCTGCATCATT
>JACEEZ010008550.1:27500-35000 GCA_016584305.1 Chionoecetes opilio | reverse complement strand
CATCAGGGAGGCTTTGTAGCAAAATGGGAACCTCTTTCGGTGCTCCTCAATGACTTGCAGAGGAACTGATGGCTTGTTCTTCGTTCTTGGTGAGAAGGGGCATTTATACTCTTGCATTAGGCCTAAAGGTGCGCTCCTTCTCTCTGCAAATCGTTGCCCTTCATGTTCTGAAAGGTCTTGGCTTGGCCTCTGCAAAATTCTCGTCTGGCAGATCCTTCCCCTTCTCTGGATCCTGATGAGGAACTTCTGTGAACACCCCAAAGTTGTCAAGAAGCGTTGGTGGAGTTACTAGTGACAAAAATCTGCCATCTTTCTTTCAGGAATTTTGTGGGGTGTCGGATCCAATTTTATACGAGGCGGATTTTCTTGACCCTTATCTCTCAAGGCTGAAACCATGGCTCTCTTCAAAGCAGCAGGCACTTGTGAATCAAAGCGGCCCAAAATCACCAAATTTTCACTACAGATACCCGAGTGTATGGCAAAATGTTTGGTGGTGTGCTTCCTCACAGGCATAGCACCATAACACAGCTTTAGTCCCTCCTACGTCCTCGTGCCAGCCAGTGTCCTTCATCCACTAATACCAGGTTATACACTTCCCTGGATAACAAACAAAAGTACTCACTAGTATCCCCGTTCCGCCTCACCACGGTGGGTAGAAAGTGCGCAGTCACAAACAACTATCGCATAGCTTGAATCGTCTCCCCTCGCATGTCCAGGCTCCCAGTCCAGCCGATAAGAAGGTAAATACACAAGGATAGTGAATAAAAGTACTCTATCTTTATTGAATCTTACTGCAGATTTAATCACCATACTTATTTGAATTTATTCCTGATATTCGTTATTATCTAGTATTGCGTATTTAATAGGCTGCTTACACTGAAGTAGTAGTACGGTAGGTAGTGTACAATTAGTGATACCCTCATGTCGTCTGTTGTTGGGTTGGGTCTGTATTTACAAAATGTTTTCTTCTTTTCTATATTACCACAGTTTTTATTTACTTGGTTTGTTTTCCATTGATATTTGTTGTTTGTTCGATAATAGCAATATCTAATAACACTGGGGAACAAATTTTTTTCACAAAAAAAATGTTACTAGTGGGTGGGGAGTAAAGGGAAGTAAAGGGGAGTCAAGGGGAGTCAAAGATGGAAGGAGATGAGATTCCACGTTAATATTCAGGATCAAACGCTCGGGAGGCTGAAGGGAACGTTGCTACTTAATGAAGACTGTAATGGCGGAAATATGTATGAGTGCATAAAGTAGATGGACGCGCGCGCACGCACACACGCACGCACACACACACACACATACACACACACACACACACACTCAACTCAACTCCCTCAACTTATCTAATTGCAATAGCACAGTTACTCTATTAAGTTTAAATATTCGTTCAATACCTTCTAAATCTACTACAATATTTTTCCTTACTTCTGTTTTATACTATACCTAATACTGGTATGAGAATGACATTTCTGGGTTTCACATAAACAAGAATGCTTGACCAGTGCTTGTTCCCTTATACGCAACTACCAGGTACTAATATGTTTCAGAAGTTGCAGAAACAGGTATGGGGGGAAGGAATAGCGATATATGTTTTACTAGTAAGTATTACACAACTCTGGGTCTGATGATTTTTCATCTGCTGAACAATTCTTTGGATGTTTGGTTGTTTGTTACATACTCTATGGTTAAACTGTACTTATATTTTGTATTTATAGCCAACCAGTGGTCATCTAAAAATGTTTTTTCTGACTTCTTTAACGGATATTCTAACATTAGCAAGGGATAGAAAGTATGATGGCATATTTTCCCTTGGAGATTTCAATTTGGACCTGATGACCTACAATGACAACAATTTGGACCTGATGACCTACAATGACAACAATTTGGACCTGATGACCTACAATGACAACAATTTGGACCTGATGACCTACAATGACAACAATTTGGACCTGTGGACCTCAATGACCACAATTTTGGACTGAATGACCTACAATGACAACAATTTGGACCTGATGACCTACAATGACAACAATTTGGACCTGATGACCTACAATGACAACAATTTGGACCTGATGACCTACAATGACAACAATTTGGACCTGATGACCTACAATGACAACAATTTGGCCCTGATGACCTACAATGACAACAATTTGGGACCGCTGACCTACAATGTGACAACAATTTTTGGACCTGTATGACCTACAATGACAACAATTTGGCCATGATGACCTACAAGACAACAATTTGGCCTTATGACCTACAATGACAACAATTTGGCCCTGATGACCTACAATAATAAAAAAACAAATTTTGGACCTGAGACCTACATGACAACAATTTTGGACCTGATGACCTACGCAATGACAAACAATTTGGACCTGATGACCTACAATGACAACAATTTGGACCTGATGACCTACAATGACAACAATTTGGACCTGATGACCTACAATGACAACAATTTGGACCTGATGACCTACAATGACAACAATTTGGACCTGATGACCTACAATGACAACAAATATGTACATGGATTAATTAGCATAATGTACTCATTTTCTTTGTTTCCATTAATCACTAGGCCCACTAGAATCACCAACACTACTGCAACACTGATAGATCACTTAATGGCTCACAGGTCGAATTCAATGTAGTATCTCATGTGGAAACAGACATATCTGTACACTTTCCGATAATTTCTCCTCAGTTTAAAAACTAACACCCTTAAAGTAAAAAACCCCTCATAATAAGAATTAGAATATATCGAATGTAACTCTTGACATGTTCAGTAATGGACTCTAAGCCAACATGCATTAGGTCCTACAAATATTCCATTCAGAGTTTGATCAACTATATCAGAAACACTTCCAGTGAAAAAAATCCGTCCCCCTTTCCGCACCGAAGATAACATCAGCCCCTGCATTACTCGGCCCTAAAAAACAGTATTAAAGAAACACAATAGACTGAAAGGCTCGCAAAAAAATGGCCCTTAACATTATAATGCACCTATCGTCTTTACAGGAACAATTAACTTCTTATTACAAGAGAGGCAAAACATAAATTAATTTATAAAGATCAACTCATCTAACCAAGGTAATCTAAGTCACATTGGAAAACAATAATTCCAATATGTGGCAAGAGCGTCAAGCCCAAACCAATAAACAGCAATAGAGTTACTGCCACCCTGTGTACCCACTTCTCACAAATTTACCGAACACTTTTTTAAGAATGGGAAACATTACACCAATGATCATGTCAATGAAGATTATGTCAAGTATTTACTAACCCTCGTCTCTTTTTTCTCTATATCTAGCCCCAACTAAATCGTATAGACATTGAAAAAGTAGATAAATCACGTCAAATCTACGCTTCCGGAGTTGATGACATTCAGCTATAGCCTAAAATATACTTCACTTTACTGTCACCTCCCTTGATGCACATTTTCAATCTCTGTCCTTGAAGACAGGAACTTTTTCCAGAGACTTTAAAAAAGCGAAAGTAATTTCCCTTATACAAATCTGGCAAAAGAAACTGATATTAATAATTATAGACGAATCTCGATTTTACCACTATTCAGTAAGATACTAGAAAAAATTATTACTCATCGTTATAGTGATTACTTTAGAAAAATAAACATTGGCTCACTTTTTATCAGCATGGTTTTTCCGAGCTAATCATCTAACGTCAGCAATTCTTCAGTTGTCCCTCCAATGTTTCACAAGCTATTAGATGAAAAATATATGTTATTGGACTATTCATGATTTTTCTAAGGCTTTGTACCCTACAACCATGATATTCTCCTTAAAAACGCGTGAAAATATGGGTACAAGGACTGCCTTACAATGATCTTTAAAATGTGACATAGTAATAGACACATCGGTCTTATTGTACTCTTCAAAATCTTCGAATACCAAATTTGTATACAGGTGTTTCCACACAGGATCTGTTTTAGTGACCAATCCTATTTCTCACATACATGATGACATTATATACTTCTAGCACTAAATTCAAATGTCCAATATATGCAGATTACGCCAATCTTATAATAGAGCCGATACAAATATTTCCTCCTTATATCTCAATTTATGGTACGGATTTAAATTATTTATATTAAATGGATTAAATCTAATAAATTAAAGCTCAATATTTCCAAGACAAAAGGATTTATTCTCTTTCAAAAATAGATCTGCTGGTAAAAAATTATTTGCCTCCATTAATGCTAGAGGGTAAAATTAATAGAACGCTGCCTATACAAAATTCTTGTGTATATATTTGATGAATATTTAAACGGAACCATCCTATTAAAAGAGGTCTGTTTAAAGCTATACAGAGTTGTGGTGTGGGCTGTACAGAGTAAGGAATCAATCTTTAACAACGTATGCAATGATAATTTTTATTATACATTATGTTACCCTTATATAATTATTTATATCTGTATGGGCTATGGTACTTGGCCGTCTTTCCTAGACAAACTAATAGTGGCACACAAAGAAAATTTTAAGTTGTTATTTCTTTTCATAGGAAAATTGACTCCCCAGCCCACATATTCTCTAACCATAATCTGTTTAAAATGTAAATGATTCATAAGTATATTTATATTATTAATCATATTTAGAAAACTTAAATTATTCTGAACCTCACTTTTTGAATTCCATAACAGACAACCCATCAAAGAGAAGTATGACTGTAATCTTAAGTGTCCACGATTAACACAACACTCTTTTAAAAAATTAATTGTGTGTAATGGTCTCATACATGGAACACACTGACCAACAGACATCAAAAAGTTTACTGCTACTGACAATTATTTATGTTCTAAGAGAAAATTCAAAACACACTTTTGCTAGCTAACCAGAGTTCTTAAGCCACTCATTAATAAACCTTGAATTTTGTAAATATCTTATTGTTATTATTGTTGTTATTATGTTAGTATTTATTTACTTAGGTAACAATACCTGATCAATGTAAAAAACTGTTATTACAGGGTTGTCCTTAATACATATTGTATCTATATATTAAATTCAGTCTGTCAGGGAGCTGAACGCTCGACCGACTGTGCCTCACACTACTAATATCAATCTCAGTTTATATTGCAATATTGGATGGCAATAAATTTACTTACTTACTTACTTACTTACTTACTTACTTACACACACGCACACGCACACGCGCACGCGCACACGCACAGGCACACACACAGTCACACACACACACACACACACACACAGTCACACACACAGTCACACACACACACACACACACACACACACACACACACACACTGAACATAAATAAACAATAAATAAAATAATAACGAAAATTCAATCTTAACCTTATGCAAGACTTCCTTAATTACTAAAAAAGAAAAAAAGCACAATTGGTCGTTAGAAGAAGAATACAGAGTAGACCAAACCAGGAACCTTTTATTGCAGATAACAAGACTAAGGAGTGAGAAGGCGATTAATGAGAAGGTCAATACTACAAGAGTTAAGGACTTTGAGTGTGAAAAGAGCAGATAAAAGAGGAGGAGGAGGAGGGAGATAGGGAGGGAGAGAAGTAGTAGAGGAGGAGGTAAGGAGGTAACGACCCGGGGTAAACATGGAAGGCGGAAACGACCCAGGGTAAACATGGAAGGCGGAAACGACCCAGGGTAAACATGGAAGGCGAACGACCCCAGGGTAACATGGAAGGCGCGAAACGACCCAGGTATAACATGGAAGGGCAGAAACGACCCAGGTAACATAGGAAGGCGGAAACGACCCGGGGTAAACAGAAGGGGCCGGAAACAGACCCAGGTTAACATGGAAGGCGGAAACGCCCAGGGTAAACATCGGAGGCGGAACCGACCCGGGTCTACATGGAAGCGGAACGACCCAGGGTAAACATGGAAGGCGGAAACGACCCAGGGTAAACATGGAAGGCGGAAACGACCCAGGGTAAACATGGAAGGCGGAAACGACCCAGGGTAAACATGGAAGGCGGAAACGACCCGGGGTAAACATGGAAGGCGGAAACGACCCAGGGTAAACATGGAAGGCGGAAATACGACCCGGGTAAACATCGTTAAGCTAGGCGAAACGACCCAGGGTAAACATGGAAGGCGGAAACGACCCAGGGTAAACATGGAAGGAGGAAACGACCCAGGGTAAACATGGAAGGCGGAAACGACCCAGGGTAAACATGTAAGGCGGAAACGACCCAGGGTAAACTGGTAGGCGGGGAAACGCCCCAGGGTAAACCATGGAGGGCGGAAACGACCCGACGGGTACAACATGGAAGGGCGGAAACGACCCAGGGTAAAACTGGAAGGCTGAAACGACCCGGGGGTAAACATGGAAGGCGGAACGACCCTCGGTAAAACATGGAAGTCGGAAACGACCCAGGTAAACATGGAAGGCGGAAACTCCCAGGGTAAACATGGAAGCGGAAATCGACCCAGGGTAACATGGAAGGCGGAACCCCAGGGTAAACAGGAAGGCGGAAACGACCCGGGGTAAACTGGATGCCGGAAACGACCCAGGAACATGGAAGGCGTCAAAACGACCCAGGGTAAACTGAGGCGGAAACGACCCGGGGTAAACCATGGAAGGCGAAACACCCGGGGTAAACACTGGTGCAGGCGGAAACGAACCCAGGGTATCACTGGAAGGCGGAAACGACCCGGGAAAACATGGAAGGAGAACGCCGTCAGGGTAAACGTGGAAGGCGGAAACGACCCTGGCGCTAAACATGGACAGGCGGAAACGATCACCCGGGTAAACATGGAAAGCTCGGAAACGACCCGGGGTTAAACATGGAAGGAGAAACGACCCAGGGTAAACGTGGAAGGCGGAAACGATCCCAGGGTAAACTGGAAGGCGGAAACGCCCGGGTACATGGGAAGGCGGAAACGACCCAGGGTAAACATGGAAGGAGGAAACGACCCAGGGTAAACATGGAAGGCGGAAACGACCCAGGGTAAACATGGAAGGCGGAAACGACCCAGGGTAAACATGGAAGGAGGAAACGACCCAGGGTAAACATGGAAGGCGGAAACGACCCAGGGTAAACATGGAAGGCGGAAACGACCCAGGGTACATGGGAGGCCGGAAACGACCCGGGGTAAACATGGAAGGAGGGAAACAACCCAGGGTAAACGTGGAATGGGAACGCCCAGGGAAACATGAAGGCGGAAAGGACCCCGGCGTAAACATGGAATGTATGAAAACGACCCAGGGTAAACATGGAAGGAGGAAACGACCCAGGGTAAACATGGAAGGCGGAAACGACCCAGGGTAAACATGGAAGGAGGAAACGACCCAGGGTAAACATGGAAGGCGGAAACGACCCAGGGTAAACATGGAAGGAGGAAACGACCCAGGGTAAACATGTAAGGAGGAAACGACCCAGGGTAAACATGGAAAGGCGTAAACACCCAGGTAAAACATGGAATGGAGGAAAACACCCAGGCGTAAACATGGAAGGAGGAAACGACCCGGGGTAAAACATGGA
>JACEEZ010008550.1:0-22500 GCA_016584305.1 Chionoecetes opilio | reverse complement strand
TTGTTGGAGACGATGTAGTGGGCGGGGCTTAAATAAATACCTCACAGGTCATTGTTGGAGACGATGTAGTGGGCGGGGCTTAAATAAATACCTCACAGGTCATTGTTGGAGACGATGTAGTGGGCGGGGCTTAAATAAATACCTCACAGGTCATTGTTGGAGACGATGTAGTGGGCGGGGCTTAAATAAATACCTCACAGGTCATTGTTGGAGACGATGTAGTGGGCGGGGCTTAAATAAATACCTCACAGGTCATTGTTGGAGACGATGTAGTGGGCGGGGCTTAAATAAATATCTCACAGGTCATTGTTGGAGACGATGTAGTGGGCGGGGCTTAAATAAATACCTCACAGGTCATTGTTGGAGACGATGTAGTGGGCGGGGCTTAAATAAATATCTCACAGGTCAATCAATGGTGGAGACGATGTATTGGGCGGGGCTTAAATAAATATCTCACAGGTCATTGTTGGAGACGATGTAGTGGGCGGGGCTTAAATAAATACCTCACAGGTCAATCAATGGTGGAGACGATGTAGTGGGGGGGCTTAAATAAATATCTCACAGGTCAATCAATGGTGGAGACGATGTAGTGGGCGGGGCTTAAATAAATACTTCACAGGTCAATCAATGGTGGAGACGATGTAGTGGGCGGGGCTTAAATAAATACCTCACAGGTCAATCAATGGTGGAGACGATGTAGTGGGCGGGGCTTAAATAAATATCTCACAGGTCAATCATTGGTGGAGACGATGTAGTGGGCGGGGCTTAAATAAATACCTCACAGGTCAATCAATGGTGGAGACGATGTAGTGGGCGGGGCTTAAATAAATACCTCACAGGTCAATCAATGGTGGAGACGATGTAGTGGGCGGGGCTTAAATAAATATCTCACAGGTCAATCAATGGTGGAGACGATGTAGTGGGCGGGGCTTAAATAAATACCTCACAGGTCATTGGTGGAGACGATGTAGTGGGCGGGGCTTAAATAAATATCTCACAGGTCAATCAATGGTGGAGACGATGTAGTGGGCGGGGCCCTTAAATAAATATCTCACAGGTCAATCAATGGTGGAGACGATGTAGTGGGCGGGGCTTAAATAAATATCTCACAGGTCAATCAATGGTGGAGACGATGTAGTGGGCGGGGCTTAAATAAATACCTCACAGGTCAATCATTGGTGGAGACGATGTAGTGGGGCGGGGCTTAAATAAATACCTCACAGGTCAATCATTGTTGGAGACGATGTAGTGGGCGGGGCTTAAATAAATACCTCACAGGTCAATCAATGGTGGAGACGATGTAGTGGGCGGGGCTTAAATAAATACCTCACAGGTCAATCATTGGTGGAGACGATGTAGTGGGCGGGGCTTAAATAAATATCTCACAGGTCAATCAATGGTGGAGACGATGTAGTGGGCGGGGCTTAAATAAATACCTCACAGGTCAATCATTGGTGGAGACGATGTAGTGGGCGGGGCTTAAATAAATATCTCACAGGTCAATCAATGGTGGAGACGATGTAGTGGGCGGGGCTTAAATAAATACCTCACAGGTCAATCATTGTTGGAGACGATGTAGTGGGCGGGGCTTAAATAAAATACCTCACAGGTCAATCATTGTTGGAGACGATGTAGTGGGCGGGGCTTAAATAAATACCTCACAGGTCAATCATTGGTGGAGACGATGTAGTGGGCGGGGCTTAAATAAATATCTCACAGGTCAATCATTGGTGGAGACGATGTAGTGGGCGGGGCTTAAATAAATATCTCACAGGTCAATCAATGGTGGAGACGATGTAGTGGGCGGGGCTTAAATAAATACCTCACAGGTCAATCATTGGTGGAGACGATGTAGTGGGCGGGGCTTAAATCACTACCTCACAGGTCAATCAATGGTGGAGACGATGTAGTGGGCGGGGCTTAAATTAATACCTCACAGGTCAATCAATGGTGGATACGATGTAGTTGGGCGGGGCTTTAAAATAAATACCTCAACGGTCATCCATGGTGGGACGATGTAGTGGGTCACCCTACTAATAAAAGATATAAATCAAACTGGAGAGAGTGCCAAAAAAAGTTACTAAAATGATTCCAGCCGGCGCTTGGCGAAACAAGCCATTACGAAGAGGGCGAGTTGAAGGAACTTAACTTGTTCAGACTTTGTCAAAACGTAGGTTGCGAGGAGACTTATATAATTGTTTAAAAAATTGTTCCCATGGCTTCGATAATGTTAACTAAACGCACGTATTTGAATATTGATTGGACAAGCACTACTCGTAGGAATGGATACAAGATCATTGGTAAGCGATTTTCGGTCACATGAAGGGAAGCACTTTTTCTTTAATAGATTTTGTCATATCTGGAACTCTCTTCCAGCCAAGTAGTTAATATAACACGGTTGAGTGCGTTTAAGAACAAACTAGATAAATACTTAGCATCAACTGCCACACTCGCTTTTTTTTTTTTTTTTTCATTTTTTTTTTTCATGGTGGCCTATACGCCTGAGGCAGTGTGACTCCAGGGCTCGGATGGTAGGCTCTGGAGGGTTCATCTTGAGGGGTTTTTGATGGTTTTCGTGCCTTGCCCGTTTGTGGCGCAGGCAGGTTTCTTATAGTGGCACCATGTGGACTCATGCCGCCCCCATGTGGTCTTTCGATGCACTCCGCAGTCGAAGGTAAAGTTGATAGGCAGGTGCAATGTGGGTGGTTCTTATGCCACTCGATGGTTGCAGAAAGGTTAGGGGTTTCCTCGGGATCGAACTCGGTCACCGAGAAACGCCAGTCGGAGAATCTAACCGCTCCGCTCCGCCCTCCCCATTTACCCGTAGGGCCGATTATTTTCGGCCCTACGTGAACTCCTTTTTTTTTGTAAGGCGTTAACTTTACTTAGAGTCGTCTCTCTTCAATCTTTCCTTCCAGGGGCAAGTTTTTTTCTATACTGCATGGTGATTTTTCTCACTTTTTCCTGCCGGCCTCGGCCGGAGGGAGATGTTGTGTGGAGTGAGCCTTCAACTTTACTATTCTGTTACCTCTACATGTAGACACTATAGTGGTAGAAAGTAGTCACACAGACAGCCTCGTTTGTGCCCAGTAGGCTGTTGCTTGTGCTGCCTGTTTTCTTCCTTTGTATTCCTCTCCTCCTCCTCCTCTCCTCCTCCTCCTCCTTCATTCCCGTCATCCATCATTCTTCTCCTTCTCTTAATCAGCTCCTTCTCTTTTCTCTTCTCTCCTTATCACAAACCATATTTGAGATACCTCTCCCTTCCCATCCTTCCCTCTCCTTTCCCTCCTCTCTCCCACTCCCCTCTCCCTCTCCTCCTCTCTCTTCTCATCCCTCTTATCTCCCTCCTCCCTCCCTTCCCCTCTCTTCTCTCCCCCTCCCTCCCTCCCTCTCTCTCCCTTTTCTCTCTCATCTTCCCTCCTTCTCTCCATCATTCTCTCTCTTCCCTCCCTCCCTCCCTCCTTCTCTCCCTCCAGTACGCACACACTATCTCTCCGGAGACTCATTGGTCTTGTTCTCGCCCGCCGTGCGACAATCGGTATTTTTCGGGTAAATGTGATTTTCAATTCATCTTTCCCCTTTATTTTTTTATTTCTATATCTATTGGTTACGTCAATGAATGGTTTATTTTGAGCTGTACGGGTAGGGATTTCCTATATATGAGAGAGAGGAGTAGAGAGAGAGAGAGAGGAGGAGAAGAGAGAGAGAAAGAGAGGAGAGAGAGAGAGAGAGAGAGAGAGAGTGAGAGTAGAGTGAGAGAGAGAAGAAGAGAGAGAGAGAGAGAGAGAGAGAGAGAGAGAGAGAGAGAGAAGAGACATATGAAGATCTTTTTACATACAAGCTTAAATTTTTGCTTTTTCTAAATTGATATATCGCAAAAAAAATTCTCTAAAATAATAATATAAAAGACAAAAAAAAAAGGATAGATAAACAGATAAAATAAAATTTTTGCTTTTTTATATCACTCTATGTCTCTAGAGTCTAAAATGATACTATAAAAGAAAATAATAGGAAATAGATAAATATATTTAATAATAGATCAAAATTTTTTTTTATATCATTATCTGTCTCTAAAATGATACTATATAAGAAAAAAAAATGAAGATGATCATAGAGTATAATATTATTGAGTTATTATGAATGAAGATCTATTATATCAATTTTTCACAATTTTTCACGTTACACATTTTCCCTCTGTTTCTATATAATTATCTTGACTGAGAATGATCCAATAGAGAGAAAAACAGCTGTGATAGATCAATGATGGAATAATTTAGGGCAGCAATATTGGAGATGACGGCCTTATTTTGCATCTCCCTATAATGAAATGAGGTCATCAATAGTGACGGCGACGTTTCAAGCCTGAATGACACGGACTGACGGAGCCCATAGGACTCGGACGCGCACACCTAAAAAAGCCTATCAACACGGGACTGATGGACGCCCGTAGTACTCGGACGCGCACACCTAAAAAAAGCCTGAATCAACCGGGACTGATGATACGCCCGATAGTACTCTGACGCGCCACACCTAAAAAAAGCCTGATCAACACGAGACTGATGGACGCCCGATAGGACTCGGCGCGCCACCTAAAAAAGGCTGACAACACGGGACTGAGGACGCCCGATAGGACTCGGACGCGCCCCACACTAAAAAGAATGATCAATCGGGACTGATGGAGGCCCGATAGGACTCGGACGCGCACACCTAAAAAAGCCTGATCAACACGGGACTGATGGACGCCCGATAGTACTCGGACGCGCACACCTAAAAAAGCCTGATCAACACGGGACTGATGGACGCCCGATAGGACTCGGACGCGCACACCTAAAAAAGCTGATAACACGGGAACTGATGGAGGCCCGATAGACTCGGACGCGCACACCTAAAAAAGCCTGATCAACCACCGGGACTGATGGACGCCCGAAGGACTCCGGGACGCGCCACCTAAAAAAGCCTGTCAACACGGGACGATGGAGGCCCGATGGACTCGGACGGCCCGCACACCTAAAAAAGGCCTGATCAACACGGGACTGATGGACGCCAGATAGTACTCGGACGCGCCCACACCTAAAAAGCCTGATCAACAACGGGAACTGATGGACGCCCGAATAGGACTCGGACGCGCACACCTTAAAAAGCCTGATCAACACGGCGGACTGATGGACGCCCGATGGACTCGGACGCGCACCACCTTAAAAAAGGAAAATAAATAGAAAGAAAATATAAAATGAAAATAAGTGAAGTAAAATGAAAATGGAAAAATATACTGTACTATAATTATATACTGTATATATACAGAAGAAAGTGAACAATATATAAAATGAAAGAAAAATATGGATTGAAAATAACTGAATAAAATAAAAGCTAAAAAAAAACGAAAAAGTTTTTGTCTCAAAACATGGACAAAGAAACACTAATTGAGTAAAAGCACTAGAAAAAAGGGGAAGGGAAAAAAGATGCAAAGAAAAATAATGAAGTAAAAAAAATAGAAAAAGGGAAAAAAGATGGAAAGAAAATATAATTGTGTAAAATCAGAAAATAAGTGAAAAAAATTGATGGCATGAAATAACTCTGAAGTAAAATGCAGAAAAAAGTGGAAATAAGTTAGAAAGAAAATACGAATAATAAAACAAGGAAATATATGGAAAGAAAAAAATAAACTGAAGGGGAAAGAGAAAGCATTAAAAAAATAAAGGGGAAAAAGATGGATAGAAAAATGTACATTGAACTAACATCCAAAACTCTTCTGAGTAGCACGAAAGAAAGAGCACAAGAAAAAAATGATAGAAAGTGAAAAATAAACTGACTTTAAAAAAACAAATTCTCTGAAAAAGCGAACGAAAAAAAGACAAAACAAGTTGTGCAATTGTGCATCCATCCATCACGTAATGTAGACACCCCACCCCACAGAGAAAGAAAAGCAAATAACAAAAAGCAAAAGGTAAAGTAGCTACTAGAGGCGAAGGAAAAATCTGAGGAAATGAAAAAATGTGTGTTAAAATTTACATTGAACAAAAAAAACTGAATAGGGGGAGAGAGAGAGAGAGAGAGAGACGAGAGAGAGAGAGAGAGAGAGAGAGAGAGGAGAGAGAGAGAGAGAGAGAGAGGAGAGAGAGAGAGAGAGAGAGAGAGAGAGAGAGAGGAGGAGAGAGAGAGAGAGAGAGGAGAGAAAAAGAGAGGAGAGGAGAAGGAGAGAGAGAGAGGAGAGAGAGAGACGAGAGAGATGAGAGAGAGAGACGAGAGAGAGAAGAGAGAGAGAGAAAGAGAGAGCGATGAGAGAGATAGTGTAATTTTGAGGTGTAGGCAGTCGTTATTTCCGGCCCAGTTTATTATTATTAATCTTGTAAACTTAAGGGGCCCCATCCACGTACGATTGGTCGTCTGATCGATCACGACAGACCTGATCCGATGGATTTCCTACCAACCCATAACGGATCCGACCGCACCTCAAGACTAGTTAGTTGGTGTGATAAGAAAAGGCGGAGGCGGTTCTCATCATGGCTCTCTGCCAACGAAGAATTACTTTTGTGGGAGCTGCGCGGCGGCTCTTTAACGATGAAAGTGAAACCATAAATATTGAAAATATTGTACTTTTTACTCTTTATTGATCTTTGTAACCCCGTGAGCTCAAATAGCCGACACCATTTCCCTGTGCTAACAACGCCATATGTGCGCGTGCTGTATTTCATGGCTGGCCATACGAATAAGTATTTTTACAGAATATTTGCAATATTTCGTAAGAATAATTCGCTCATGAGCATAGAAACAGCCTATCGTAGAGCATTGACTTTTGATCTTAGTCTATTAAAAGAACTTGATAAAATAGCATTTTAGCGAGATTATGATAGTCGTCATGGGTTCTGTTTTTCTTCTAAAGGAGACATTCTTTAAATATACCGAAATCTGAGAATCATGTGAAGAGCAGCAGGCTGTGAAAACACATTAGTTCAGATATTACTACTTGAATATAGCTACTTGGGAATACAGCTGTGAACTAGGGGGGGGGGGGGGAACTCAGTAGAGGCCATACCTCTGCCACGAATATGTTCATCAATTGGTTGCTATGGCAACAGTCGTCAATAAAATTTCATCACAAATGAAAGCAGTTACTTCCTTATACAAATAGGACTTGGTATACTGAGTTTGGTCAAACTATTGGTAAACTTTTTGAAAAATACTGTTAACACTAACAAAACAGACAGACAGACAGACCAGACAGACAGACAGAAAGACAGGGGGCAAAACATTGCCCCTAAAACTTCGTTGGCGAAGTAATTAGCCTCACTGTTCTCGCCTCCTTCAGTTTCTCAGCCAAACTTTCATACGCTGCCTTTTCTCTTATATCTATCTAATACTCTTTGCTTTTTATTTGTCCAATAAGTATTCATAGCTACGATAATAGTTGGATAAACTCTGTCCAGAACTGCTTGTCTGCAAAAAGCGCAATTCATCTCGATATCCTTTCGCGCCGATGTCAGTGGCGAGACTGACGGTTGGGCCTCTCCCGATCAGCACCAACGCACGATGCTGAGTCGGCTGACCAGATGATCTGTCGGATCTAAAACAAAACATGCTTGGTCGCATCCGACCAGCTGTCAGTCGGGCGGAACAGACCAAAATCACACTCCTCACCACGATCCAATCTGTGGATCCAAACCAGATCTGTCCGATGGTCGTACGACCAGGATCGCACCGTGGATGGGGTTAGTCCCTTTAACTTCCGTTTCTTGATCGATGATTACATGTGTGGTGTGTGGGTGTGTGTGTGTGTGTGTGGTGGCTGTGTGTGCGTTGTAATTATGTGGATGTGAGTATGTGTGTGGACAAGGCGTTTCGGCTTTAATTTTGTGAGCAGACGCCTTAGTTGTGTTGTGATGTGTGTGTGTTGAGAGAAGTCACGAAGCGGCTACATGTCTTAGTTATGTGGAGAGGAGAGAGGGAGGAGGGAAGGAAGGGAGAGAAGGAAGGAAGGGAGAGAAGGAAGGAAAGGAGAGAAGGAAGGAAGGAAGGAAGGAAGGAAGGAAGAAGGGAAGGAAGTGGGGGTAAGGGAAGGGGGAAGGAAGGAGGACGAAGAAGAGGGTAAGGTAGGAGGGAAGGAAGTGGGGGTAAAGGTAAGGAGGCAGGCAGAGAGTGTGGTAAGGAAGGAGGGAAGAAGACAAGGGTATAAGGAGGGAAGGATTGAGGGTAATGTGGAATATAGAGAATGAGAAACTGATAAACTGGAGAGAAGAGGAAGGAAGATAGGAAGAGGAGAAGAGGAGGAGGAGGAGGGTATATGGAAGTGGTGATGATAGTAGTGGTGGTGACTGGATTGGATTATGGAGAGGAGGGAGTGGTGGTAGTAGGATGATGGTGGAAGTTGTGTGTGGTGGTGATAGTACTAGTGATGATGGTGGTATTAGTGGTGATGGTAATGGTGGTGCGTGGTGGTTAGGTGGAAGTGAGGGGGATAGTGATGGGGCGGTATAGGAGAGAAGATACTTGTGGTGGGGTAGTAGTGGTGGAAGTGGAACAGTGGTGGTGGTGGTGGTGGTTAGGGAATGACAGTGGTGATTAATTGTGGTGGTGTGTTACATGATAGGAAGAGATTGTGGTAGTAGTGATAGTAGTAGGAGTAGTAGGAGTGGTAGCAGTGGTGGTAAGTGATGATAGTTGGTGATGGTGAGGGAATGGAAGTGGTGATATTAGTGGTTGTAACGATAATAGGAAGGGACTGTAATAGTAGTGTTGGTGGTAGTGGTAAGGGAATAGCAGACACAGTAAACGGAGACCAAGGTTAAGGCGTATAGTAAGTGGAGAAAGCGTGCAAGGAGTTGTGGCTGCATGTTTTCAATGTAGGCAAGGCAAGGCAAGGCAAGAAAAGGCAAGGCAAGGCAAGGCAACAAACAAGATAAGCTACCAGGTCCCTTTTTCTGATTTCCTCACTGGCTCAAAATTGTATAAGTCCTCCCTCGATGCCTTGGCGCAGAAACGGAAACATGTAATAGAAAGGAAAAATTTCATAGAAACGTATCATCTAACCTACAAAAGAGACAAAAAAGAAAAAAAAAGATACAAAAGGGGGAAAGGTTAGTGTTTATTTGTGATGAGAAAGAAAAGCAATTGTAAGTCCTCTCACGATGCTTGGCTGCCAGCAAAACGGACATTTTATAGAAACGGAACATTTTATAGAAACTGTCATCCTTAAACACGGAAAAGATACAAAAAGAGGGGAAGTTAAGTGTTTTTTTAGAGAAATTATCTAGAAAGAAAAGCATTGAACATTTAATAGAAACTGCATCATCGTTACCTAAAACCAAGAGAAAAAGATACGAAAGTTCATGAGTTTTTTTAGAGAAAATAGAAAAAAACACATCCGCGTGCCAACATGTTTTTGGCTTCCTTCTCAATTGAAAGTCTAAGGTAGGAATGTAAGAGAGAAGAAGGAATTAGCAACATGATAATTCCTAACCCATGGCAGAGGACTGGAATATACACGTTAAGCTTGAAAAAATACCCAAGGAAGGAGGAAGGAAGGAAGGAAGGAGGGGAAGGAAGGGAGGAATGAAGGAAGGAAGGAGGAGGAAGGGAGGAAGGAAGGAGGAGGGAGGGAGGGAGGGAGGGAGGGAAAGGAAAGAAGGAAGGAAGAAGGAAGGAAGGAAGGAAGGAAGGAGGAGGGAAGGAAGGAAGATGAATGAAGGAAAGAAGGAGGAAAGGAGGGAGGAGGAGGGAGGGAGGGAAGGAAAGAAGGAAGGAAGCGACGGAAGGAAGGAGGGAGGGAAGGAAAAGGATGGAATGCAAGGAAGGAAGGACCGAGGAGGGAGGGAGGGAGGGGAGGGAGGGAGGGAGGGAGGAGGGAGGGAGCGAAGGAAAGAAGGAAGGAAGGAAGGAAGGAGGGAAGGAAGGGAAGGAAGGATGGAATGAAGGAAGGAATGGGTGAAAGAAAAAAAAATCACACACACACACACCACACAGACCCAGACACAGGACACAGACACAGACACAGACCACACAGACAGACACACACACACACACAACCACACACTTTCATCATCATCAATAATAATAAAAAAATTACACACCCTTTTCCCCCCCTCTCATTTTTTTTATTATAAAAATTTTTTTTTTTATAAAAAGGGGTCGTGGAAATATGTACTCAATTTGGAAGCTGCAATTTACGGCAACCCTCGATAAGGCCAACAGTAGTGTCTATGCCGAGGTTACTGACAGGCTATTCCAGTTGCAGGGATACAAACTGTGGTCATTGAACCGTACGTTTTTCCATGCGAGGGCTGAAAAAAAAATATACGATTGGCATTTTAATTAAAATGTATTTTTGCAATACGCTTTGATGAAGCTTAGAAAACATAAGAAATGTCCGGTGCATAAGCAGTTTTAATAACAAAAAATAACATCACGAAATGATAACCCCGAAGAGGTATAAAAGAAACCCAAGGGTCACAGGACAGACATAGCGGGTTCTACTTTTTCTATAACTGCGTATCATATTTTTCTAATGTATCCAATTGTCTTTTTCCTGTTATATGTCACTTTGATAGAAAAAAAAAGTTATAGCGATCGCTATACTTTTTTATCTTATAAATTCTAGATAGATCATCTATAGCCTATAGATGATATGACGTTACATAAGCAAGAAAGATAAACGAGGCAACAGCCATTACTTTGCAGGGAGGACTAACCTCAAATCACACGTCAGCTCACCCCTCCTTCCTCCCTCTCCCACTCACAGTAGCGCCGCAGGACGGGGGGACTGGGGTGGCCAAGGTTGGGGCCCACAGATTTAGGTTTTAGGGTGGACATGCCATAGCCATGAAAAGAAATGGTTGAATTTCGCATTAGACCTCTGACTCAGATCTGGGGTAAACAAAAAGTTAAAGGATGGGAGCATACGCTAAGCTGTGCGTGGCATTCGATGCTCATCAGTCCGTGGCATTAGCCCTTAGAGCCTGTGGTGGGTGAGGACCCCGTTGCCAAGGGACACAGGGGCTAGTGTGACTCACGGGTACCACAGTTACCTTCACCAGGCTACCCCAGTTACCCATTTATCAACCCCGAAAGGAAGGAAGAACAGCTGGGTAGGCTGGGTCACCGACTTGCCCTGGCCGGGATCGAATCAGGGCCCGCAGGATGCGTAGCCCAGGCACGCTAGCCACTGCCAACCACGGAGGCGACAATTAGATCTGGGTGAATGATATTTCCAGGGTGGACGTGGCCACCCCTTATGATCCGCCACTGCCCACTTATTTATCTCACGCTCTCCCCATTTCCCTCCCTTCTCTCTCTACTACCTTATAACGCTGCAGAACTATGAAGAAAGCCAACCAAACAAAGCGTTGTTTGGCCAAAACTCATCCTCTCCTCCTCCCAGCTGCCTGCCACACGCGTCCTGCCTCCTCATGTTCACTCCGACTGTCGCTCGTACCAGATACTCAAGGAAAGCACACTGCTTCGAAATCCTAAACCTTCCCTTAATTTCCTTCCACGCTCTTGACTGTTGACTTTTGCCAATAATTCTTGACCTGTAAACGTTATCCAAAGTCTTAAATATAGTAAATGTGAGTAGTAATTAGTGTTGGAATAGTTTTGTTGTATTTTAAAAATTTATATTGCTCGGTTCTTTAGTGCTTCCGAAAACTCGTTAACAGCGTCGCAGGGATTATGGGTAGAATATCATCTTTTTTTTTTTGCTACGTGTTTGTGGTGGTTGAGAAAGGACTGGACTGTTTAGTTAGCAGTGGCGTAGCCTAGGTTATTATCAATGGGGGGGCACTAGGCAAGCGGAGTTCAGGGGGCCACTCTAATTCATATAGGAAGGGTTCTCCATAGGGCATATTCTAAGATCAGATCAGTGGGGGTATTTGAGAGCATTATACAGGAATACGGCAGGCCATGGCCAGGGGGGGGGAAACTGGGGAGCACAAGATTATCATGGGGGGCACGCGCATGTCAATATGGGCCCCCCGTAGCTACGCCACTGATAGCGATGTGATAGCGAGTGAGTATTTTAATTACTAGTTACCAATACAATGAAAAATCGCTTTAGTATGCTCTATCTTCTGATTTCAGTCTATGTTACTTTACTACTACTTTTACTTACTAGGGGAGGGAGAAAGAGGGGAAAAGGCAAGACTAGTAAATAGCAGGTGAAACAGAAAGAAAGGAAACATTGAGAGAGAGAGAGAGAGAGAGAGGAGAGGAGAGATGGGAGAGAGAGAGAGAGAGAGAAAGAGAGAGAGAGAGAGAGGAGAGAGAGAAGAGAGAATAGTTGTGGTGGGGTGGGTAAAGATATTCATATTGAGGCGGGAAAGTGACCCGTGAAGATATAGTGATGTTACTGACTTTGTTGCAAGACGAAAAGCTGTGTTGTTGTTGTTGTTGTTGTGGTGGTGGTGGTGGTGGTGGTTGAGAGCAGAGAACAATGAGAAAAAATTACACGCACACACACCACACACACACACACACGCAGGAGGACAGGAAGACAGACAGGACACGATAAGGCCGTAGCTAATCTCTATAATAAGTATAAGCGAAAGCCAACTGTGTCTGTCTGTCTGTCTGTGTGTGTGTGTGTGGGATATAGCGTTCCGCCCCCCCCGTGGCGCAATCACCTCTATGGGCACATTTTTGAACAGGTCGACCAGGGGAAGGTTTTTAAGCCCACTTATGAGATGATCCGATCACTTTTTTTTCTTTTTTTTTCACACAGGCACGCCGGCCTGGAGAGTGAGCACGCCTTATAATTTATAATCTTGATGGTGTCCTGCAGGCGGTTCTGCAGGCGGTCACTCTCCTCCTGCTCCTGCACTGAGGATGTGGTCCTCATACACAGATTGCCGGGCTGCAGGGCTTCGTAAGGACTCCTGAGGTCGCGTGGTCCTTCACAGCCACAGACTTTCGGCTTCCAGGACATTCGTAATTGTCCGCAGGGGCTTCGTAAGACTCCTGCAGGACCTGGTGGGTGACGTGCATGCGGCCGAGATTCCTTCTCCAATGGTGACATGCTCACCACGCAGCGCAAGGTAGTCCTGCAGCAGCCTGGCGTGTCACTGCAGCCCCTGGCGTGCTCACTTCTCCAGGCCGGCGTGCCTGTGCTGCAGGCGCACGTGTGTGGTGGGGGAGTGAGCGTGGTGAGGCATGTCACATGGAGAAGGACTCGGCCGCATGCACGTCACCCACCAGGTCATGCAGGAGTCTTACGGAAGCCCTTCAGGACAAGTACGATGTCCTGGAAGCCGAGAAGGTCTGTGGCTTGTGAAGGACCACCCGGCGACCTGCAGGAGTCTTACGAAGCCCTGCAGGCCCGGCAATCTGTGTATGAGGACCACATCCTCAGTGCAGAGCAGGAGGAGAGTGACCGCCTGCAGAACAGCCTGCAGGACACCATCAAGGATTATAAATTATAAGGCGTGCTCACTCTCCAGGCCGGCGTGCCTGTGCTGCAGCGCACCGTACTGCTGCAGCAGGGCCATGTGCTCCTGCTGCACAGCACTGTGCTGCATGCCCTGCTGTTGCAGCTCCGCGTTGACATTGTCCAACGCGGCCGCCAGGGCCTTCACCATCCCCTGGAGGACGATCCTGTCCTCCAGGGCGCTGTGGCTCGTCGCCAACAGCTCCTCCCTCTCCAGGAGGCAGCTTGCCAGCCTCGGGTCGCGCTGCTCCTGCCCCGCGGCGCTCCCCGTCGCCAGGCACATCCACAACAAGAAAACTAACGTTTTCATTGTGAAATCTAATTATATTTATTCGTTTGTGTGTGTGAAGGCAATGTTTTGATGAACCTTTGTTTCATCTCTCTCTCTTTTCATCCGTGCCATATGACCTCTGATTTCTGGCACATTTCCCCCTTTTGGCATGAAATCAAACAATCTCTCTCTCTCTCTCTCTCTCCTCTCATCTCTCTCTCTCGTCTCCTCTCTTCTCTCTCTCTCTCTCTTCTCTCTCTCTCTCTCTCTCTCTCTCTCATCCTAATTTTCATATTCCCCCTAGCTTTTTTTTTATTTTCCTCCTCCTTTCTGTAGCGTCCCCTGCCACTTTCTCTCTAGTGCCCCTTTCTCCCCCCCTTCCACTCCTCCTCCTCCTCCTCCTCCTCCTTCTCCTCATTAACCTCCTTTAATCTTTCATCTCTCCCGCATTTTTTTCTGTCCATGTACCGTAAGGGAAGAGAGAGAGAGAGAGAGAGAGAGAGAGAGAGAGAGAGAGAGAGAGAGAGAGAGAGAGAGAGGCATAAACAGCCCCTTTCTTCTTTTATGTTGTACTAGCCGCAAGCCGCCCTCCGGGCGACTTTTTGGCTAGCTCCTGTGGAGGGCTATTGGTGGCTTCGGCCCACCACCTGTGTTTGGTGGGCCTTCGGCCCACCAAACACAGACTCTCCAGATAGCCCCTTCTAACTTTCCTGAATCATGGATGTAGAAATGTATGTATTAACGCCAACCCATTCACATCACCCCCAACCCATTCACTCACCCATTACCATCACCCCCCCCCCCATTCACTCACCCATTACCCATCACCCCCCACCCATTCACTCACCCATTACCCATCACCACACACACATTCACTCACCCATTACCCATCACCCCCCATCTATTCCCTCACCCATCACCCATCACCCCCCACCCATTCACTCACCCATCACCCCACACCCATTACCCATCACCCTACATCAAGGCTTCCTCAATTCTCGCAACCCACTTTTTTTCACAATTATCGCTAATAGGCTGCTAAAAAAAAGAAGAAAAAAAGTGATCGGATCATCTCATAACTGGGCTTATGACCTTCCCCTGGTCAACCTGGTTCCAAAAATGTGGTATATGATGGGATTCCGCCACGGGGGGCGGAACCTATACCACACCCACACAGACACACACACTTTCGCTTTTATTAATATACTAGCTGCAAAGCCGCCCCCCGGGCGGACTTTTTGGCTAGCTCCTGCGGAGGGCTATTGGTGGGCCTTCGGCCCACCAAACACGGACTCTCCAGGTAGCCCCTTCTAACTTTCCTGAAATCATGGATGTAAAAATTTATGTATTCCCCCCACCCATTCACTCACCCTTCCCCCACACCCCATCCATTCACTCACCCATTACCCATCACTCCCCACCCATTCACTCACCCATTACCCATCACCACACACCCATTACCCATCACCACACACCCATTCACTCACCCATTACCCATCACCCCCCACCTATTCCTTCACCCATCACCCATCACCCCATCACCCTACATCAAGGTTTCCTCAATTCTCGCAACCCACTTTTTTTTTCGTCTCGCTAATAGGCTGCTAAAAAAAAAAAAAAAAATAGTGATCGGATCATCTCATAAGTGGGCTTAAAACCTTCCCCTGGTCGACCTGGTTCCAAAAATGTGCCATATGAGGTGATTGCGCCACGGGGGGCGGAACCTATATCACACACACACACACACACAGACAGACAGACAGACACACTTTCGCTTATATTATTATAGAGATTAGCTACGTGCCTTATCGTTGTCTGTCTGTCTGTCTGTCTGCCTGCGTGTGTGTGTGTGTGTGTGTGTGTGTGTGTATTTTTTCTCATTGTTCGTCTGCTCATCAACCACCACAACCACCACCACCACCACAACAACAACAACAACAACAGCTTTCGTCTTGCCAACAAAGTCAGTAACATCACTTATCTTCACGGGTCACTTCCGCCTCAATATTATATCTTTACCCACCCCACCACAACTATTCTCTCTCTCTCTCTCTCTCTCTCTCTCTCTCTCCTCTCTCTCTTCTCCTCTCTCTCCCCTCATCCTTTTCTCTCCTCTCTCTCTCTCTCTCTCTCCCTCTCTCCCCTCTCTCTCTCTTTTTCTCTCTCTCTCTCTCTCTCTCTCTTCTCTCTCTCTCTCTCTCTCTCTCCTCTCCTCCTCTCTCTCTCTCTCTTCTCTCTCCCCTCTCTCTCTCTCTCTCAATGTTTCCTTTCTTTCTGTTTCACCTGCTATTTACTAGTCTTGCTTTCCCTCTTTCTCCATCCCCTAGTAAAGTAAAAGTAGTAGTAAAAGTAAACAATAGACTGAAATCAGAGATAGGAGCATACTAACGATTTTTCATTGTATTGTACTAGTAATTAAAATACTCCTCGCTATCACTCGCTATCAGTGGCGTAGCTACGGGGGCCATAGGGACATAGCGCGTGCCCCCCATGATAATCTTGTGCTCCCCAGTGTTCCCCCCCACTGGCCATGGCTGCCGTATTCTGTAAATGCTCTAAACCCACACTGATCTGATCTTAGAATATGCCCTTATGGCCACCCTTCTATATGGAATTAGAGTGGGCCCCTGAATCCGCTTGCCTAGTGCCCCCCATTGATAGATACCTAGCTTTCGCCACTGCTAACTAAACAGTCCAGTCCTTTAACAACCCACAAACTACGTAGCAAAAAAAAAGATGATATTTACCCCTAATCCTCTGCGACGCTGTTACGAGTTCGAAGCACTAAAGAAACCTAGCAATATAAATTTTTGAAAAAATCCACAAAACTATTCAACACTATTACTAACTCACATTTACTAATATTTTAAGACTTTGATAACGTTACAGGTCAAGATTATTGGTCAAAAGTCAACAGGTAAGAGCGTGGGAAGGAAATAAGGGAAAGGTTTAGGATTTCGAAACAGTGTTGCTTTCCTTGAGTAAACTGGTACGAGCGACAGTCGAGAGTGAACCAGTGAGGAGGCAGGACCGCGTGTGCAGGCAGCTGGGAGGAGGAAGAGGATGAGTTTTTGGCCAAACAAACGCTTTGTTTGGTTGCTTTCTTCATAGTTCTGCAGCGTTATAAGGTAGTAGAGAGAGAAAGGGAGGGAAAGGAGAGAGCGTGAGATAATTAGTGGGCAGTGGGCCGGATCTAAGGGGTGGCCCAGGGCCACCCTTGAAAACATTCACCCAGATCTAATTGTCGCCTCCGTGGTGCAGTGGCTAGCGTGCCTGGCTACGCATCTGCGGGCCCTGATTCGATCCCGGCCAGGGCAAGTCGGTGACCAGCCTACCCAGCTGTTTTCCTTCCCTTTCGGGGTTTTATAAATGGGTACCCGGGGTAGCCTGGGGAAGGTAACTGTGGTAACCCGGGAGTCACACTAGCCCTGTGTCCCGTGGTAACGGGTCCTCACCCACCACAGGCTCTAAGGGCTAATGCCACGGAGGATGAACATCGAATGCCACGCACAGCTTAGCGTATGCTCCCATCTTTACTTTTTTTTACCCCAGATCTGAGTCAGAGGTCTAATGCAATTCAACCATTTCTTTTCAATGGCTATGGCATGGCCACCCTAAAATAAATCTGTGCCCAACCTTGGCCACCCGTCACCATGTCCTGGCGGCGCTACTGTGAGTGGAGAGGGGGGAAGGGAGGGTGAGCTGACGTGTGATTTGAGGTTTGTCCTCCCCGCAAAGTAATGGCTGTTGCCTCGTTATTCTTTCTTGCTTATGTAACGTCATATCATCTATAGGCTATAGATGATCTATCTAGATGTTATAGATAAAAAAAGTATAGCGAGTCGCTATACTTTTTTTTCTATTCAAAGTGACATATAACAGGAAAAAAGTACAAATTGGATACATTAGAAAAATTATGATACGCATTTATAGAAAAAAGTAGACCCGCTATGTCTGTCCTGGTTTTCCTTGGGTTTCTTTTATACCTCTTCGGGGTTATCATTTCGTGATGGTTATTTTTCCCTTGATATTCATTTAATAATGAGGTTGTGTATGCCGCCCTTTTCCTGGTGTAATTAAGATGCCTCAGAGAGTAAAGGATGGTTAGACCTTTGTGAATTATACACACGTGTGTGGAATGGCTGGAGGGATGGAAGGGCTGTGTGGGTGGAGGGTGGAGGGTGTGTGGAATGGATGGAGGGTTTTGGAAGGGCTGTGTGGGTGGAGGGTGGAAGGGTGTGTGGAATGGATGGAGGGTTGGAAGGGGCTGTGTGGGATGGAGGGTGGGAGGTTGTGTGGAATGGATGAAGGGGTTTGGAAAGGGCTGTATGGATGGAGGGTGGAGAGTGTGTGGAATGGATGGAGGTTGGAAGGGCTGTGTGGGTGGAGGGGGGAGGGTGTGTGGAATGGCTGGAGGGATGGAAGGGCTGTGTGGGTGGGGGTGGAGGGTGTGTGGATGGATGGGGGGTTTTGGAAGGGCTGTGTGGGTGGAGGGTGGAGGGTGTGGGGAATGGCTGGAGGGATGGAAGGGCTGTGTGGGTGGAGGGTGGAGGGTGTGTGGAATGGTGGAGGGATGGAAGGGCGTGTGTGGATGGAGGGTGGGGGTGTGTGGAATGGATGGAGGGTGGAAGGGCTGTGTGGATGGGGGGTGGAGGGTGTGTGGAATGGATGGAGGGTTGGAAGGGCTGTGTGGATGGAGGGTGGAGGGTGTGTGGAATGGATGAAGGGTTGGAAGGCTGTGTGATGGAGGGGGGAGAGTTGTGGAATGGATGGAGGTTGGAAGGGCTGTGTGGATGGAGGGTGGAGGGTGTGGGGAAAGGGATGGAGGGATGGAAGGGCTGTGTGGGGGGAGGGTGTGTGGAATGGCTGGAGGGATGGAAGGGCTGTGTGGGTGGAGGGTGGAGGGTGTGGGGAATGGATGGAGGGATGGAAGGGCTGTGGGGATGGAGGGTGGAGGGTGTGTGGGAATGGATGGAGGGTTGGAAGGGCTGTGTGGATGGAGGGTGGAGGGTGTGGGGGAAATGGATGGAGGGTTGGAAGGGCTGTGTGGGTGGAGGGTGGAGGGTGTGTGGAATGGATGGAGGGATGGAAGGGCTGTGGGGGGTGGAGGGTGGAGGGTGTGTGGAATGGATGGAGGGATGGAAGGGCTGTGGGGTGGGGGTGGAGGGTGGTGGAATGGTGGAGGGTAGGAAGGGCGTGTTTTGGGATGGAGGGTGGAGGGTGTGTGGAATGGATGGAGGGTTTGAAGGGCTGTGTGGATGGAGGGTGGGGGGTGTTTTGGGGGAATGGATGGAGGTTGGAAGGGCTGTGTGGGTGGGGGGTGGAGGGTGTGTGGAATGGATGGGGGATGGAAGGGCTGTGTGGGTGGAGGGTGGAGGGTGTGTGGAATGGATGGAGGGATGGAAGGGCTGTGTGGGTGGAGGGTGGGGGGTGTTTTGGGAATGGATGGAGGGTTGGAAGGGCTGTGTGGATGGGGGGTGGAGGGTGTGTGGAATGGATGGAGGGATGGAGGGGCTGTGTGGTGGGGGTGAGGGTGTGTGGAATGGATGGAGGGTTGGAAGGGCTGTGTGGATGGAGGGTGGGGGGTTGTGGAATGGATGGAGGGTTGGAAGGGCTGTGTGGGTGGAGGGTGGAGGGTGTGTGGAATGGATGGAGGGATGGAAGGGCTGTGTGGATGGAGGGTGGAGGGTGTGTGGAATGGATGGAGGGTTGGAAGGGCTGTGTGGATGGAGGGGGGAGGGTGTGTGGAATGGATGGAGGGTTGGAAGGGTTTGTGTGGGTGGAGGGTGGAGGGTGTGGGGAAATGGATGGAGGGAGGGAAAGGGGCTGTGTGGGTGGAGGGTGGAGGGTGTGTTGAAGGATGGGGGATGGAAGGGCTGTGTGGTGGAGGGTGGGGGGTGTGTGGAATGGATGGAGGATGGAAGGGCTGTGTGGTGGAGGGTGGAGGGTGTGTGGAAGGGCTGGAGGAGGGAAAGGGCTGTGTGGGTGGAGGGGGAGGGTGTGTGGAAATGGATGGAGGGATGGAAGGGCTGTGTGGATGGAGGGTGGAGGTGTGGGGAAATGGATGGGGGGTTTGGAAGGGCTGTGTGGATGGAGGGTGGAGGGTGTGTGGAATGGATGGAGGGTTGGAAGGGCTGTGTGGATGGAGGGTGGGGTGTTGTGGAATGGATGGGGGGTTTGGGAAGGGCTTTTGTGGATTGAGGGTGGAGAGTGTGGGGAAATGGATGGGGGGTTTGGGAAGGGCTGTGTGGATGGAGGGGAGGGTGTGTGGAATGGATGGAGGGATGGAGGGGCGTGTGGGTGGAGGGGGGGAGGTGTGTGGAATGGTGGAGGGTTGGAAGGGCTGGGTTGGATGGAGGGTGGAGGGGTGTGGAATGGATGGAGGTTGGAAGGGCTGTGTGGGTGGAGGGTGGAGGGTGTGTGGAATGGATGGAGGGAGGGGAAGGGCTGTGTGGATGGAGGGTGGAGGGTGGTGGCAAGGGGATGGAGGGTTTGGAAGGGCTGTGTGGATGGGGGGTTTGGAGAGTGTGTGGAATGGATGGAGGGTTGAAGGGCTGTGTGGATGGTGGGTGGAGGGTGTGGGAAGGGATGGAGGGTTGGAAGGGCTGTGTGGAGGGAGGGTGGAGGGTGTGTGGAATGGATGGAGGGATGGAGGGGCTGTGTGGGTGGAGGGTGGAGGGTGTGTGGAATGGATGGGGGGTTGAAGGGCTGTGTGGATGGAGGGTGGAGGGTGTGTGGAATGGATGGGGGTTGGAAGGGCTGTGTGGATGGAGGGTGGAGGGTGTGTGGAATGGTGGAGGGTTGGAAGGGCTGTGTGGATGGAGGGTGGAGAGTGTGTGGAATGGATGGGGGTTGGAAGGGCTGTGTGGATGGTGGGTGGAGGGTGTGTGGAATGGATGGAGGGTTGGAAGGGCTTGGTGTGATGGAGGGTGGAGGGTGTGTGGATGGATGGAGGGATGGAGGGCTGTGTGGGTGGAGGGGGGAGGGTGTGTGGAATGGATGGAGGGTTGGAAGGGCTGTGTGGATAAAGGGTGGAGAGTGTGTGGAATGGATGGGGGGTTTGGGAAAGGGCTGTGTGGATGGAGGGTGGAGGGTGTGTGGAATGGATGGAGGGATGGAAGGGCTGTGTGGATGGAGGGTGGAGGGTGTGTGGAATGGATGGAGGGATGGAAGGGCTTGTGGATGGAGGGTGGAGGGTGTGGTGGAATGGATGGAGGGTTGGGAAGGGCTGTGTGGTGGAGGGTGGAGGGTGTGTGGAATGGATGGAGGGAGGGAAAGGGCTGTGTGGATGGGGGGTTGGAGGGTGTGTGGAATGGATGGAGGGTTGGAAGGGCTTGTGGATGGGGGGTTGGAGGGTGTGTGGAATGGATGGAGGGATGGAAGGGCTGTGTGGTGGAGGGTGGAGGGTGTGTGGAATGGATGGAGGGATGGAAGGGCTGTGTGGATGGGGGGTGGAGGGTTGTGGAATGGAGGGAAAGGGTTTGGGAAGGGCTGTGTGGATGGAGGGTGGAGGGTGTGTGGAATGGATGGAAGTTGGAAGGGCTGTGTGGATGGAGGGTGGAGGGTGTGTGGAATGGATAGAGGGTTGGAAGGGTTGGGTGGGGGGGGGGGTGATGAACCTTCCCAACCTCTGATAATTCAGTTTATATTCCTTTCCTCTTTCCCACTCCCTTCTTTCCTTTTTTCCTTCCTTCCTTTTTCTTTCTTTTCCTCTTATCCTCCTTCTCTCCCTTCCCCTCCTTCCTTCTCTTAGTACTCGCAAACATCTTTTTATTTTGCAATCTTCTATTCACTTTCCTTCATATTCTTCCTACTTTCCATCCCTCCTAACAATCTCTCATATATTATTTCCCTTCCTATCTTTCATTTCTTTAATTCACTTCTTTATTAAACCCATATTCTGCTACTTCACGTTTTCATCTAGAAAGAGAGAGAGAGAGAGAGAAAAGAAGAGAGAGAGGGGAAGAAAAGAGAGAGGGGAGAGAAAAAGAGGGGAGAGAGAGAGAGAGAGAGAGAGAGAGAGAGAGAGAGAAGAGAGAGAGAGAGAGTGTATGACGGGTTGTGTGAACAGAGAAATAGAGTATACTCATATGCAGTTGTGCACACACACACACACACACTCACACACACACACACACACACACACTCACACTCACACACTCACACTCACACTCACACTCACACTCACACTCACACTCACACACTCACACTCACACTCACACCACACCACCACACACACACACACACACACACACAAAACACACCTCGTCTGGACCGGCTCAGTTTGATTAGGGCGCCTGGCACCATTCTGTGGTCTGGCGTTCGATCCCCGGTCCCGCTCATACACGGGGATTTTTCCACTGAGAAATTCGGGCGTTTACTGTCCGCCTTGAGCAAGGGGAGGGGAGGGGATCTCAGCATTACCTAAATATCGGTAATAATGAGCTCTAAGCTCGCACCGGGAGGGTAAAACTGACGATCGCTAGACTGACTCGCGTGGACAAGACCATGAGTGAATGACACACACACACACACACACATACACATACACACGCATACACGCGCTGAAAGGATCAGGTTTCCTTGCAAGAGTCGTCTACATTGAGTCATTTTAATGCATTTCCCGCCCGAGTCTTCGTTTTGGCGACAGAGTTTCTTTTCTCCAAGTTATCGTTACGCCCCATTTTATCTCAAGTTCTTGAGGTGGTGTGTGATGAGAGAGAGAGAGAAGAGAGAGAGGGGAGGAGAGAGAGAGAGAGAGAGAGAGAGAGAGAGGAGAGAGAGGAGAGAGGAAAGAGGAGAGGAGAGAGGGGAAAGG
>JACEEZ010008548.1:22500-25216 GCA_016584305.1 Chionoecetes opilio | reverse complement strand
AGACCTGGCATGCAGAGGCTGCAGCATGGGGGCAGCAGGCCAGAGACGGTTCATCGGGCTCGGCCCACCACCGGAGACCATCCCTGCTTCAGTCTAAGAAGGACATGATGGACACTTTCTAGGCCAAAGTAGAGGCTGTGACACTGTGATGTAGTGCCTGGTGAACCAACTGATCAGAAAGAGCTTACCACGCTAGTCATTTGGAACTCATATTGGTACATGATGCAATACACAGGACCAACCGGACACTGCGTACTCTTTTAAGCATTACTCGATAAGGGTGCAATATAAAAGTGCGAAAATGCAAAAATGGAAGCAGATAAAATCGTTTAGAATTCGATTTTACATAGGAAATTGGCATGCCAGAGTTGATAAAATTTTTGTATGTTATACGGCTTACCTTAATGTATATATGCATGAGATTAATTGGTGAGCTCAGTGACGCGGATTTGGCAGCAGTAAAGTTTTTGTTGATTTATGGGTATTATTCCAGTTTGACACCAAATTTACTTTGGTGGACGAATCAATTTTTTTCTGGTGAGTTTTGATGTGTTTCATCTGCTAACCGTTTATGTCGCAAATCACTTTTTATTTTCAATTTGTTAGGTATAGGTTAGGTTAGGTTAGGTTAGATAAAGGTTAGGTTAAGTATAGGTTCAGTTAGGTTCAATTTGGTTTCAATATTTTTTTGTCGCAAATAACTTAAAAAAAAAAAAAATGCGACAGAAACGGTTAGCAGAATAATTCAAAACACATCATAACTCACCAGAAAAAAATTGTTTCGTCCACCAAAGTGAATTCGCTGTCAAATTCAAAATGTACCATTATTAGATATCATAAAAGTAGCGAAATTATCTTTAAAAAATAAAATAAATAAGTAAACAACAAATCATTAGGTAAATTTGTACTAGCATTCCACTAAAGGCTATTTTTTTAAGCCTATCTATATTATAGGATATAGGTTATCCCATATAGCACATACGGAGATGAGCACCGAGGCCTAGCGTATGCCCCTGTGGTCGTGGTAGTAGTAGTAGTGGTGGTTATAGTATAGATATAGTAGTTCTAGTAGTGGTTGTTGTGATGGTCATTTCGATGTCAGATAGATAATAATCCTACCTTGGATTTTTCAGTATTGTGGAGGTGGTGATTTCGATGCTATTAAGTTAGTAATCCTTCCTTGGGTGATTTAACTGCTTTAGTGATGGTGATTACTATGCCAGTAATATAGTCATTCCCTGCGATATTTAGATAGTATTACAGTAGTGATCTAATTATTAGGTTGCGGTACATTCGATACCACTCAAGTAGTGATCCTCATTCATTTAGGTGGTGAGCGGAGTGTCGGGAGAATAGCATCAGTAATTTTATATATTTCAAGTAGGTGAAGAAGGTTTTTGTTTCTTACACTTGCGTTTGAATGCCAGTAAAACAGATAAAAGAAAACTAATGACTTCAATCGAACAGCATAATTTCTTTGTCCAATTTTTTTTTTTTTTTTCTTTATTCTTGCCTCCGTCATAAATTTTATATATGTTTATATTTAGGTTTTCATAAATATGTCATCATTATATACTGATTTTTTCTCGCAAATTTCCTTTGTTCTAGAATTTTTTTGTTTTTTTCGTGGTCACATGCTTGCACGTATTTCAGTTAAAACCTCGAATCCTTATTGTGCTGTTCCTTAACTTTCATTATTAATGGCCTCATTCTTGACTCATTATAATTTTTGGTTCATTGTTTCATTCTAGTCAAATGTTCCTAAGACTTTTGATTACATTTTATAGAACACATTCCTAAGTATTTAACGACCACTAAAAACCTTACGTGCTGCGGGACTCGAGGTGGGGACTGCTGCGACTCGTTAGCGACCGCCCCAATGCCTGGCTCGTTTTTAGTGAACAGAATATTGCTATAGGTACGAAACAGCGTAAGTGATTTTTGGCGCTCGCATACCACATGATTACCTTATCGTTATCGCCATCAAATCGTCGACCATACTGGCACTTATCTCCTCCATCGATTATATTATCTACGTATCTCTTTTTATTTTTATTTCTCTATATATATTAACCCCTTCAAACCCAGATCTTTCCTTTGCTATATAAAATTGTCTATTGTTAGCCATAAACATACGGAAACTATGTAAATATACCAAATTCGTTAGTGGACAAGGATACTAAACAGGTCATATCTATAAAATATTTCTCATATACATTAAAATCTTCTAATGGTAGCCAAATTACAATGGAAATTACGATATGGGCCTCCAGGGGTAAACAAAATAAGTGAAGGTCGAGCAAGCAGGATTTAAAGTGGAAGAAAGAGCTTGATATTTAACATGCAAGTATGATTAAAATGGAATCAAAGGAATCGGTAATAGGAGAATATAAAAAGGTGTTAGGATTTGATTAAGGAGAAAAACAAGACCAAAGAGTGAAGGTCGACTTGGTGTGGTGGGTGTTCGAGGTATAGGATCCAGAAACATTCCAAACCAGGTCACGCCTCAACAAGATCACGCCTCCAACTACCGTATCTGGAAAGGTCAAGAAAGGAGAAAAAGTTGCCTAGTTAATTTTCCTCAGTCAGGTCACGTTCACAAGGTCACAAAGTAAGACATGTTGGAAGGTTAGTAAGACGATATTTCACTACGAGACTTCATGTGGGTCGTCTTTTCAAGGTTACAGACTGCGCCGAGAAGGAAGGTCAACATAAA
>JACEEZ010008548.1:0-17500 GCA_016584305.1 Chionoecetes opilio | reverse complement strand
TAGTTGTAGTGGTAGTGGTAGTTGTAGTTAGTATTTTTCATATCCTATCATTCTGCACTATGAAACTTCCATGTTCCTATTCTCTTTAGGGACATGGTATCATTTTCCAACTGTTTTCTTACAAGTAGTTGATAGTTAGTAGTATGTAGTTCAGCAGATACCCTCGCTATGGACCAATAGGTCTCCTGGTGTCTGTTATTCCTATGTAATCCTATGTAAAATCCTCAATGACGCGGTAACTAACTACAAATCAAAAAACTCGCAGCAGGTAGAGGTTCCAACAACAACCTAAGCTCTCGTTCCCGCAATGTAACTTTTCGTTCTCACAAAGCACCTAAATCTAGTTCCCGTAAAGCCCCAACTACTCATCCCGATATTAAAGCTTGTTACTTTAATGCCCGTTGTATACGTAATAAATTTCATGATTTAGAGGAAATAGTTTATTCAGAACAATACGACATCATCGGAATCTCCGAGTCATGGATAGATACGACAAATAGAGATTTTTTGGCTGAATTTGCGATACCGGGGTATAACTTATTAAGTTCAGAAAGACTTCAAAGAGCAGGAGGAGGTGTATTGTTATATATAAAGTACTGCCTTCATCCCCCTGTAGTATCTAAGCACGAAACTGATAACATTAATGTAATTTTCGTTCAACTAAATTGTCATTCTCAAAAAGTAGTAATTGGCCATGTTTATCGACCTCCAGCTCAAACAAATACAATTGACGAAGAACTCTATGAAAAAATTGCGGAAATTATTTCTAAAAACGATAGCGTAATATTCGGTGATTTTAATATTCCCGTTACTAGTTGGGGCGCCTCGCTTACAACACATTCGGGGCACACTCTCTTTTCAAATCTCCAAAAAGTGCCTTATACCAACACGTGGATCATCCAACGAAAGACGAAAATATTCTAGATCTTATTTTAACAACTAATGAAAGTCTTGTCAGTGACGTTAATGTCGGATCCGAATTTAGTAGCAGTGACCACCGGGCGATTACTTTCAGTATTAACATCAGTAAGACAAGCGAAGTCGAAAGTAAAGAAAAAGTTCTTGATTATCGAAAGGCAGACTTCAGAAAACTAAAAAGAATCTTAACGAACACCGATTGGAATGTTATCTCAGCAAGTAACGACATAAATATAGCATGGCATAAATTCACCGGTAAGCTTAACTTAGCAATACAATCCTCAATACCGATGCGATATAGGTGATCTTTTCAAAACATTAAACCGAAATGGTGGACCCGCGAAATCAAGTACAGCCTTGCAGCTAAAATGCGTGCATATGAAAAACACAAAGAAACACAAAATGAAGACGACAAAAAGCGATCACGACAGAATTAGACGAAATACGAAAAAACTTACTAAGCAGAGCAAGAAAAATTTTGAAGTACGTATTGCCAGAATGAGCAAATCGAACGCTAACGAATTCTACAGCTATGTTAAAAAGAAAAAAGTAATGACGTCAACCATAGGGCCGTTGGAAATGGAAAATGGCGAACACAAAGAAAATGAAGTATCTATGGCGGATACTCTAAATAACTTTTTTACATCAGTCTTCACAGTAGAAAACACCCCGCAAAATCAACCCATCCCGAAAACCCACAACAAAGTTACTTGCCTCAGCTCATTAACCTTTCAGGAATGTGACATTTTGCTTGCGATAAATAACATGAAAATTAACAAGGCTCCTGGTCCTGACAAAATTTCGCCACGCATATTAAAAGAAGCAAAGAAAGAAATAGTAAAACCACTTTCCATCATATTTAATATGTCTTTACCCACCGGAAATGTACCGTGCGAATGGAAACTAGCAAATGTCATACCCATATTTAAAAAAAAAAGCAAGTCGCCGGCCGGAAACTATCACCCAATCAGTTTAACATCAGTTGCTGGAAAATTAATGGAATCCATCATAAGAGACAAAATCGTTAAGTTCTTAGAAGAAAATTACATAATTAAAGATTCGCAGCATGGATTCAGAAATAAACGCTCATGCCTCTCAAACTTACTTGATTTTTACAATAGTGTATTTAAAATGTACGACAGCACGAGGGCAGTAGACGTAGTTTACCTCGATTTTCAAAAAGCGTTCGACAAAGTTCCTCATAAGCGTCTCATTAGCAAAGTAAAAGCTCACGGTATAATAGGCCATCTTTCAAAATGGATAGAAAACTGGCTGTCAAATCGTAAACAAAGAGTGGTAACAAATGGAAATTCTTCTGACTGGACCAGTGTAAATAGTGGCGTTCCTCAAGGATCAGTTCTCGGTCCTATCCTGTTCTTAATATACATAAATGACATTGACGAGGGAATCACATGCAGGATATCGAAATTTGCTGGTGACACGAAAATCACAAACATAGCCTCTACAGAATCTCAGCGCCAATTCATACAAAACGACTTAAACACGCAAACAGAATGGTCAAAAACATGCAAATGAATTTCGACCTTGACAAATGTCATGTACTACATATCGGTAATAACAACCCTGATAAAAGTTACGTGATGAACGATTTCCAACTAACAAGTGTTGATAAAGAACAAGATTTGGGCGTTATAATCTCGAAAGATCTCAAACCGAATAACCAAATTATAGAGGTAGTAAAAACAGCAAATAAATAGGTTGGCTTTGTTGGACGAACTTTCAGTTTCAAATCTGAAAAAGGTTATACTCACTCTTTTTAACTCGCTTGTTCGCCCCCATCTAGAATACTGTGTACAGTTCTGGTCACCTTATTATAAAAAGGACATAGATAAACTAGAAAAAATACAGCGCAGAGTAACCAAAATGATACCTAGATTGCGTAATAAATCGTACGGAAATCGGCTCAAAGAACTTAACTTATTCCCACTAACAAAACGAAGGATAAGAGGTGACCACATCGAAGTCTTTAAAATCTTCAAAGGATTTACGAACATTGTCCTAGAAAATCTTTTCACGCTAGACCGGTCAAACTCAACTAGAAACAACGGATTTAAAATAAGCAGGAAACGGTTTGTAACGAACGAAGCAAAGTACTTCTTCACAAACCGTGTTGTAAACGTATGGAATGGGCTGCCCTCAGACGTAGTCAACTCATATACAATAGAATCATTTAAAAATCGCCTCGATAAATATTTCATATCAAATCCCCGGTTGTCACTGTTTATCTCGGAATAATACATTTATCTCGCGGGCCTCTGATGCTTACTCTCATTGCGTAAAATGATTACGATTCGCGTCTACACAACCCCTCCCACACGTCTCAGACAGCCCCGAGTAAACGGTCACTACTACAACTTCTGACCTGTGACGGGCTGTGGTTCAGTAAGGGCCCTGTCAATTAGTGACCACCATCGGAATATATATACCACGGGTCACTGCTGCAGGGGGTATTGAAGTGTACGGTGTCCTACTTGGAAAGTGCACTACCGCAGTGGATTGAACGGAGCTGGGGCCTGATTGACTGCTGCCTCTCAAGAAAGCGCCTGGCAAGGCTGCCGCACCACTCTTGAACTTCCACACTGAGCCTACACCAACACTACATTAGACCTCATAACACACACAGATAGCCCCGAGTTAACGGTTACCACTACTACTCTCGACCTGTGACGGGCTGTGGATCAGTAAGGGTCCTGACAGTGAATGACCGACATCGGGATTTAAGGTACCAGGTGTCACTGCTGCAGGAGGCATTGAAGTGTACGGCGTCCTATATGGAAAGTACACAATCCCGCAGTGGATTGCACGGAGCTGGGGCCTGATTGACTGCTGCCTCCCAAGAAAGCGCCAGGCAAGGCTGCCGCACCACCCTTGAACCTCGACACTGTGTTCTCACCATTACAAAACACACATAACATGACCAATCTATCAAGCATTAAACCTACCCCCACAAACTAGTAGTAGTTAGCAATAGATTACAGCTTTCAACTTTCCTCACAAATTCCATGCAGTTTTTCTATATTGCATGGTATCACTTCATTTCCGGCCAGCTTCGGCTGGAGGGATGGGTGGGTGGGGAGGAGCCTTCTACGTTCCTATCCTTTCTCTCTTATTATCTAGTTAGTATAGTGTAGTTAAAGCAAACAGCCTTGTAAGGACCTATCGGTCTGTTGCTGTTTGTGTTTCCTTTGTAATCCTTTGTAATCCTCCTCCTCCTCCTCCCCCTCCTCCTCCTCCTACTCACTCACTCAAAACTTCCCAAAACGGAGACGGAACAAGGACACGTTTAGCTGCTTCATTTTTGTCGGAAAAGCCCACCGTTTGTAAAGCTCTCAGGGACTGTTGGCTCAGGCGTCCGCTGGTGTACCGTTCCCTCCTTGGACGGCCGTTAGACTGACCGGCTGCGGGTTAGGTTTCAGTAGTGGTGTGAGGGAAGGTAGAAATGGGTGCTGGAAAAGAGAGTACACTTGTACGTAGATGGAAGACTGTATAGGAGGGAGTTTGTGCTGGGCTGATGTGTTCGGTAAAGGTATGAGAGGGAAAGAAAGGGTGAAGAAAAGGGGGAAAGAGATGGTATTGGAAGGGTTGAAAAATGTGATTTGTGGGAAGTTTTGGTGCTTGTAGGATAGAGGAGAAATATACTAAATGGAGTAGGGATGAGGAAAGAGTGTGTGAGAGGAGAGAGAGAGAGAGAGAGAGAGAGAGAGAGAGAGAGAGAGAGAGAGAGGAGGAGAGGAGAGAGAGAGAGAGAGAGGAGAGCGAGAGAGAGAGGAGAGAGAGAGAGAGAGAGAGAGAGAGAGAGAGAGAGGAGAGAGAGAGAGAGAGAGAGAGAGAGGAGAGAGAGAGAGAGAGGAGAGAGAGAGAGAGATAGAGAGAGAGAGAGAGAGAGAAGAGAAGACGAAGAACAGAAGAGAGAGGAGAGAGAGAGGAGAGAAGAAGAGAGAGGAGAGGAGAGAGAGATGTGGATAAGAGCGAAACAGTACTACAATCAACAAGACACCGAATGATTGATGATAACTTGTAAATGAAACACAAGTGGAAGCAGCGGTATCGTTGAAGGGGTGTGATGGATCGTCGTTCGATTTGCAGTATATAATGACTGGATAGACTCCGTGTTAAATGTTGAGTGAATGTTGTCTGATGATAAACGCTAGTCATTAGACACGCCTGCACCTCGCGAGCTGTATGTGCAAGACAAGAATCGCGAGAAGCAATAATGTAATGCTTGATTTCACATGTCAAAATCAACAGGCATCGATATACTAGCCAATGACAGCACGAATAATATTGATGTTGATACTTTCTACCTTTACCTGTGCATGTATACCTAAATTTTTAATGTGATAAAAAAAATTCTAGTTAAAAAATTGAGAATAGTTATAGTTATAAAGAGAATTAGAGAATAGTTAAATCAAGCAGCCTGGCTTTGTTTGGCCACAAAACACACGCTCTTAAGACAAGGAGGAACGGATTTACTCCTGAAGCTTGAGCTTAAACAAAACTGAAGGTTCGCCAGCATAAAAAAAAATTACGTACTTTAAAAATCCCTTATAATGGCCCACCTACCCTTCCTTCTACCTTTGTCTTCCTCCTCCTTCTCTTCCATCTCCTCCTCCTCCTCCTCCTTCTCCTCTTCCTCCTCCTCCTCCTGCTTCTCCTCCTCCTCCCCGTTACGGAATGGTCAAAAACATGGCAAATGAATTTCAACCTTGACAAATGCATGTACCAATCGTGTAATAACAACCTCATAAATTACGTGATGAACGATTTCCAACTAACAAGTGTTGATAAAGAAAAAGATTTAGGTTATAATCTCAAAGATCTCAAACCGAATAACCAAATATAGAGTGTAGTAAAAACTGCAAATACAATTGGTTGCTTTAGGACGAATTCAGTTAAAAATCTGAAAAAAGTTATAACTCACTTTTAAACTCGCTTAGGGGTCGCCCCATTAGAATACTGTTGCAATTTTGGTAAACTATAAAAAGACATAGATAAAACTAGAAAAATACAGCGCAGAGTAAACCAAAATGAATACCTAGATGCGAAATAAAATCGTACGAAAGAAAAATGGCCCTCAAGAATTAACTTATTCCACTAACAAAACGAAGGAAGAGGTGACCTCATCAAGTATTTAAAATCTCAAGTATTACGAATCGTAAGTCCCAGAAAATCTTTTCACTGCTAGACGGTCAAGCTCAATGAGAAACACGGATTTAAAATAAGCAGGAAACGGTTTGTAACAACGAAGCAAAGTACTTTTCACAAACCTGTGGTAAGTATGGAATGGGCTGCCGTCAGACGTAGTAAAATCAATACAATAGAATTATTTAAAGTCGCCTCGAAAATATTTCATATCAAATCCCCGGTTGTCACTGTTTATCTCGGATATAAATTTATCTCGGGGGGCCTCTGAACTTACTCTCATTGCGTAAAATGATTCGATCGGTCTACACAACCCTCCCACACGTCTCAGACAGCCCCGGTAAACGGTCACTACTACAACTTTGACCTGTGACGGGCTGTGGTTCAGTAGGCCCTGTCAGTTAGTGACCACCATCGGGATTATATACAGGGTCCTGCTGCAGGGCATTGAATGTCCGGGTCCTACTTGAAAGTGCACTACCGCAGTGGATTGAACGGAGCTGGGCCGATTGACTGCTGCCCCCAAGAAAGCGCCAGGCAAGCTGCGCACCACCGTGAATTCCACACTGAGCCTACACACACTACATTAGACCTATAACTACACAGTAGCCCCGAGTTAACGTTACCACTACTACTCTCGACCTGTGACGGGCTGTGGTCAGTAGGGTCCTGACAGTTAGTGACCACCATCGGATTTTAAGGTACCAGGTCACTGCTGCAGAGGCATGAAGTGTACGGCGTCCTACATGGAAAGTACAAAATCCGCAGTGGATTGAAAGGAGCTGGGGGTGATTGACTGCGCCTCCCAAGAAAGCGCCAGGCAAGGGTGCCCCACCCCCCTGAAAATCCCACTTTTTCACACCTTCAAAAACATACATGACCTATCTATCAACACTAAACCACCCCCCCAAACTAGTAGTAGTTAGCCCTAGATTCGCTTTTAAATTTTTCCCCACAAATTCCCTAGTTTTTTTTATATTGATGGGATCACTTTTTTTTCCGGCCAGCTTCGGCGGGGGGAGGGGGGGTGAGGAGGAGCCTTCTACTCCTACCTTTCTCTCTTATTATTTTGGAGTGTAGTTAAAAAAACAGTCTTGAAGGCCTAGGTCGTTGTGTTTGGGGGTTTTTTCCTTTGTATCCCCTTTTTATTCCTCCTCCCCTCCTCCATTCTTCCCCCGTCCTTTTATTTGGTTGCAATCTCAAATGAAGATCTGAGAGTGGAAAGCCTCCCCAAACCCCCCGTTGAGGGTGGGAATACATAAAGCACTCAGCGCTCACACCCTCACAAACCCCATGAGGGTGTTCCTTTATATTAACAGCTCGCTTCACCCCTTACACCCACCATCACACGCCTCAATTCCCACCTTGGAGTCAAGATCTAGGACAGAGGACAAAAAAATAATAAAAAAATAGCAAGGAGGAAAGTAAAATAAAAATCGCAAGGAACAGAAGAGGAGGGAAGAGAATACCCCCAAAAAAATGGTTAAGAACAACAAATCGTAGAAGAGAGGGAAAAGTAGAAAAAAGTAGGAAGTAGAAAGAAAAAGTAGAAAGGTAAAGTAGAGGAAAAGTAAGAAAATGTAAAACTGAAAAAGAGAGAAAAAGAGGACCCCCCGAAAAATGTTCAGGGAAGTAATAAAAATTAACAAGGAAAAAAAGATAGAGAAGACCTAAATCAAAGAAAGTGGTTAATGAAGTAATCAGCAATGTAGAAGTAGACAGAGGCGTTAAAGACTTCCGTGCTGTGAGGGTCAAGGGAAGGGAGCCCCCCTGTTGGATTAAGGGGGAACCCTGAAAATTTAAATTTTTGTTGACTAAATCCCCGGGAGAAGCGGAGGAGTTGCCCCGAAGGTTTTTGCAAATAGAGTGTCAGATTTTTATCTTGGTTGTGCCCTCGAAGTGTATGTGTTTAATCTCTGTTGTGCCCCTGAAGTGACTGTGTGTGTGGTGGATGTGAGTGAGGTGGATAGTACGCGTGTATATAATACGTTTCTAGACCGTTCCTTCCCTACATTCCTTCTCCTCGCTACCCTAAACGTGCCCTTGTTTTAATCACTGCTACAAACTCGAGTGGTGATTTTGATCTCTTCTGTGCCCTCGAAGTGTGTGTGCGTGTGCCTGTGTGGGGTTAGGTAGATAAAACTCGTGTATATGTATGTAGGTCGTTCCTTCTCTTCCTTCCTTACTACTCCTCACTACCCCAAAGCTGTTCTTGTTTTAATCACTGTTACAGACACGAGTGGTGATCTGCCGCCTCGTTCCTCCACCTCACTCACCTTTACGGACCTCACTCCGGGAATACATAATACCTGCACGCTCGTTATGAAGGCACTAATCCATGCATGTGAAGCTTCGCCGCGGTGCTTATCTCCGTGCCCTTGAAACTAAATAATACTCCATAAAAACCACCCAGGCGAATAACAAAACGCTTCTTATTCTCTCTTTCACTAATTCTTTACTCGTGTGAGACTTTAATTACCACCCAAACCTAACAAACAAGGTACTTTTGCCCGACGTATGAGTATGAATTCGCGGCCTAGAGACACTCACACATCAGTAACTCACGTGCAATCGGGCAAGTCACATCCCCAGGTATTGTGGCATTGTGGCGTCTCTAACTCACACCGCCACTTGCCCGCCATAACACTGCCCACACCGCCGCGGACACACGAGACGCCACCCACAAAGCACCCAGAAGCCCTCATTACCGTCCGCTGTGGGTTGTGGCGGAGAAAATTATGTCACTGGAAATGGAGGCGAAAAAGAGGCACCGGAGTTTTTGTAGTAACTCAGCGACGCGGACAGCGATGGGGCGAGGCAGACACCGGGAGATGAAGGAAACACAGGGCGTAGTGTGAAGGGATAAACGCGGGTTGAGATAAACATAGAGAATATTGCACGAAAAAAAAAAATACAGAGGAAATTATTATAGAGTAAAGGGAAAATAACCAAATCATTACAGCAAAGAATTTTTTTTTTTTTTTTTTTTTTCAAAAAAAAAAAAAAACGTCGATCTCGAACGAATGATTTGAATACGGAATCGTACTACATGTTTCTCAGTGATTAAAAGTTAAGCTGTTCATTTGTTACAAGGCACTGTTACAAATGTTTTTTTCTATTTAATTTTTTTCCATTTACTTCTTTAACTCTATGATTTTTACATGATTTTCTTCAGTCATCAGATGAAGCTACAAACAATATCAAATCTGCTATTTTTCATCCTTGGTGTGTCATCTATTTTAATGCATTTTCTCCTAGTATGTCACCAGCCAGAAGATAAAAAGGATAACTATAATATACATCATTTTTAAAACTGAAATATAAATGCCTTGGCCAAGTAGAGTAAAAATATCACCCTGCAATATTTAGAGTCCAAAGAGAGCGGCTTCCTCGCGCCCTCGTTGTGTTCACTTAATGAAAACAAATACCACAGATAAGACCAATCAACACCGGAGTCAGATTAGTAGCTCAATGACGGAAACATGCAGCTCCTAGGTGGCTCGGACAGAGATAAAGGCAGCGTTTGATTGAGCGATTTCCATTCATCAAGCTGATAAGAATAGCAAATGTGTCGTGGCAAGGAAATTCTGAGTTGTTTCTATTTTTAGGTGGATATTATAATTATGCATACTTTTGATTGTGGGAGTATTATTGGCTTGAAGGATATATCTAGAGAGGATGTTTGGTAGTTAAGGATTGTATATTGCTTGCTAAAAATGAGTCTTTGCCATGGAGTCGTTTCTGTTTAAAGTGGGTCATTGTTGTAGCTATGCATACTGATTGTGGAAGTATTCCTAGCTTGAAGGACATAATATGAAGAGGCCAAGAAATTCTGAGTCGTTTCTGTTTTTGTGGGTTATTGTTATAATTAATGCACCAAATTTATTGTGAAAGTATTGAAATATTCCTGGCTTGAAGGATTTATGTAGAGAGGATGTTTGTTAGTGTTTGATGTAGTTAGGTGAAATTGTATACTGCGTCTTGTGTGGGGCAGTATTTGACTTGCATTTTTTGTTGTTGATGTTGATGATGAAGATGCTTGTTGTGATGGTGGTGATGATGGTATTATTATTCTTCTTCAATGGCATTGCCGAGGTGAGATATATGTATTTAGCCGTGTTTGTCTTGATAAATGTAGACCCATTTGTATTAACGGCCTTAGAGTATCTGTTTGTTGTTGTTGGGTGTTGGTGGTGTCCCGAAGACGCCTCTGCTTGTCTGGGAATCTGGAGCACTGCCTTTTTTTTCTTCCCTGTGACAAATGTTGATTGATATATGCGATATAATAACTCATGGTAACACCAGGTCTTTCTGATGGAGAGTTGTGATATATGACCTTGCAGTGACCATCGTTTAATATACATAATGACTGATGTTACGTACCGCTTAGAAATTATGGTTTAGTATCGGTGAAGTGACTTAAGACCTATAACAGTATTTAATTTTTCGTGTTTTCCTTCAAAATATATATATTTTTTAATATTAATGCAATTTTACATGCCGTTAAAAAAAATATGGTCTATAATAGTATAAGCGAAGGGTATTAAGACTTATAGCAGTATTTTATTTTAATTTTTTTCCTTGTAGAATATTTCTAGGATATTTTTTTTTTATCGGAGGAGATATTAGGACTTGCGCTAAAGGATGCATTTAATAATTCATAAAACATCGCCACTGTTTTATCCTCCTCTCCCACAATAAAAAGGCACGAACGATTTCTTACTTTTTTGCTGTGTAATACAAGGATATCATGTTTTTTTGTTCTGCACTTGTTACAGCCCACTTGTTATCTGTGTGTGTGTGTGTGTGTGTGTGTGTGTGTGTGTGTGTGTGTGTGTGTGTGTGTGTGTGTGTGTGTGTGTGTGTGTGTGTGTGTGTGTATGTATGTGTGTGTGTGTGTGTGTTGTGTGTGTGTGTGTGTGGTGTGTGTGTGTGTGTGTGTGTGTGTGTGTGTGTGTGTATGTGTGTGTGTGGTGTGTGTGTGTGTGTGTGTGTGTGTGTGTGTGTGTGTGTGTGTGTGTGTCTGTGTGTGTGTGTGTGTGTGTGTGTGTGTGTGTGTGCGTGTGCGTTTCACGAAGGACGGACAAGAACTCGATAAGAATCCCGTACATCTGTAGAGCTCTAAATTTTTCTTATCCCGAATAGACTTATGGCAAAATTTACGGGGTCAGATTGCAAGTCCGGCTGCCACCAATCATTTCCCGGCTGGTATAAGTATTGGCTGGTGGGAAGGCTCGCACTCGCCCTGGGGGGATGCAGCTTTACCTACGAGGGTCCTACGAGGGTCCTACGAGGGTTATACGTGGGTCCTACGAGGGTCGCACAGCCGGCCAGCATATTCCCGTTCTCTATGTGAGTATGTGGTTTCAGAGTGAAGATGCCTTGGCTGTAGGTCCGAAACTTACCATAGAATTGTCTCGAAAATACCCTCATTGTGATTCCCACGCAAAGCTACTATTGACAGTCCAGGAAGTCCTAGCCTACCCTATCCGTAACCTAACGTAACCTAACCCGATGTCTTCAAGAGTAAACGCCACATACTCTTCCAGAAAACGAGAATATGCGGCCGGCCACCCTAGCATTGCGGAACATCCCTTCAGCCCCTATCTCGGTGTTATAGTACTTAGGAGAACACCACATCAATGGGTTAGGATGGTGGCCGCCTCCCATTCCTCCTACAGTTACTGTCAGCTTACGATTGCATGTTACACAGAAGTAATTTGTACTATTAAGGTAACTATTGGGGAATTACTATTATGTTGTTATCTATGTATAGTGTGTGGTTTCAGCTCTGTGTATGTTGGTGTAGGTCGTGATTGTCTGATTGTCTGTGAAGTGCTTGTGTGTGTCACGAAAGCTTACTTGTGTGTGGAGTGTTTGGTCGCTCCTGTACTAATCTATCCTATTTTACATCCATGTTTTCAAGGGTGAGTAACGCCGTACTGTCCGAAACGAATATCAACTTTTTCATACATTCGCTTAGTCCCTTAGTTCGCCGATGCCGTGTATAACCTGGAGACAGCACAACCCGCCGGCTAGCAGCCGGTACCCATTCACTGCTAGGTGGACAGGGGCTCTGGTTTACAGGAAGCACCATTTTTCCGCTTCGAGTAACTGGGGATTCTATCCCGGGCCTCTCTAGTTTTAGTCGTGTTGTGGTCCTACACAGGTGTGTGTGTGTGTGTGTGTGTGTGTGTGTGGTGTGTGTGTGTGTGTGTGTGTGTGTGTGTGTGTGTGTGTGTGTGTGTGTGTGTGTGTGTATGTGTGTGTGTGTGTTTAGTTGTCGTTTGTGCTGCAGTTTGAGAGTTTAAGGCCTGAGACACGTCGAATTAATGCTATGACATTCAACATGCTTATATCGAGAAATATAGGCTAGATTGGCCGAGGCCAGCACCCGGAGGGGCACAACCCGGCAAGAACCCGGACCATCATGAGAGGAGGAGAGAGGAGCGGGTTTAAGGAAGAGACGAGAGAGGGCCGAGAGGAGAGAGAGACGAGAGACCAGATTGGAACCGAGAGGGACCAGAGAGAAGGTGTGAGAGAGAGAGAGTGGTGTGGTAGGTGGTGGGTGTGGAGTGAGTGATGAGTGGTGTGGTGTGAGGAGGTGTGGTGTGGTGTGGGGAGGGGTAGAGAGTTAGAAGAGAGTACAGAGACAGAGAGATATGATGATGAAAGAGAAGAGCTTAGAGAGAGAGAGAGGAGAGAAGAGAGAGAGAGAGAGATAGAAGATATAGAAGAGAGAGAGAGAGAGAGAGAGAGAGAAAAGAGAGAGAGAAGAGAGAGGAGAGAAAAGAGAGAGAGAGAGAGAGAGAGAGAGAGAGAGAAGAGAGAGGAGAGAGAGAGAGAGAGAGAGAGAGAGAGAAGAGAGAGAGAGAGAGAGAGAGACAGGAGAGAGAGAGAGACAGAGAGAGAGAAAAGAGAGAGAGAGAGAGAGAGAAAAGAGAAGAGAGAGAGATAGGAGAAGAATAGAAGGGTGAATAAAGTTAACTAGCTGAGGCGGGGACGTTCAGGTGATCTCTACCCCACCCCCTTCTTTCCCCTCCCTCCCTCGCTACCCTCTCCCCCCTTTTTCCCCTCCCCTCCCTCCCTCCTTCCCTCCCTCCAATACCTTCCCATTATACCTGTGAGGACAAGAACAGCTTCAGGACTCGGTGGTTTGGACGGACAAGGCTCAGGAACACTTAGGATGATTACTTAAAAGGAATATTTTAAAAAAGGTATATCAGACACACACACACACATACACACACACACACACACACACACACACACACACACACACACACACACACACACACACACACACACACACACACACACACACACACACACACACACATACACAGCACACACGACTAAAGGGATAAGAGTTAAGAGGAAATACAAATTCTGTATATAATGATGTTGAGATATGATTGTTAAAGTTTATATGAAGGAGTAAAAATTTTAAGAATATTTGAAGTTCTCTTTACTTGTATAGTGATAACAGGAACTTTTTTATGTGAAAACAGGAAATAGACATACTTGAGCTTAATACCCTCAACAATCATATGGAAAACCTTTAACAATCATTTGCGTAGTATATAATTTGCCGTAAATATCCAATAAGGCAAAACAAATAAATGGCTTTGTCGTGTTTCCTTGTTTTCTCTGTAACATTTTTTACAGAACAACATTACGAAAATTAACATTGTCTTTTCTTAATACACTGATCACCCTCTCCGTACATGTATATCGAACAGTATATGACAAAAATTAAAACTCCTTAATATCTTACTCTGCCCTCACCACCACCACCAGTCACCACCACCACCACCACCACCACCGCCGCCTCCCGGTCAGACCCCCGCCAGGCCGGTCCCGCCCTAATGGGATAAGTTTTTGTCCTGCCCGCGAGGAGGTAACCAGTTGTCCCGGCCTGGCAGAGCGGCAGCAAGATATGAGTATGTTTGCCGTATAAGAGAAAAATGATTCATGATTTTTAGCATGTCCAGAAGGCTGTTGTGCTGATAGTCTGTCTGTGTAAGGGACGCGAACACCTGGTTGGTTGTGATAAAAAAAACTGGATATTGAAAGAACCAAATAGGAAGAGCTACACAATCGTAGAAAAATAGCATCTCTTATGTGTACTTTCAGTATCGTAACGCGATGTTTTTTTAGTTGGCTGGGCGTTGGTTGTATAAGGGAAGGACTTTTACGGTTACCAAATACATTCCTCAGAAGAAAAAAGTATGACGAGTCTTCTTCGTCTTTGGTTTAATGTCTATCATTGTGTTTCTCTTTATTCTTTGTTATTCTTTATTTTTATTTCCTCACAACCATTAGTCATCATTGCTGTAAAGACAAAGGAAAATACTATAACAAACTAATACAATTTATTCTTGTGTGTAGGGAAAAAAAAAAGAAGCGATAGAGAAGCCACGAGAGAGTTAAAGTTAAGGATATAAATAGTTAAAAGGAATTACTATAACAATTTCATACTATATATTATTGTGTGTAAAGAAAAGAAAAGCAGCGAAAGGGAAGCCACGAGAAAGTAAAAAAAAAAAACGGAGAGAAATGTGTTTTTCTAAGGCGTATATAATGTAGATCTTGCTGTTCATTATATGGCATGGAAAGACACAAATTAGCGCTTTGTGTCACCCTAATATGTGTATGTGGCTGTCCATGTCAAAATTTTTGCCTGCACCCAAGGTGTCTCACTAACCCCGAATATAGGCAGATTTACATTGTTAGGCCTCGATTAGAAGGGTCGAGCGTGCAGCAAAGGTCCTCACTCTGTAATAGGACCAAGGAGATAGAGATAGGAGTGACAGATAGATAGACAGACAAACGGATATAATGACAGAAAGACAGATAGATATACAAATAGGCAGACAAATAGACCGACCACAAGCAAGCAAGGGGAGGCGGTAGCGGAGCGGTTAGAGTCTCCGACTGGCGTTCTCGGTGACCCGAGTTCGATCCCCGAAGAAACCCAAATCCTTTCTGCACCGTCGAGTGGCCTAAGAACACCCACATGCCCTGCCTATCAACTCTACCTTCGACTGCGAGTGCATTGGAGGACACAGGGGGGCGGCATGAGCCTCACAGGCGTCACTATAAAAATCCTGCCTGCGCCACCAACGGGCAAGGACCAACCATCAGAACCCTCAAGTGAGCCTCCAGAGCCTACCATCCGAGCCCTGAGTCACCACTGGCTACAGGCGCTATAGGCACAGATGTAAAAAATAAAATAAATAAAAAAATATATTATATTTTTTTGTGTGTGAATGGGAGTTTTTCGAAGCAAACCGCCGATGTCTCTCAGCGCATCTCACATCCTCTGCTCTGTGAGGCTGAATGGCTATCATTTACCCGTAAATTCTCTGTACTTCTTTGGGACATTCAGAATTATCCTTCAATACAACAACTGAAACAGTTCTTAATAAAAAATGGAGTTTATCATTTTATTTGTCTGCACTTGGTGAAAATATTGGCAAAACAATTGAATACTTGAAAACTCAATCCTTAAAAATCGTGTTTTCATAAAAAAAACACAAGTTCAAGCAGAATGAGGCTTCAGGAAATATCTACTTGTATGTAAGCATTCACTGCGTACCTATTTTGGGTGTATATGTCTCTCTTACGACGAACATTTAACCCAAACAGAGTGTGGCGTTCAGCATCTCCACAGAAACCATCCCGCCGGCAGGATCTGCTATCACACCACTTTCCTGTTGACACGACACGGGGATGGACAGCTCAGCGCCGCCGCTCCTCCTTACCTCACAGCTCATATCACTGATACTCCTAACTTCTCAATAACCAACAGACTACATGTCATCCTAGCTATCATCACCCGCTTATCTCATCACACTCTCTATGCTCTACTGGAATATTCGTGGCATCCGCTCCCACATACCGTTTCCCACATAAAGAAGACTTTCGTCTCCTTATTTCGTGCTTTGACTGTGACTTGTGTTGTTTTTGGGGCGGAGCGGAGTGGCGCGTGTAGTTACGTGACAGACGTGCAGTCACTATGTACTGTGGGTAGTATAGTTGGGGTAATAAAGCCGTGCACAACAGTAAATGTTTCCTTGCAGTCCTTTCCGTCTCCTCCATAGCCCCGAGCCGTTAGTGTGACGAAGTTTGAGAGGGGTGGGTTGCCCCCACCCTCCTTCGTTACAATAGGATAAACCAGAGGACATAGGGTATTAGAGGAAGGGTTTGATTGATTGATTCAGAGGGAAAGATTGAGGTGGAGGGCTTAGAGTTCGCGGCGGGGGAAATAGTAAACAAGACCATGTATTGTCTTCGATAGAGGACTGTTCGTTGAGGTGCCAAGCACTTAAATTACTTCTTGGTTAAATGTTCGTCGTAAGAGAGACATTTACACCCAAAATAGGTACTCAGTGAATGCTTACATAAAAGTAGATATTTCCTGAAGCCTCATTCTGCTTGAACTTGCGTTTTTTTATGAAAAGACGATTTTTAAAGATTGAGTTTTCAAGTATTCAATTGTTTTGCCAATATTTTCATCAAGTGTAGACAAATACAATGATAACCTACATTTTTTATTAAGAACTGTTTCAGTTGTTGTATAGAAGGGTAATTCTGATATGTCCCAAAGAAGTACAGAGAATTTACGGTAAATGATAGATCATTCAGCCTCACAGAACAGAGGATGTGACAGCCTGAGAGACAGGCTTAAGCGTGAGCTTATTAGAAAGCTCCCCATTGAATTGAATTTTTTTTTTTATTGAATAAGGTTTATTGCTCAGACTTCAACAGAAATGTGAAGCACAGCTCTTTAACTGCCAACAAGTCATTATCCATATCAAACAACATAATACATTACAAATACATAACAGCATATTTTCATCTGAACATTTTAAATATTACATCCAGGAAACATACTATCCTATTTAATGTGTTAACATTATTACTCTGCATTAATGTAATACATTTTTCTCTGCTTGGTCTAGTCCAGAAATACTCTGGGATATAGTCATGCCTGAGCTGACTTATTGCCCGATTATTACACTCTAAGACAACATAGTATTCATCCCCTAGTGCTGCACCATCACATTTATCACAAATTCTTTCCTCTCTGGGCACATTTTGGTTACTTCCTGCTGTTACTGGCAGTCTATTATTGTTTGTTCTAGGTTTAGCAAAAACAATTCGTGATTTGGTCTTCAATTTAGTTAAATACTCCTCTCTGCCAAATATACACTTAAAAGATACATAGTTACTACAAACAGACTTTGTCATAAGATTTCTATACCAATGAGTAATCCATTGATCTTTAAGCCTTTGTTCCACAATTCTTGCCAACCATACTGGGTTAGTCACTTCCTGGTTCAACACCCCCTGACAACCATTATTTAACACTGATCTGATCTCCTTTGAGCCAAGGTGGATCCGTACAGTTCCA
>JACEEZ010008547.1:0-14149 GCA_016584305.1 Chionoecetes opilio | reverse complement strand
TTAATCGAGGGAACTGGAGTTGTGTAGTAATGAAGGTATAACAAACCTTAACCTATAGTCTTCAAAAGGGAAACCCACATAAACGATCCCACTTTCGTAGACGTAGGCGTCTGCCGTGTCTGCAAGCAGGGTACCGTGTTAGTTCAGACTCAGAAGACTTTTAAGGTTATATCACGTCGGAGTCTGTGCCACAAAAGCGTGAACAGAAGCCTGTCTATTAATCATAGTATTGAAACGACTCTGAGTGACTTAAACACGACATCTTTATTTCTTTATGTACATGAACCCAATATGCAATGATGCCCCTTTTTTCGTCCATCGTTCACTGTTGCGTTACTTAAATTTTCACTAGATGTATGTTATGTTTGTAATAAGTAATTAAATCTACTCATTATTATAGCATAAAGCAATATTTTTACAATATGACTTGTTATTCTGCTCATTTTGACACCAAATATAAGTTTGTAACTGCATTATTGGTCATTTTATTGAAATATTTGTATTTTCGAGAAAATCTGATATTTCGCGATTGACCTCTTGCACAAAATAACGCACTGTGAGGTCCCAAATCAAAATACCAAGTGTCATCCAGGCTAATATTGCTCAGGAGGTGTCACGGTTCAATCCTAGTATGGGGAAGCTTGAAAAAACCGTTACCCCTCTTTGGATTTCTGGGCCCCTTTTCACATAATATTCCTAGTCTATAATGCTGCACTTATCAATATTAAATTCCATCTGCCATATATCTGCCCACTCATTTAATTCATCTAAGTCTCCATGCAAAATATTTACATCAGACTGTGATCTAATAATCCTACCTACCTTAGTATCATCCGCAAACTTGCTGATATGACTGCTAATCCCACTATCCAAGTCGTTAATGTAAATCAAAAATAGTAATGGACCCAAAACAGACCCAGAGAAGGAAGAGAAGAAAAGAAAAAAGGGAAAGGAGAGAAAGGAAGGAAGGAATAAGGAAGATTGGGTTTAAAAGAGGAAGGATATAGTGTGTGGGGGTGTGCCGGCTGAGATAGCGGCCCAGGACTCGAAAACCCATGCGCTTAGCCTCAGATGATTAGGCAGCTCGGAGTTAGATAGAGCAGCACTTTACCACTGAGCCACGGGGACCTAAAAAACATTAAAGGGTCAAAACCTGTATTGAACACGTCAGGAGGACCGTTCCCGAACTACCTTTTTACGCACCAAAACTACTTCAAGTGTACCAGTAACATACAAATTTACCACTACTATATACTACATACATACCATCAATAACCTTCTAACCTTCACGCCGTGCGTGCGTGCGTGCGTGCGTCGTGCTGCGTGCGTGCGGCGTGGTGTACACCTGTAACACCACACACACAAATGTGTAGATGAGAAGAGTAGGGCACAGAGGAGAGAGAGGAGAGAGAAGGACGAGAGAGGAGAGAGAGAGAGAGAGAGAGAGAGAGAGAGGAAGAGAGAGGAGAGGGAGAGGAGAGAGAGGAGGAGAGAGAGAGAGAGGACGAGAGGAGAAGAGAGAGAGAGAGAGAGAGAGAGGAGAGAGAGAGAGAAGAGAGAGAGATAATGGAAGATTCGCACCCGGGTAATGGTGAATCTGGGGGAAGGAAGAGCGGGGGAGTGATTATAGGTTGGGGGGAAGGGAGGAGTGGGATGGGGGGTTGTGTGGGGAGGGAAAAGGGAGATTAGGGAGTTTAATCAACCTGAGAGTAGAGATCAGGAAAAGGGGGGGGGGAAAAGGGGAAAAAGGGGGAAAAATAATGAGGGAAAAGGAGCTTAAACAAAAAAAGAAAATCAGTGTATTAAAAAAAGGAGAGATGAGAAAAAAAAAGATATTACGAAACTCACTTTGAAAAGACATGAAAAAAATTTTAAAGAGGAAGAGAAGGGGAAGAGAGAGAAAAAAGGGCACTACCTTTTTATCCTGCAACTTAAAATAACCTTTCCTTTCTCTCTCCTTCCTTCCTTCCTCACCCCCCCTTTTTTTTCTGCCCACTTATTTTTTTCCTTTTTTTCCCTTTCCCTTTCCCTTTTCCTCATCCCTTTCAAATCCCTTCCCTCCCCCCCTTTCTCTCCTTCCTCCCCCCCTTCCTTTCCCATCCTTAAAACTCCCTTCCCTCCCTCCCCTCCCTCCCCCTCCCTTCCTTCCTTCCCTTTCCTTTCCTCATCCTTTAAAAAACCTTTCTTCCTTCCTTTATTTCCTTTTCTCCTTTCAAACTCCCTTTCCTCCCTCCCTCCCTTTTTCCTACCTCATCCTTACAAACTTCCCTTTCCCCCTTCCTTCCTCACTCCGAAAAACTCCTCCCTTCCTTCCCTTTCCCACTCCCAACCTCTCCCTCCTCACAAAACCTCCAAGGCTCAAGGTTTCCACTCGATTTCTCATTCTTTCTCCTCCTTTTGTGGTCCTCCCTGCATCTCTATCCCAACGGCCGCTCGTTTCCATACTTTATTCCTACATCAACCATACCAATTTACGGTAAGTGCTCTGAACAAGCTATATATTCCATCTTTTCCATCTTCTTCCCACATTTTCCTTAGTATATATTATTATTCATCAGAAAATCTATTACTCTTCCCTTTCTTGACTCTTGCGTTTTCCCTTTTATTTATATCGTATTTTTCTTTATCCTTTTCTCCTCCAATTCCTTCACACCTTGTCATTGCTATAAATCTTTTCTTATCTTTATGGAAGTTATCATTGAATTTAGCTGGTTTTATGTGCATTTTCTCTCTCTTCTCCTCTCTCTCTCTCCCCTCTCTCTCTCTCTCTCTCCTCTCTCTCTCCTCTCTCTCTCTCTCTTCTCCTCTCTCATAAGGAATGGAGATGCGATAAAGAAGGCCTTAAGACTGAGTGTACCGATTAATTTTGAAAAGAAAATAAGCAAAAAGAAATTACGAAAATTTATGGGTTGAATGAATGCAACAAGTGAGAGGAGAGAGCCGGAGAGCGAGAGCGAGAGCGGGAAGGAGCGAGAGAAGCGAGAGCGAGAGGATGAGAGAGAGAGAGCACGAGCGAAACCTGTCACCTTAATAATTTTCTTGAGCGAGCACTGACAGCCATTAAAACAACTTAGAACCTATGGGAAAGGGAGGGAAAGGAAAGGAAGGGGGAAGGGAAGGGAAGGGAAGGGAAGGGAAGTAAAAAGAGCAAGAAAGTAAGAGAAGAGAAGAGAAGAGAAGGGAAGGGAGAGAGGAAGGGGAAGGGAAGGGAAAGGGAGAGAGAGAGAGATGAGAAGAGAAGAGAAGGGAAGGGAAGGAAAGGGGGAAGAGAAGAGAAAGAAAAGAAAAGAAGAGAAAAGAAAGAAGGAAGGAAAAGGGAAAGGGGAAGGGGAAAGGGAAGGAAGGGAAGGGAAGGGAAAAAGGGAAAGGAGGGAAGAGAAGGGAAGGGGAAAAGGGGAAGGGGGGGAGAGAAGAGAAGAGAAGAGAAGGGAAAGGGAGGGAAAGGGGAAAGGGGAAGGGAAGGGGAAGGGGAAGGGAAGGAAGGAAAGGAAGGAAGGGGAAGAGAAAAGAAGAGAAGAGAAGAGAAGGGAAGGGAAGGGAAAAGGGAAGGGAAAGGGAGGGAAAGGGGAAAGGGGAAGGGAAAGGGAAAGGGGGAAAGGGAAGGGAAGGGAAGAGAAGGAAGGGAAAAGGGAAAGAGAAGAGAAGAGAAGGGGAAAAGAAGAGAAGGGGAAAAGAAGGGGAAAAGGGAAAAAGGGAAAGGGAGGAAGGGAAGGGGGGGGAAAAAAGGGAAGGAAGGGAAAGGGAAGAAAAGGAAAGAAGAGAAGAGAAGAGAAGGGAAAAGGGGGAAAGGGAGGGAAGAGAAGAGAAGAGAAGAGAAGAAAAAAAGAGAAGGAAGAGAAGAAAAAAGAGAAGAGAAGAGAAGGAAAGGGGAAAAGGGAAAGGGGGGGAAGGGGAAAGGGGAAGGGAAGGGAAGGGAAGGGGGAAGGAAGGAAAAGGAAGGGAAGAAAAAGAAGAGAGAGAAGAAAAGAGAAGGGAAGGGGAAAGGGGAAGGGAAGGGAAAGGGGGAAGGGAAGGGAAGGGAAGGAAGGGAAAGGGGAAGGGAAGGGGAAGGGAAAAAAAAAGAGAAGGAAGAGAAGAGAAAGAAAGAAAAAAGAGAAGAGAAGGGAAGGAAGGGGAAGAGAAAAAAAGAGAAGAGAAGGAAGGGAAGGGAAAGGGAGGGAAAAAGGGAAGGGAAAGGGAAAAAGGGAAGAGAGAGAAGAGAAGGGGGAAGAAAAGAGAAGAGAAGAGAAGAAAAGAAAAGAGAAGAGAAGGGAAAGGGAAGGAAGGGAAAAGGGAAAGGGAAGAGAAAAAGAGAAGAAAGAGAAGGAAGAGAAGGGAAAGGGAAAAGGGGGAAGGGAAGGGGGAAGGGAAAGGGAAGGGAGGGAAAGGAAAGGGGAAAGGGGAAGGGGAAAGGGGAAAGGGGAAAAGAAGGGAAAAGGGAAAAGAAGAAAGGAAGGGAAAGGGAAGGGAAGGGAAGGGAAGGAAAGGGAAAAAGGGAGGAAGGGAAGGGAAGGGAGGGAAGGGAAGGGAAGGGAAGGGAAGGGAAGGGAAGGGAAGGGAAGAGAAAAGAGAAGAGAAAAGAGAAAAGAGAAGAGAAGAGAAGAGAAGGGAAGGGAAGGGAAGGGAATTTTGACGTGGGAGACCAGCGTCACCCAGTAACAGGGGTGAGATGGTTATTCCCCTGGCTTGTATAAGGGTACATAGGGGGAAATAGGGAAATAGGGGTTTAGATTTGAAGGCATCACAAAAACTAACCCCAGATTCGTGTTCAGCGTGCCAAGAAGACATTAGGGAAGAATTTTCATGAGATTTAAAATGTCAAGATTTTTCATAAAAAAAGTAAGGGTACTTTTCCCCCTTACTTATTTTCGAAAAATCGTTTTTTTGAATAATTCAAAAACTATGAGGCGTTCGTAAAAATAGTACAGAACATAAAAGATGGAGCTAGTTAAGATCTTTATAATGAGCTTTAGTAAAAAAAAAATTGAGTTCAAGTAACCGAGAAAATAGCACTTCTGCGCTTTTTACAAAAACATTAATTTACTCGTAAACTATATGAGATAATGTATTACGGATTGCAGCACTGGATATAACTCATCAACCTTCATAGCTTTGCTTCTATACAGTTCTCTAAGACTAATAATTACGCAGTATAATGAGGAAAACGTGTTTGACAAAAATCGTCGGCAATTTTCAGCGGCCCAGAAATCCATCAAGAATATTTCCGCCACCGATCCGTGAATGGCGGCCTGAGCCCTTGCGACAGTGGTGTTACAGTGGCGGGAATACCAGTGAGCCGCGTTAGGAAGCAGGAATAACACGGCAGAGCACATTTAGAGGCAAATTATTAAATCAATAAGTATTTTTTTCCTTTCTTTTCAATAATACTAGGCCAATAGGGTGTTTTTGTGTTTATATATTCTATTATATTGATTTAGACTTATAATTGACGTAAACCGGGTATTGGGTCATGACCTAAGCGGGGTAAGGATAAAAGGGTCCAGATAAAACACAATCATATACTATACTCGTATTCGTAAAAGTCATGGATACTAAGCCCTTGACGGAAAACATTCACTTCTATAATAATATAAGCGAAAGTGTGTCTGTCTGTCTGTCTGTCTGTCTGTCTGTCTGTGTGTGTGTGTGGTATAGGTTCCGCCCCCCGTGGCGCAAACACCTCATATGGCACATTTTTGGAATCAGGTTGACCAGGGGAAGGTCATAAGCCCACTTATGAGATGATCCGATCACTTTTTTTTTTTTTTTTTTTTAGCAGCCTATTGCGAGAATTGTGAAAACAAAAGTGGGTTGCGAGAATTAGAGAGAAACGAACTCCGAAATGCCGTGGTCGCTGGCAGTTTTAACTCACAATTTGGTGAAAGGGGTCAACTTGTGAAAAATGAAATATGGGTTATCACTGCACTTAAAACAACAAGTTAATATAAGAAGATTTCTTCATGGATGATTGATAGAAGGCTGATTCTGTAAAAATTGTATATAAATAACCAGGAGGTATAGTGAGGAGGCGAGGAAATGCTATCGATGATATTATACAGGTCAATAACGTATGTTGAGGTATTATACCTAGGCAGTCATATGTCTGTTATTATGTGATCAATCAGGATAGAAAGCCTGGAAGGCAATGAGTCGACGCGTGAAGTAGCAATGTTTTGATGTCAATCTCCCGCACAATCTCCCGGCCCCCACTCCCCGCGCGGGCGTGTCGCTTCAAATATAACCGACATTGTGCAGCACAAGCGGATTTCGGCATTCTTATCTTCGTTTTCCAAGCATGCTTATGGTATTTGACAAGGCGTTTGCCAGACGCAGCAGTCATGTCTTAGAAAAATGTGGAACATCGCCCAAATTTACATGCCAACCCAAATACATGTTAAGAATATATAAGCTTGCTACTGCGAGGCGAGTAATTTGCATTAATGCTATATAGAACGTTCAATCGTAATGCATATTCATGAACCTACTAGAACCAGAAGAACGTTCTTTGTTTAGTATTCAGATGCGGTGAATCGCAATCATCGCGAAATTGATTTATGAAAAATACTTAGTCGCGGAGGGAAAAACACAGTAGACCAACTTTGAGTTAAAACTTGCCAGCGACACTGCATTTCTCGAGTTATTCTCTCTAATTGGGAAACCTTGATGTAGGGTGATGGGTAATAGGTGAGTGAATGGGTGGGGGGTGTGGTTAATGGCGTGTGTGAATGGTGGGGTGATGCGGTAATGGGATGAGGAATGGGGGGGGGATGGGTAATTTGGTGAGTTGAAGGGTGGGGGGTATGGGTAATGGGGTGTGGGGTGATGGGTAATGGGTGAGTGAATGGGTGGGGGGTGATGGGTAATGGGTGAGTGAATGGTGGGGGGTGAATGGGTAATGGGTGAGTGAAGGGTTGGGGGTGATGGGTAATAGGTGTGGGGTGATGGGTAAAGGTGAGTTGAATGGTGGGGTGTGATGGGTAATGGTGAGTAAATGGGGGGGGGATGGGTAAGGGTGATGAAGGGGGGGGGGTGAGGGGGAATGGGTGAGTGAAGGGTGGGGGGTGAGGGAAGGGTGAGTGAAGGGTGGGGGGTGATGGGTAAGGGGAGGAAGGGTGGGGGGGAGGGAATGGGGAGGAATGGGGGGGGGGAAAATTTAAAAACATTTCACACCCCATATTCGGGGGAAAAAAGAAGGGGCTATTAAGCCCTGTTTGGTGGGCCAAAAACAAAAAAGGGTTCCGAAACCCCCAAATCCCCTCCCAGGAGGTAGAAAAACCCCGGGAGGCGGTTTGGGGTTGAATAAAAAAGATTTCCTTCATATTTCTAAGTTCTTATTTAACCCTCCCCCGTCTTTCCTTCTTTAAAAAATTGTCTGTTTTTGCCTAAAAACGAAAAGAAATAAATTCCAAATTTTATAAACGGGAAATTTTGCCGTATTAGAAAAAAAATTAGGCTTGTTTGAGCTCTTTGTAAAAAAAAAATATGCCTTGCAATTTAGAATTTTCCCAGACCTTTTTAAAATAATAATTATTTATGTTTTTTTTTCCCCACCCCCTTTCCCCTTGGGGCGGGGAAAAAAACCACGGGAAAAATTGGGTTCAATTTTTTTGAAACAAAATGAGGAAACCCTGCCAGTTGAGGTTGAAAAAAAAAGGTCATTTCCAAGTAAACGCAAATTTTTTTTAAATTAAATTTCGAAACTATGAAACAACCTTTCTTTCCCTTAATTTTTTTTTTTTGTTTTTTCTTCCTGTTTTTCCACTTTGGCTTTCCCTTTCTTTTCCCCCTCAATTTTCCAAAAAAATTGAGTTTCCCATTTTTTTCCTCTTTTGGGTTCGGTTTTTTTGGGCCTCTTTTTCTCCGTTTCTTTTTTTCCTGTTTTTTCCCCCTCTCTCCTTTCTCTTCCCCCCCCCCCCCCCCTCCTTTTCCTCTCTCTCTCTCTCTCTTTCTCTCTCCCCCCGCCCTCTCTCTCTCTCTGTCTCTTCTCTTTTCTCTCTTGTTCTCTCTTCTCTCTTTCTTCTCTCTTCTCCCCCCCTTTTCTCTCTCTCTTTCTCTTCTCTCTCTCTTTCTCTTTTCTCTCTCTCTCTCTTTTTCTTTTCCTTCCTCTCTCTCTCTCTTCCTCTCTCTTCTCTGTCTCTCTCTCTCCCCCTTTTTTTTGTCTCTCTCTCCTCTCTCTTTTCCTCTCTCTCTTTTGTCCCCTTTCTCTCTTCTCTCCTCTCCTCTCTCTCTCTTCCTTCTCTTTTTCTCTTCTCTTTTTTTCTCTCTCTTCTCTTCTCTCTCCCCTCTCTCTCTCTCTCTCTCTCCTCTCCTCCCCCCTCTCTCTCCCTCTCTCTCTTCTCCTCCTCTCTCTCCCTCTCTCTCTCTCTCTCTTTTTTGTCAATCAATGGGAAAAACCATCCCGAGGAAGGACAATTTCCCTAGGGGCAAACCCTAGAAATTTACCAAAAAACATCATATTTCCAAAAATAATGGCGGAAGGGTGCGGAAGGATCCCAAAACAGGTAACCATGTAGAAAGGAGAAGGAGAAAGAGGAAAAAACCCCAAGGGGGGAATTTGATGACCATTAGAGATACGGCTTAACGTAGCTAGAGATACGGCAATATCTCTACCTAGCTACGTTACTGCCGTATCTCTGTCTGGTCATCATCCCCCCCGGGTTTTTTGTCCCTTTTTCTTTTTTAAAGCGGTTTACCTGTTGTTATCCTTCCGTCCCCCCACCACTACTTTTGGAGAATAACATTTTATTTAAGGGAGGGGGAAACAAGTTTTTTCTCTTTCCCCCGCGCCAAATTTTCTACGGGATTTTATTTCTTAATATAGAATTAATCCTTTTAAAATGCTTTTTTTCAGCCCGAAGGTCCACAAAATTTTAAAAGTTAGATGTTACCGTTTTCAGGCGTTATTTCATGATTAAGGGATTTTTTAGGGTAAGATGTGCTACGTTTGGGGGGAAGTTTGCAGCGGAATGCTAGCCCCAAAAATAGGGGGGAAAATTTACTCCATAGCTATGGGATCTTATGGGTAAATTTATATCATGTCGAGCCCTTATGGAAATCCCTAGCCTTATTATAAATCCCGTCCTGCACCTTTTTCCCTCCCCCTCCCCCCCCTCCCCTTTCCCCCTTTTCGTTTTTTTTTTCTTTCTTTTTTTTCTTCTTGTTAACCTCTAAGGCAAGCTGGCTGGCGTCGCCACGCAGGATTGCCCGTTGCCATGGCGAGGGGCCCCCCTAGCCTGCGGCGGGGAACGGGGGGGCGATGGAAGAAAAACCCCCCGTGATTGGTCAGCGGGGGGAGGGCGGGGCTTAATGATGAAAAACTTTGGTGGTCACGCCAGGGGCCCCTTGCCATGGAACGGGGGAGGGATATTGCGCTTGGAAAAGGGAGTCCGTAGTGTAAGGGTTAGCACGCTGGGCCCACAACCAGAAGTCCCGGGGGTTCGATCCCCGGCTAGCGAAGACGAGGGGGTTTTTTAAAAAAACCCGACCCCCTGCCACCCCAGTGAAGGGGTACCGGGTGTTAGCCGGGGGTTTTGTGCCCCCCCCCGGGGGGATGGCTTCGGCCAACACTGGGGGTGCCGTTGTTAAGGTATCCCCCCAAACACCATCGGATGGGCCGTGGTGTGTTATTATTCCCCACGGCCTGATCACGCCACGGACACAACCCTCGGCTTTTACCCCCCCGGGAAAAATTTTTGGGTAAAGTTGGAACCTCACACCCCACACACACACAACACCACTGAGGAACCGTGGGGTTAGGGGTTAGCCCTCGGCTCACAACCGAAAAGCCCCGGGGAAAAAATCCCCGGGGGGGACCCAAAGACGGACAGGCGTCTCTTAAAACCCGAGCCCGTCCACCCACATTAAAAGGGGTACGGGTTTTACCGGGGGTTTGGCCCCGCCTCCCGGGGGTGGGGTTCACCCAAACTAAAAAAAAAAATGTTGATTGGAGACGGGGCCATACGAGCGTTGCCCCGGCCCTGTAAAATCAAGTAGAGAATAACAACACAGAGAGCAGTAACTCCCACTTATCTCATTTGAAAAGTCCCTTGAGCGGCATTGCCCCCCCCCCGGTGCTGGAGCCTCAGATACCAATAACGTCACTGATAGGTTGTCCAAAGCGGTTTTGTGAGGTTTTCAAATTAAACCTCCCCCCAAATGACACCACATGCAGATAAAAACCAAAGCTTTAGTGGACAAGGATACTAAAGGTCATAGCTATACATTATTACTTATTTTCACTAAAAATGTTAAGGGTCCCCAAAATTACAAAGAAAATTCGTTCTGGGCCCAAGGGGTTAAAGTCATGGATATAAACCCCCTTTGCGGAAATCATTCACTTAATACTAAAAACATCTATTTGCATATCATTTTTTTACTTTGTATTTAAGATGACAAAATAAAAACCGAAAAAAACAAATCTATTTTTCCCATAATAACCGACATATTTTTTTGTATCCCTCTTTTTTTTCTCTTTTTTCCTTTTCCTTCCCTCACCCCCCTTTCCCTCTTTCGTATTCTTTTCGGGCTACTTTTTTCCCGGTCAAACTTTTTTCCTTCCCCCTCTGCTCCCAAACCCCGTTTTTTCTCTGCCAATTTTTCCCCCAAATTTAAAATTTCCCTTTGCCTTACCTGAACTTCCCCCTGTTATTTCCTTCATTCCTATTTTAAAATTTTTCCCCTTCTTTATCTCTCTATCTTCTATCTCTATCTATTTAGTAAACCTCTTTTAAACGAACCCATATAATTCAAACTTTTTTGTAATTCGGCCTGTTTCGGGCAGTTCAAAATTTTCATAAAAATACAAATTGGGGCCAGTTTGAATTCACCGTAGCCTTTTATAGTCTATTCACTTAAGCTGGGTTCTTGGGAGCTGCTCGCGCCTAGCGAGTTTTTAAGGACGCGTGATTGGTGAAGATGGGGGGGCGGTGGGTGGTGGTGGTACTTGCCTCGCCGCAACCCAAAAAAACCCCCCCCTTGCGTTGCCTCAGAAAAAATTAATATTTTTTGGCTTTACTCACCTCTTACACAAGATAGGGTATTTTTTTTTGCTCAGTGAATCAGGCGGATTGTTTAAAAACAACACGCCCTTCAAACCAATAGGGGGAAAAAATAAAGTCTGACTGACTAGACAAGAGTATGTAGGGCGGACTTTTAGGTTTTCAGGCATTGAAAGTTGTCTCCTACCCCAAAATTTCCAAGCTACAAGATAATATTATGAAAGCTGAGCCTACCATCGTGTTTATAATACATTGCGCATATCATGAGCATAAGAAAATTTCCAAAGACTACACTAATTTAAGAAATTGAAGGAAAGTAAAAAGGGGATAAAAAATTTTTTCTTGCTTATTTTGTTCAAATCGCTGTAAATCCATAAGTTTTGGTCGCATTCAATTTTTAAGAACTGTTTTAAAATCCTTTTACTTTTCCCCTTTCTTGGTATGACACGTACCAAAAAGGAAAAAGAGGGGTCAAAAAAGGCTAAGAAATTAACTACTGCTGCAAAATGGCACAGTGACGGGTGAGCATTTCCCCTATACAAAAGAGACGTTTTGGGGGAGCTTCAGAGGTCCACCCGTCACGGCACCATTTTTTAAACGTTTAATTTTCTTAGCCATTTTGACCCCCACTCTTTTTTTAGTAACATTTGCCCCAAGGGGGATTAATGTATTTTTTCCCCATCATACCAAAAGAGCCCAAATTATCATTTTACAGCTGAAATGCTCACCAGCTACCTTCGCCCTTACCTTTTATAAGATTTACCGCCATTCGGAAACTTTTACTATTCCACCCATGGAAACTTTTAAAATTGGTTTTACATTTGCTTTTTTCACTCCCGTGGGAACACCAAAACTTTAAATTTTTTATTCCCGAGTGTAGTTTCTGTCCTCAAGCATAAAACATATTTGTTTAAAAGTTAATGGGGTTCGTTTGACATGATTTTTACAAGAGGCTCACAATCTTTTATATATATATATTATATATAATATAATATATATATATATTATTTATATAAATTATTATATATATATATATATTTTATATATATATATATTATATATATAAAAATATATATAAAAAATATAAATATATATAATATACATCACCATCCATATATCACCCTGTTTTCTGAAGTTTTATTCCCAAAGTTTTTAAGCTTCTTGAAAAATTTTCTGCCATAGTTTTACACTCGTGATGTCAAAAACTACAAAAACATTTAAATTATAATTTTTGAATGATTTTTTTGGGGGCAAAAAGTCGATTTGCCCCAACAGCAAAACCACATTAATTTTTATCCAGCGATGTCTCCCATGTTTTTATCCATTTTGACTATTATTAGTCAATTACTAGGTTTCTTATACCACAGTTACCCCCCACTGATACACCCACCAAAATTGTATCAGGGGAGGGATTGTCTATTTTTATGATATTTCTACAGACCATTGCATTATTTTCGAACAGTACTATTTCAGTACATAAAAATTTTATGCTAGCACACAGCAGACTCTACATGACGAGCCTTCGCGTTACTTTTACGCATTCAGGGTTTTCTAAGGTCACCCTCATTTCTTTAAATGTTTAGTTTTTCAAATTTTTTTTTGTATTTTACAGCTACTACGCCCCCATTTTTTAGATTTTAGCACCGTCTAGCACACACTTTACTTGAAAAATATTTTATGTGATTTTTTCACATTTTGGATTTTCCCACGCTTAGTAGACACATATATACTTTTACTCGGCCCGTCTTGTCTTCGATGTTGAACATTGTAAACATTTTTTTCCTCTTAGCTTTTTAACAGTATCCGCATGATACTTGGAATTTTAAAGGGGCCCCAACCAACATCTGGGTCCCGCCCAATTTTCGTGATTTTTTATTTTTTATAGCTCAATTTTACACACTTTTAGCGATAGGAAATTTTGCTTTGGGGAAATTTTAGTGTATGATGTTATTTGTAGTTTTTATTAGCCGTTGTTTTGGGGTTTCATTCTTTTACCCCTTTTTAATCCCTAGCTAATTCTTATTGCTAAATTTTAGGACAAATTTTATAGCGGCCCGGCAATGTCAGTCAGTATCACTTCTAACATATAAATAACTTTCATAACTATTACTATTAAATTAATTTATCACACAGTGTAACAAAAATTAAACTTCCATACAGGAATTTTCATGTACTTTAAAACAAATGAGGCAGTGTATTTTTTGAAACTTTATAAACATATAAATTATTTTTAATAGGGAATGTATATATAATTTTTTGTACTAATCTTTCCTTTTTGGTTTACCGTGGGGAAACCCTGTACACAAGCACTTTTTAAGCGAAACAATTCGAAGCGCAAAACAATGGATCTATGTTTGACGTTTTGGCTAGCATTACTGTCAAAGTAGATGTTGACAGAGAAAAACGGCGAAAGCAAGTAGGAGAAGGGCGTGAACGGGAAAAAAAGACCTGGGCCACAAAAAACTAACCTCCGCTCACGGGTCCGTGGCATCACTGGTGTTCCTCATAAAACTCTGCTTGTAATTTATCGAAGTTCCTTTTTGGACTTGTAAATAAATGTTACAAAAATTTGGAAATCCATTTTAAAACAGCCCAGAAAAGTCTCTACAAATTTTACACACACACACGCAAAACGCGCAACGCGCGCACGTACGCCGCCACACGCGCACGCGCGCGCACGCACGCGCCGCCCACCCCCCCACGCGGCCCGCAACCCCCCCCCCCAAAAACACCCCCCACACCCCACACCCACCCCACACACACCCCACACACCCCACCACACACACACACCCACACACACACAACACACACACACACACACACACACACACACACACACACAAACACACACACACACAACACACACACACACACACACACACACACACAAACAACCCGGGGGCGGCGTTTTTTCCTGGTCTCGGCGGCGTCCCTTCTGTTCCTGGCTCGTGGGGGGGGGGGGCGCGGAACAAAAAAAACACACACCCCCCCCCCCAAAAAAAAAAAAAAAAACAAAACAAAAAACAACACCAGGGCCTTTGGGCCTACGGGGTATCTGCCCGAACTAACACAAAAAACTTGTAAGAAAAAATGGGGAAAAATGATTCCTTCCCCCTAAAATTTGGCCCTTTAGAAGATAAAAAAGAAGGGGGAAAAGGAAAAAAATTTACAAA
>JACEEZ010008546.1:30000-50213 GCA_016584305.1 Chionoecetes opilio | reverse complement strand
AAAGTGATATTTTTTGCTGTTTTCCCCGGGGCTGTTTCTTGCTCTGTTTTCTCCTAGTGGTTTTTCCTCCGCTGATTATTCAGTCGCTCGTTTTCACCTCCTTTTTCCTCCCCGCTGTGTTTTCCGCTCCTCGTTTTCCCCTCGCTCGTTTTTCCCCCCGTCGCTCGTTTTTTCCCCCCGCTCTGTTTTCCCTTCCTCGTTTCTCCCCCCGCCGCTCGTTCTCCCCCGCTCGCCTTTTCCCCCCGCTCGTGTTCTCTCCGTGCTCGTTCCTCCCGCTGCTGTTCCCCCCCCGCTCGCTCTTTCTCCCGTCGCTTTTCTCCCGCTCGCTCTTTCTCCCCCTCGCTCGTTCTCTCCGCCCTCGTTCTTCCCCCCCCGCTGTTCTTCCGTCGCTCTTCTCTCCCGCTCGTCGTTTCCCCCGCTGCTCGTTTTCCCCCGCTCGTGTTCTCTCCCGTGCCGTTTCTCCGCCGCTGTTCTTCCGCTCGCTCGTTCTCCCGCTCGCTCGTTCTCTCCCGCTCGTCTTCTTCCCGCTCCTCTTTCCCTCCCGCTCGCTCTTTTCTCCCCCTGCTCTTTTCTTCCCCTCCTCGTTCTCTCCCCTCGTGTTTCTCTCCGCCGCTGTTCTCCCCCGTCGCTCATTCTCTCCCGCTCGCTCGTTCCTTCCCCCGTCCTGCTCTCCGCCCTCGTTCTCCCCCGTTCGCCCCCCCCCGCCCCCTTTTTCCTGCTGTCGCCCCCGCCTCGTTTTCCCGCTCGCCGCTTCCCGCCGCTTTCCTTCCCCCCTTTTTCCCCCCTCCCCCCTCTCCTTTCTCCCCCCCCCCCCCCCCCCCCCCCTCCCTCTTTTCCCCGCCCCTGGCCCCCTTTTCTTCCCCCCTCTCTCTCTCTCTCCTCCAAAAAACCCCCCCCTCTTTTCCTGTCCCCCCGTTTCCCCTTTTCTCTCTCCTCTCTCCTCTGTCTCCCTCCCTATTTCTTCCCCCTTTCTCTCTCTCTCTTCCTCCCCCCCCCCCCCCCCTCTCCCCTTTTCTCCTCCCCCCTCTCTCTCTCTCCCCCCCCCCCCCCACTCCCCCTCTCTCTCCTCCCTCTCTGTATTTCCCTCTTTTGTCTTTGATGGGGTTCCATTCCTGGCCAAAAACCCCCACCCCCATTCTTGCCCTCTCCTCGTACAGCTGACCACCATTTTTTGGTACAGTTGCCCAAATCGGAGGTGACCGAAAGGGAGTAAGGAATGTGCTGCAAGGAACACGGTCAGTACTTGTTTGGTGTGTTGTGTGTGGGGTGTGTGTGTGTGTGTGTGTGTGTGTGTGTGTGTGTGTGTGTGTGTTGTGTGCGGTGTGGTGTGTGTTGTGTGTGTGTGGTGTGTGTGTGGTGTGTGTGTGTGTGTGTTTTTTGTGTGTGTGTGGTAAATTTTGTTTATTTTGTGTTTTTCTGTGGGGTTTTTTTTTTGTTATACTGGGGGTTTAGGTGTGTGTGGGGGTGTGTGTGTGTGTGTGTGTGTGTGTGTGTGTGTGTTGTGTGTGTTGTGAATGTGTTTATGTGTTGTTGTGTGTATGTTTTTCAGGAGGAAGAGGGGAGGGGAGAGGAGAGAGGGAAGAGGGGAGAGAGGGAGGGGAGAGAGAGAGAGAGAAGAGGAGAAAGGGAGAGGAGAGAGAGACTCAAGTTAAGACAAAACAAATGTAAAAATCTCTCTCTCTCTCTCTCTCTCCTCTCTTTATTGATAAACGTTAAGTTGCAAGTAATTACTGGCAAATTTAAGACAAAAATTTCTTTATAAGTACATTACCCACCAAGAATGATTTTGACTTACTTAAATCACTTACTTAACTTACTTAACTCCTACATGTGTTATGGAAGGGGAATAAGGGAAAAGGGGTAAGGTAGGGATAGGGGAAAAGGAGGAAAAAAAGAGAAAGAGAAAAGGGGGGGGGAGGGAAAAGAAAAAGGAGGGGGAAAAGGAGGAAAGGAAGGAGAAAGGGGGGGAGGAAAATGGAGAGAGGAGAGAAAGAGGGGGGGGAAGAAGGGGGAAAGAAAAATTCCCCCCCCCTTAAAAATAACAAGAAAACTTAAAAAGAAAAAAGAAAAAAAAAAAAAAAAAAAAAAAGGGAAAAAAAAGCTTTTTTTTAAAAAAAAGTTTTTTTATTTTCACCCCGAAATTGGGGGGGGAAAAAAAGGGGGGGGGGGGGGGGGGGGGGGGGGGGGTGGAAAAGGGGGGGGGGGGAAGGGGGAAAAAAAGGGGGGGGGGGGGGGGGAGAGGGAAAAAAAAAGGGGAGGGGGGGGGGGGGGGGGGGGGGGAAAAAAAAAAAAGGGGGGGGGGGGGGGGGGGGAAAAAGGGGGGGGGGGGGGGAAAAAAAAAAGGGGGGGGGGGGGGGAAAAAGGGGGGGGGGGCCCCCCCCCCCTGGGGAAAAAGGGGGGGGGGGGGGGGAAGGGGAAAAGGGGGGGGGGGGGGGGGGAAGGGGGGGGTTTCCTGAAATAACTTTTTGGTCCAAAAAAATTATTTGGGTCTTTAAAAAAACATTTCAGGTGGGGTTAAGAGTAGGATAAAAGGGGGGGGGGGTTGTGAGAAGGGGGGGAGCACACCCCCCCCCCCCCCCACGCAGGGCATGACCAAAATAAATGTCGGGGCCTCAAGGTCATGTATATATAGCACAGCACCACCACCCCTTCACCACCTAAATAAACCTCTTGTTGTTTTTACGTCTAGTGGGGTTCCTCTCTTCCCTGGTTTTTTTTTTTTTTTTTTTTTTTGGATGCCCCGTTGTTTTCATCCTTTTTTTGTATGCCTTTTTTTTGCTGCCTTTTTTTTCATCCTTTTTTTTGTATGCCTTTTTTTTTTTAAAAGCCCTATTTTTTTTTATGCCTTTTTTTTTTTTATGCCTTTTTTTTCGTTTCCTTTTTTTTTGTATCCTTTTTTTCGCCTTTTTTGTATCCTTTTTTTTTTTTATGCCTTTTTTTTGTAGCCATTTTTTTTTATGCCTTTTTTTTTTCCCTTTTTTTTTAGCCTCTTTTTTTTTATGCCTTTTTTTTGCATGCCTTTTTTTGTATGCCTTTTTTTCGTATGCCTTTTTTTTGTATGCCTTTTTTTTGTATGCCTTTTTTTTTTGGTATCCTTTTTTTCGTATACCTCTTATTTTTTATGCCTCTTATTTTGCATGCCCCTTTTTTTTTATGCCTTTTTTTTTTTGCCTTTTTTTGATCCTTTTCTTTGCATCCCCTTTTTTGTATCCTTTTTTTTTATGCCTTTTTTTTATGCCTTTTTTTTTTATGCCTTTTTTTTTTTGCCTCTTTTTTTTTTTGTTGCCTTTTTTTTTGTATCCTTTTTTTTTTATGCCTTTTTTTTGTAGGGCCCTTTTTTTTTGCATCCTTATTTTTGTATGCCTCTTTTTTGCTGCCTTTTTTTTTAGCCTTTTCTTTGCTCCTTTTTTGTATGCCTTTTCTTTGTATGCCTTTTTTTTTTTAGCCTTTTTTTTTTTTTGCCTTTTTTTTTTTAAGCCTTTTTTTCGTATGCCTTTTATTTCGTTGCTTCTACGTATTTTGTTTGCTCTTTATTGCCAGCCATGCCTTGAAACTTATGGATAAAAACGTGATGCCATATTGGAATGTCAGTTTTGTAGGAGTTTACCATCGAAATGGGAAGAAAACGTGATATAGAATGATTAAAGAAAATGGTTCGTGGTTTATAACTCAACTCAATTTTTTGCGGGGTAGTTGATTGATTGATTTAATGCCTAGAAAGGTGAATGTGCCAGCCATCAGAGGTCATATGGCACTATGGCAAAGCATATAAGGGGTCAGGTTAAAAAATAATAGTGAAACGATGAGGGAAGGGGAAAGAACGGAATGTTACAGCAGGATGGTTAGATCAGATGTAGGATGTGGATTTGTTGGAGGAAGGAGGTTAAATAGTTATGGGGGTAGAATATTGAAGGCGTACGAGTTTTTGATACAGCAATACTGGCAACGTTTTGAGTGTGCGTCCTTGGCAGAGTTATAATTGAGGAAATGAGTTTGTTTTGATCAAATGTAAACAAAATATGAACTAAATTAAAGTATCAAGTAGGTCATTCATAAGTTATCCACACGTTAGATAGCATGATATGAACTAAATTTGGAGTATCAAGTCATTCATAATAATCCAAGAATCATCAAGTCAGTAAGCATCACTATAAAAATCCTGCCTGTGCCACCACGGGCGAGGGCCAACCATCACAGCCCTCAAGTGAACCTCCAGAGCCTACCATCCGAGCCCTGGGTCACCACTGCCTACAGGCGCTATAGGCAAAAAAAAAAAAAAAAAAAAAAAAAAAAAAAAAAAAAAGCAGTCTGTTCAATTTCTTCCTTTACCAAACTATCGCCTTTACACACTTAAGGAACATCACGTGAATTCCTTTATACAACTAACGCATGTGTAAACAAATAAAGGTTATTATGCTGGTAAATGTACATGGACTATGACTTTTAGCTGCCTTGTATATTTCGCTACCCTGTTTCCTTGTCAATATAACTACCACAATTAGCTGGACTGACTTATTGTATTCTTTCCACACCGTAACATGTTTTACTCCCGAAGATTAGGCAGCTTTTAAGAGTGCACGTCAGCAGTGTAGGGTACGTAGGGAGGCACGTTTTGGCACGGTTTGGGTTTTGGCTGTTTGGCATAGATAGGCACGTAAGTAAGAGTCATCAGGGGAGCAAGACAAAAGGATCCAAGTTTAGTGAAATAAAAAAGATCGAAGTGAATAAGAAAACGTAAATATTGGATCGAAGTGAATAAGAAAGCGTAAATATTGGCTCGAAATTAATAATAAAAACGTAACTATTGGCTAGGCAGATCACAGGTTCATTGGATGGTTCTATTATTGTGCTATATTGAGAATAACTTTGAGGCCTTATTGTGCTATATTGAGAATAACTTTGAGGCCTTATTGTGCTGTATTGGGAATAACTTTGAGGCCTTATTGTGCTGTATTGGGAATAACTTTGAGGCCTTATTGTGCTATATTGAGAATAACTTTGAGGCCTTATTGTGCTATATTGGGAATAACTTTGAGGCCTTATTGTGCTATATTGGGAATAACTTTGAGGCCTTATTGTGCTATATTGGGGATAACTTTGAGGCCTTATTGTGCTATATTGGGAATAACTTTGAGGCCTTATTGTGCTATATTGGGAATAACTTTGAGGCCTTATTGTGCTATATTGGGATAACTTTGAGGCCTTATTGTGCTATATTGGGAATAACTTTGAGGCCTTATTGTGCTATATTGGGAATAACTTTGAGGCCTTTTGTGCTATATTGGGAATAACTTTGAGGCCTTATTGTGCCTATATTGGGAAATAACTTTGAGGCCTTATTGTGCTATATTGGGGATAACTTGAGGCCTATTGTGCTAGATTGGGAATAACTTTGAGGCCTTATTGTGCTATATTGGGAATAACTTTGAGGCTTATTGTGCTATATTGGGAATAACTTTGAGGCTTATTGGCTATATTGGGAATACTTTGAGGCCTTATTGTGCTATATGGGAATACTTTGAGGCTTATTGTGCTATATTGGAATACTTTGAGCGCCTTATTGTGCTATATTGGGAATAACTTTGAGGCCTTATTGTGCTATATTGGGGATAACTTTGAGGCCTTATTGTGCTATATTGGGGATAACTTTGAGGCCTTATTGTGCTATATTGGGAATAACTTTGAGGCCTCGACACAAACACAAAAACAACACAAACACAAATACAACAACAACAACAACAACACAGTGCAAGGACAGAAGCACAATCTACATGGTTCCCTGTAAAGTGGTTATGCACATGCACCAAATCTTTGGGTAAAATACAGAAATATAAATGTATATATATAAAACATGCTACATACAGTTAAATCCCTGGTTTATGTATACTTGGGGTTTAATATGTAGCTGTTCACACCCATCCATCTATACGTAATGCTTTAAGGGGAAAAATCATTGTTTATCATTGAAGAGTTTGCCAATAGAGGAAGCATTAGAAGATAAAAAATAGATCAGAATTAGGATTGATTAGGCGTCCCCAAGCTGCAGGTCGAATCTGAACCATTAATATCCATACAAAAACAATGAATTACAAATAATCCACAATTCAACAAATATCTACTTCAGGGAGTAAAATCAACAAGTTATATATGGCAGAAAAGTAAACAAAAACAAATCGATAGCTTTATCAAAACACTGCCCTTTTTTCTTTTTCTTTTAAAACAATCCAGTCCACAAACACATACCACGTGTAAAAAAAAATATTGCTTGTGTGTGTAAATGTTTATTGGGGGAGGGGAGGAAGGGGGGGTGGGGGGATATAAGAGTGGGGGGTAGAGGGGGGAGGGGGCGTCTGGGGTGCAGGGGTGCCCAAAAAAGAAGGGGGGGGGGGGGTGGGAGGGGGGTAAGGAAGAGGAGTAACAAGACTTATTAGTGTGCTTTGGGTTAGTTAGTGTGAGAGGCATTACATTGTTAGTGACAGGCTTAGTGTGCAGGCCTTGCGAGACAAACAAGGGTGCAGAGGACGAGACCGAGGAGGAGGAGGAGGAGGGCGAGACCAAGGAAGACGAGGAGGAGGAGGAGGAGGAGGAGTGTAATGAAGGAGGAGAGGAAGTGGATTTTGGTATATTAGGATAAGGAGGATGTGGATGAGGAAAGGAGGAGGAGGAGGAGGAGGAGGAGGAGGAGAGGAGGAGGAGGGAGGAGGAGAGGAGGGGAGGAGGAGGAGAGGAGGAGGAGGCAGTAGGAGAGAAAGATTCCTAGAGAGGAGAGAGAGAGAGAGGAGAGGAGGGGAGGAGAGGAGGAGAGGAGGGAGAGGAGTTAATAGAGAGATGAAGGAGTGGAATTTAGGAGAGGAGAGAGAGAGGAGGAGGAGGAGGGAGGAGACGAGGAGGACGAGGGGAGAGAGAGAGGAGGAGGAGGAGGAGGGGAGGAGGAGAGGAGGGGATGGAGGAGGAGGAAGGAGGAGGAGAGGGGAGGAGGAGGATGGGGAGGAGAGGAAGGAGGAGGAGGAAGGCAGTCAGGAATTTAAATGATTCCCAAGAGGAGAGAGAGAGAGAGAGAGAGGAGAGGAAGGAGAGGAGGAGGAGAGAGAGAGGGGATGGGGGAGGGAGAGGAAGGATGGAGGAGGATGGAGGATGGATGGATGAGGAGGAAGAGGATGGAAGAGGGAAGGATGGAGGGAGGGAAGACGGATGGAGGAGGAAGGATGGGAAGGAGGGGAGGATGAGGGGGAAGATGGAAGGATGGATGGATGGATGGAGGGAAGGATGGAAGGAAAGATGGATAGATGGAGGGTTGGAGGGGAGGATGGAAGGAGGGAAGGATGGAAGGATGGATGGATGGATGGATGGATGGAGGGAAGGATGGAAGGAGGGAAGGAGGGAAGGATGGAAGGATGGATGGAGGGAGGGGAGGATGGAAGGAGGGATGGATGGATGGAGGGAAGGATGGAAGGATGGGAGGATGGGAGGATGGATGGATGGCGGGAAGGAGGGGAGGATGGAGGGAGGGAAGGATGGATGGATGGATGGATGGATGGAGGGAGGGAGGGAAGGATGGAAGGAGGGAAGGATGGATGGATGGATGGAAGGATGGAAGGATGTTAGGTTAGTGTGTTGGTTATGTTTAAATAGGATCTTTATCAAAGCTCTCACATTTATCCTCCAAAGGTAAGTGGCAAGAGAAAATGAAAGAAATTAACACAAATAAAATCAACAATAAACTTTTAAACGCAAATATTGAAGAAAAATTGATCGTTTTTTTTGAGATAGAATATTGAAATTACTAAAAGTTTGATGTTTTCACGTCAATATACGTTGATGTATATAGGCATGCATATCATCGTTATTAAGCTTCAATATTATGTTTTTCTCTTGCGATTCACATAAGGAGGTGGACAAACACACACACACACACACGCACACACACACACACACACACACACACACACACAACACACGCACACACCCTAAAACTAATTGAAGCTTTCTACAAATGCACCCCCCGCCTTCTTCCCTACCCCTGACACACACACACACACACACACACACACACCCCAGCAACACTAACTGAAAAAAAACTTCGCACATACACACACACACACACACGCGCACACGCACACACACACACACAGTGCCGTATCTAGGATGTGGGAGGCCTGGGGACCGTCTTGGTGGGGTCCTTCACAAGCATCAAATTAGCATGGTGTTAAATGAAAAGCATTGAAACCCTCGCACTGTCGCAACACTGTCTGCTTGCCTGCACGATGTGACTCGCTCTTGACGACTCATGACACTCAGACATTAATGTTATCAATAATCAAATCAAATCGTTCGGAGAAAATGTGTGCAAAACTGGACGTACATATTTAACTCAGCCCAAATAAGTCTCTACAAATATACCGACTTATAAATGGTGGCAGCGGTGGGATTATCTCCTAACAAAAGTCAGGAGATAAAACAGCTAAATGGGGCTGGCATGCATTGATGCTTTGCCTTTTCTGCCTCCTTGAAAATATAAATGGAAAGTATGTACATTTACACATGGATGTATAGCAGAAGAGGGTGTGAGGGGGGGTCTGGGGGGCAGTGGGGGGGGTCTGGGGGCAGTGGAGGGTGTGGGGTCTGGGGGGCAGTGGAGGGTGGGGTCTGGGGGGCAGTGGAGGGGGGTCTGGGGGGCAGTGGAGGGTGTGGGTCTGGGGGGCAGTGAATGGTGTGGGGTCTGGGGGGCAGTGGAGGGTGTGGGTCCTGGGGGGCAGTGGAGGGTGTGGGTCTGGGGGGCAGTGGAGGGTGTGGGTCTGGGGGGCAGTGGAGGGTGGGGGTCTGGGGGGCAGTGGAGGGTGTGGGTCTGGGGGGCAGTGGAGGGTGGGTCGGGGGGCAGTGGAGGGTGTGGGTCTGGGGGCAGTGGAGGAGGGGTCGGGGGCAGTGGAGGGTGTGGGTCTGGGGGGCAGTGGAGGGTGTGGGTCTGGGGGCAGTGGAGGGTGGGGGTCTGGGGGGCAGTGGAGGGTGTGGGTCTGGGGGGCAGTGGAGGGTGGGTCTGGGGGGCAGTGGAGGAGGGGTCCGGGGGGCAGTGGAGGGTGTGGGTCTGGGGGCAGTGGAGGGGGTTGGGGGGGGGGGGGGGGGAGGGGTGGGTCTGGGGGCAGTGGAGGGTGTGGGTCTGGGGGGCAGTGGAGGGTGTGGGGTCTGGGGGGCAGTGGAGGGTGTGGGGTCTGGGGGGCAGTGGAGGGGGGTCTGGGGGGCAGTGGAGGGTGTGGGTCTGGGGGGCAGTGGAGGGTGGGTCTGGGGGGCAGTGGAGGGTGGGGTCCGGGGGGCAGTGGAGGGTGGGTCTGGGGGGCAGTGGAGGGGGTCGGGGGGCAGTGGAGGGTGTGGGTCTGGGGGGCAGTGGAGGGTGTGGGTCTGGGGGCAGTGGAGGGTGTGGGTCTGGGGGGCAGTGGAGGGTGTGGGTCTGGGGGGCAGTGGAGGGTGTGGGTCTGGGGGCAGTGGAGGGTGGGTCCCGGGGGGCAGTGGAGGGTGTGGGGTCTGGGGGGCAGTGGAGGGTGTGGGTCTGGGGGGCAGTGGAGGGTGTGGGTCTGGGGGGCAGTGGAGGGTGTGGGTCTGGGGGGCAGTGGAGGGTGTGGGTCTGGGGGGCAGTGGAGGGGTGGGTCTGGGGGGCAGTGGAGGGTGTGGGGTCTGGGGGGCAGTGGAGGGTGTGGGTCTGGGGGGCAGTGGAGGGTGTGGGTCTGGGGGGCAGTGGAGGGGGGGGTGGGGGTGTGGGTCTGGGGGGCAGTGGAGGGTGTGGGTCTGGGGGGCAGTGGAGGGTGTGGGTCTGGGGGGCAGTGGAGGGTGTGGGTCTGGGGGGCAGTGGAGGGTGTGGGTCTGGGGGGCAGTGGAGGGTGTGGGTCTGGGGGGCAGTGGAGGGTGTGGAGTCTGGGGGGCAGTGGAGGGTGTGGGTCTGGGGGCAGTGGAGGGTGTGGGTCTGGGGGCAGTGGAGGGTGTGGGTCTGGGGGCAGTGGAGGGTGTGGGTCTGGGGGGCAGTGGAGGGTGTGGGTCTGGGGGGCAGTGGAGGGTGTGGGTCTGGGGGCAGTGGAGGGTGTGGGTCTGGGGGCAGTGGAGGGTGTGGGTCTGGGGGGCAGTGGAGGGTGTGGGTCTGGGGGGCAGTGGAGGGTGTGGGTCTGGGGGCAGTGGAGGGTGTGGGTCTGGGGGGCAGTGGAGGGTGTGGGTCTGGGGGCAGTGGAGGGTGTGGGTCTGGGGGGCAGTGGAGGGTTGGGTCTGGGGGCAGTGGAGGGTGTGGGTCTGGGGGCAGTGGAGGGTGTGGGTCTGGGGGCAGTGGAGGGTGTGGGTCTGGGGGCAGTGGAGGGTGTGGGTCTGGGGGGCAGTGGAGGGTGTGGGTCTGGGGGCAGTGGAGGGTGGGGGTCTGGGGGCAGTGGAGGGTGTGGGTCTGGGGGCAGTGGAGGGTGTGGGTCTGGGGGGCAGTGGAGGGTGTGGGGTCTGGGGGGCAGTGGAGGGTGGGGTCTGGGAGGCAGTGGAGGGGGGGTCTGGGGGGCAGTGGAAGGGTGTGGGTCTGGGGGGCAGTGGAGGGTGTGGGTCTGGGGGCAGTGGAGAGGTGTGGGTCTGGGAGGCAGTGGAGGGTGGGGGTCTGGGGGCAGTGGAGGGTGTGGGTCTGGGGGGCAGTGGAGGTGTGGGTGGGGGCTGATGGGGGCGTGGAGGCAGTGGGTGGGTCTGGGGGCAGTGGAGGGTGTGGGTCTGGGGGGCAGTGGAGGGTGTGGGTCTGGGGGGCAGTGGAGGGTGGGGGTCTGGGGGCAGTGGAGGGTGTGGGTCTGGGGGCAGTGGAGGTTTCTGGGGGGCAGTGGAGGTGGGGTCTGGGGGGCAGTGGAGGGTGGGGTCTGGGGGTAGTGGAGGGTCTGGGCTTGTTGCGGTTACAATACTTACTTTGGTTTTTGTGGGAATGAATCCAAATGTCAAATTGTCCAGCGTTTGGTGGGCACGGGGCCCCAACCTAAGCCCGGCCCTGCACACACACACACACACACACACACACACACACACACACACACACACACACACACACAAATCCCAGCAACACTAACTAAAATAAAGATTTCCCACACTGCCACACACACACACACACACACACGAACACTGACACACACACACACACACAGGGCATCTCCAGCCTACCTTCAGCCCGAGGATTGGTTGGCCCTGAGGAAGATAAAACTATCAGTATTATAATGCCAAAAAATATTACCTCCTAGAGTGCCACATGTTGTCCGTCTCTTTTTTTTTCTCTCTCTCTCTCTCTCTCTCTTTCTCTTGCTCTCTCTCTCTGATTGTCCATTTGGTATTGTCTAGTCAAACTTAGTCCCCCCCTCTCTCTCTCTCTCTCTCTTTCTTCCTTTCTCTCTCTTGCATTGTCAGATTTGTAAATTCGTATACAGTCAATCTTACTGTCCTCTCTCTCTCTCTCTCTCTCTCTCTCTCTCTCTCTCTCTTTCTTTCTGTCACATTGGTGTGCTCGTTCGTATAGTCAAGCTTACAGTCCTCTCTTTTCTCTCTCTCTCTCTCTCTCTCTCTCTCTCTCTCTCTCTCTCTCTCTCTCTCTCTCTCTCTCTCTCTCTCTCATTCATTCCTTCATTCATAGTCTTCTACATTGTTTTAAGATGTTTATAGTTAAGTCAGCATTGTACATCAAATATCTTGCCATTGCAGTCCACTAATACGAAAAAATGAAAAAAATGGTAAGTCAAAGGGAAAATAAATACCGACAGATTAACAAAAAATAACACAACACATCAATACAAGACCTTTTTTTTTTTTTTTTTTTTTTTAATTATGTCTATTGATTTTTTTTTATACTGAAAAGAAAAGAGAAAATATCATGCAAGTGCAACCTCTTTTTAGATATATAACTTTTTTTTTGATGGGGTGTCGAAGAAGAAAAAATGAAAAAAAATGTCCGACTATTCGAAAAAAAAGTCTCTTATTTACTTTTTATCAATTTATTTTAGATGGTTTTTATCATTCGGTAAATTTTATGAATCGAGAATAGTCTGTCATTAACCTTTTATAAACTTTTATAGATGGTTTTTATAATCGGAAAATTTTATAATTCGAAAATAGTCCACCATTAACTTTTCATCAATTTTTCGAGATGGTTTTTATAATTCGGAAATGTTATGATTCGAAAATATTCTTCCATTAACTTTTTATAAATTTTTCTAGATAGTTTTTATAATTCGAAAAAATGTATAATTCGAGAATAGTCTTTCATTAATTTTTTATCATTTTTTCTAGATAGTTTTTATAATTCGAAAAAATTATGATTCGAAAATAGCCCTTCCATTTCATCATCTCTTTAGAATGGGACGCTTTATATAATTTAAAAACCACTTCAACCTCTTCAACACCCCATCAAAACCACCCGTCAACCCTCGTAACTACATAGGAACAACAAAAAAAGGAAAACAATGGGTTACTCCAAACATTCATAAACTGCGTAACCCTACTAACTACCAAACTAGTTAATCACCCCCTTGTTGAACCATTACTAAGTGTTCTGTGTGCCTTGGTGTAGCGGCTAAAGTATTGCAGGTGTGAATAACAGAGGTACCAATTGTGTTATCATAGGTGTAGTGAGAACCAGGTGAGAAGATAACAATACTACGGTGGGTAACTAGTAACTACATCTACTACGGCCAAGTTTGCTTTCCTTGTTTGTAAGTCACACATCACACCAGACACCTCCACACATACTTTAGTAGTAGTAGTAGTAGTAGTAGTAGTAGTAGTAGTAGTAGTAGTAGTAGTAGTAGTAGTAGTAGTAGTAGTAGTAGTAGTAGGTAGTGGTAATTGATTAATAAAAGTGATAGCGAATAAAAGTGGAAAAGGTTATAAAGAAAGTAGTAGTTGAAGTAGTAGTAGTAGTAGTAGTAGTAGTAGTAGTAGTAGTAGTAGTAGTAGTAGTAGTAGTAGTAGTAGATATTCCTCAAAACTCTCAAATCGAGATAATTTCCTTTAAATTTTCATCAATCTGTAACAAGTTAAGTATATTTTCCTCTAATTTGAGTTTACACTGACTCGATTTTTCCCCCTCTCTCTCTCTCTCTCTCTCTCTCTCTCTGTCTCTCTCTCTCTCTCTCTCTCTCTCTGTACTAAAATCGAACCCTGGTACACCACTTTCTCGTCGACAGTTAATTGCGTTCAGCCAGCGAGGTCAAATTCTTCCCCCAGATTATAATTATGACCTTATTGTCTTCATTAGATCAATTGTGGAGTGTTTGAGGAACGAAGATAAGGAGATTGAACCAAGGCTAAATGAATTACACGAGAGACAGAGAGAGAGAGAGAGAGAGAGGAGAGAGAAGAGAGAGAGAGAGAGAGAGAGAGAGAGAGAGAGAGAGAGAGAGAGAGAGAGAGAGAGAGAGAGAGAGAAAAAAAAAGTGTATAGAGTATGAAGAAACCAAGTAAAAGGAAAATTAGGAAAGCCAGAACACACAGGCCCGTACCGAGAGTCATGATGAAGGTCGAGCGACGAACGACGAACGACAGAGGAAGGGTAGCGTAAAAGGGATATTTTTCAGAACGAAGAGCAGCGACGACGGTTCTGCTCTTGGTTCCGAAAAATATCCCTTTTACGCTACCTTCCTCTGTCGTTCGTCGTTCGTCGCTCGACCTTCATCATGACTCTCGGTACGGGCCACACACACACACACTCACACACACACACACACACAACCTACCTTTAAACCTACGGCCACACTCGGTCCGTCCTTTAAAATTGGAAGAAAGTTACGTGACAAATACAATCATACATACTGTGTCTCTACTCTCTACCTATGCATACTTATCCCTACACCTTTATAATATGTATACATGTGACACCTATAAAGTTACCCTCCCGAACTAAATTGGCCTACCCCTTTGTTTTTATTATATTCTCTTACTGTCTTCTTTATAGGGACTGGCAACTAAGCGGGCTTTGTGTTACCCATTTTTGTTGTGCCTTTGGCCAGTTCCCTGTGATGTAAAAAAAAAAAAAAAAAAAAACTACGTGTACGTCTCCGTGTGTGTGTATGTATGTATGTATGAGTTAAGAAAGGCATCATTAACCCCTTGAGGCCCAGAACGTAATTTCCATTGTAATATGGCTACCATTAGACGATTTTTTAGTGACTATAAGCAATACTCTATAGATATGACCTGTTTAGTATCCTTGTCCACTAAGTAATGTGGTTTATTTAGTTACTTTTCGTAATTTTATGGTTAACAGACGATTTTATATAGCAAAGGAAATATCTGGGCGTGAAGGGGTTAACTAGGATAGATGAATAATCTGAACCTAAACAATAACCTAAATAAACTAATAATCTGGATAATTAATAAGGAATTAAAAAAATATCTATCTATGCATGTCTACTTGTTATATTAAGGATGTGAATGTATGAATGTATGAGCTACTTCAGTGGGATCTAACCTTGTTTCCTCTATACATTTAAATAACGCAATGGCCCATGTTTCTAGGACACTTTTAGCCTAAATATACGACTTGTAGATTTCCCTATAAAGATTATATATAGTCATGATTGAAAATAAAGGAGAAATCAATTAATAAGAGGCGTTCTTAGAGATAAAGAATGGTAATATTAGTTATAATAGTTATAATAATAATAATGATAATAATAATAATAAAAAACTAATAATAATAATATCTGTAATAATGGTAATAGTAATAGTAATGAAAATAATAATAATAATAATAATAATAATAATAACAATAATAATAACAATAATACCATGAGGAACACCAATTATAATTACACATCCAGTCTGGCATACACCTGTCACCACACCTGTCCACACACCTGTCCATACACCTGTCCATACACACCTGTCCACACACCTGTCCACACACCTGTCCATACACACCTGTCCATACACACCTGTCCACACACCTGTCCATACACCTGTCCATACACCCCTGTCCATACACCTGTCACCACACCTGTCCACACACCTTAATCTCCTTCACATGTCAGAAACGCAAGCTTTAAGCAGTCACTTTAAATTGGTCAAAAAGTTATTCCACAAATTAACTATGTACATCAGTTTACCCTCAGTTTGCCCTTCATTAAGATCAGAGCACGTCTATAGTGCTTTCCTTCCTTCCTTCCACCATGCAGAGTCCACAGATAGTCCACAAATAAACAGACATATTATCCCAAGTCAAAAATATGAACCGAAGTATTATGTCGATTTGAAGTATTATGTCGTTTTGAAGAAGTATTTTGTCGTCGTTTGAAGTCTTTCCCATTTACACGTCTATATTGTCGGTTTTTTTTCCTTCCTTCCACCATGCAAAGTCCCAAAAAGTCAGTAAATAAACAGACATAGTATTAAGTCCCAAAAAGTAAAAAAAAGTAAACAGACATATTGTTAAGTCCCAAAAAGTAAAAAAATAAAAATAAATATTATTAAGTCCCAAAATGTCAAAATAAACCGAAATATTACTAAGTCCCAAAAAGTCAAAAAGTAAACAGAAATATTATGAAGTCCCAAACAGTAAAAAAAAAATATAAAAAAAAAAATAAAATAAAAAAAAAAAAATAGCATTAAGTCCCAAAAAGTCAAAAAATTTACAGAAATATTAAGTCCCAAAAAGTAAAAAAAAAAAAAAAAAAAAAAAAAAAAAATTTATTAAGTCCCAAAAAGTATATATAAAAAATAATAATAATAATAAAAAAATATTAAGTCCCAAAAAGTAAAAATAAACCGAAATATTATGAAGTCCCAAAAGTCAAAAAAATAAACAGTCATTTTTTCAGTCTTACCCATTTAATTCTACACCTGAAAACCTGAATGATACAATTATATTACACCTGGAAAAAAGATTAGATATTCAATTGACTTATCTTATAGAAAGTCAGTTCATATCAAATTATCATACGTGGATTATAATTAACTTCTATAATCAACTTAGTAGAAAAGTAACCTGAAAAGTAAGTATTATACGAGTAATTTACATGCATACATATTCATACATACATTCATTCATACATACCTACCTACACTATATTTTTTTTTCTTCCATTATTTATATTTTTTCACTATTTTTCAACTATTTTATTTTTTCAACTATTTTATTTTTTCAACTCTATTTTTCAACTATTTTATTTTTTCAACTATTTTATTTTTTCAACTATTTTATTTTTTCAACTCTATTTTTCAACTATTTTATTTTTTCAACTATTTTATTTTTTCAACTATTTTATTTTTTCAACTATTTTATTTTTTCAACTCTATTTTTCAACTATTTTATTTTTTCAACTATTTTTCAACTATTTTATTTTTCCAACTCTTATTCTTTCGTTCTTTTTCTTATTTGTTAACTTATTTTTATTTCAATTCTTTCGTTCACTCATTAAAAAATTACGTGTTTCCTAGGACGATACTTCTAAACTAAAAACAAACAAAAAGCGACCTGTATATTTATCCTCAATATTATCATTTTTCCAATATCTTTTTAATGAAGCCGCTATCAAGACTGCTTAACTTGTACATACATATATTCAGCGTCCCACTTAACTACATATTTGTCTGTCTGCCTGCCTGTCTATTACGTCAACGATACTTTCACATTGCACTAAATGTATCGTATTAATTATGTAGATTCTTGGACTGTTTACTCACTCTCTCTCTCTCTCTCTCTCTCTCTCTCTCTCTCTCTCTCTCTCTCTCTCTCTCTCTCTCTCTCTCTCTCTCTCTCTCTCTCTCTCTCTCTCTCTCTCATATGTTCTCGTCACCCCATCACAGTTTCTTTCTAATTTCTCTACGTCTGCATATCTACAACTAAAACACGTATACTACACTAGCAAAACGGGACTAGAACGGGAGGGAGACGGGACTAAACCGGCAGGAGGACGGAACTAGAACGGCAGGAGGACGGAACTAGAACGGCAGGAGGACGGAACTAGAACGGCAGGAGGACGGGACTAAAACGGCAGGAGGACGTAACTAGAACGGCAGGGGGACGGAACTAGAACGGCAGGAGGACGGAACTAGAACGGCAGGAGGACGGAACTAGAACGGCAGGAGGACGTAACTAGAACGGCAGGAGGACGGGACTAGAACGGGAGGGAGACGGAACTAGAACGGTAGGGGGACGGGACTAGAACGGCAGGATGGGACTAGAACGGCGGAGGACGGGACTAGAACGGCAGACCACTATTGATACTATACCGGGTAAGCCAAACCGGTTGAGAGAAATACCTTTATAAGCAAGTGCGTTGGAAGGTCGAAGGTTTTGACGGAGAGAGTAACACCCCAGGAAGATGTAGTTACGTACGGTGGGTATAAAAGCGAGGGTGTTCAAAGGGTAAAGTAAGGGTGACTATTGTAAAGGGTGACTCGGGTTTGCGTGTGAGAGGAAAAGGGGCAAAAGGAGATTTAACATAAAGGGAACAAAATGCGAGAGAAAAAATGACAATTACATTTCAACGAACAATTTTGAAGAGGAGTTTGGGAGTATGTGGAAATATGAGGCGAAAAAATATGAGGCGAAAAAATGTGAAAAAAATGTGAACCAAAAATGTGAAAAAAATGTGAACCAAGAAATGTGAAAAAAATGTGAACCAAAAAATGTGAACCAAAAAATGTGGAAAAAATGTGAACCAAAAATGTGAAAGAAATGTGAACCAAAATATGTGAAACAAAAAACGTGAAAAAAATGTGAACCAAAAAATGTGAAAAAAAAAGTGAAAAAAATGTGAACCAAAAAATGTGAAACAAAAAACGTGAAAAAAATTGTGAACCAAAAAATGTGAAACAAAAAACGTGAAAAAAATGTGAACCAAAAAATGTGAAAAAAAATGTGAAAAAAAATGTGAACCAAAAAATGTGAAAAAAATGTGCACCAAAAAATGTGGGAAAAAATGTGAAAAAAATGTGAACCAAAAAATGTGAAAAAAATGTGAACCAAAAAATGTGAAAAAATGTGAAAAAAATGTGAATTCTAAATCAAAGAGAAGTATAAGGAGTTTGAGGCATTGGGGTCGAACTAACCGCATTCTCCGTCTTTGGTGACTGTATGTGGTGTTCCGATGCAGTAATGGCCGGGTCAAAACGGGCGCCATCAGGTCATATCAGGTCACGGGTTGATAGGAAAAGGGAATCTCAGGTCATCAAAGGTTACATTTAAAACAATTCCCTTTGGTGTGATAAAATAATCGCGCCGGTGATATTCTAGAGAAACTTTTTTTTTTTTTTTTTTTCTTTTACGTTGAAGTCTAATAAATCTTGATGCCTAAATAATAATCTAAATGAAAATAAATATATCAATTGTCTAAACTCTCCTAAAAGGATGAGATACTAAGTCTAAATGAAAACTATGTATATTACCTATATTTGCCTATCTATCTGTCTGTCTATCTATCTATCTATTTGTCTATCTATCTGTCTGTCTATCTTCTATCTGTCTATCTGTCTATTTTTCTATCTATCCGTCTATCCATCTATCTATCTGTCTATCCATCTATCTATCTATCTGTCTACCTATCTGTCTATATGTCTGTCTATCTATCTATCTATCTATCTGTCTATATGTCTGTCTATCTATCTATCTACCTATCTGTCTACATATCTGTCTATCTATCTATCTATCTTTTAATTTCGCAGATACTTAGAAGTGATTATCTTTTCAGACTACGCGGTGCAATTGTTCCAGGTTTAAACTATTGAAATTATCTTGTTCTCTGTTTTAAGTATTTACGTCAATTGGGTAATCTTATAGCTCCTCCCGTCTAGTGCTCGACTGACCTATATCTATGAATGAACTATATACTAACTAACACAATAACTAATACCAGAGTTATCAATGATTTTCACTCACACACACACACGCTTGATACAGACAAAAATAGGTCTGTGTGTCCATCATATAAAAGTGACCAAAAAGCAGACACAGTTTCAAATAATAACAATACTGATAATAAGAGTGAGAGTAACAAACCTAGTAGTCACTTTAAAGCCATTAGAATCATAACCATTTCTACCACACACGCACATACCCTCTTCATGACGAAACATTCACGAAAAATGAGTCACACACACACACACACACACACACACACACACACACACACAACTCACCCTCTCGCTAACATTGTGGTCAGCCCCCAAGCAGAAGGGTTCCCGTCTGTTGAAATCCCTCACTCGCTTGGAAAAGTCCTCTGAATCTGGCTGTCTATTGGCCACGACCATGAAGGCTTTATCGAAGGACATGAGATCGCTGCGACGACACTCATTCTTCTGCGCCGTCTCCTCGCCCCCTGCGAATGAGAAACGACACGCCTTATGAAGTTTGCGATAGTGTGTATACTCGCCGCACGTTCAGTTGGCGAAAATGGGGCCCCTTCACTCCCCCCTTCGAACGCACGGGATTGGCTGAGGTGTTGGGTGTTGGGTGAGAATGCCTTACTCCAAGTTCCGCCCTAAAGCTCCAACACTCAACACCTCAGCCAATCCCGTGCGTTCGGAAGGGGGGAGTGAAGGGCCCATTTTCGCCAACTTAATTCACATTATTCAGGACTCGCGTCGGCGACCGGTCACGAACTTGCCGAGTCATCCAGTCGGTGCCGACTGCAGCCGATTTTAGTGGGGCTGAAGCTCCAAAATCGGCGTGGTTGGCTTGGGTTGCCGTAGTTAGGCGGCTAATCGGCAAGTAGTTCGCGATTGTCGGCGATAGTCGCGGACAGTCGCGGACTAAAACGAATAACTAGGCCACAAATACTTATGTGCCTCCAAATACTATTAATTGAACACAATAACTACAACATGGTGATAACAATCGCCAAGGCACTGACAATACTTCGAAAGCAGTATAGCGCTAAAGATACTGCACTAAAGATACTGCTCTATTTATAGTGGATACTGATGACGATAATAATAATAATAATATCAATAAATACCTCAAAATGTTCCGCTTTTCCTCTCTCTCTCTCTCTCCCTGCTTACCCCAAATATACTCCAGCCAGTCGTCGGGATTATACTCCTGGAACTCGATGTAGAGGAGGAGGTATTCTTTGGGACCCGGGTCGGAGGTGAACATTCCCGTCATGGACATCCCGGACAGGAGCCGCTCCACCAGGCTGCGATGCCCCACGAAGACGTAAACTGTGGAGAGGGAGGGTGAGGGGAGAGTGTGGGGAGAGTGGGGGGAGAGGTGAGTGGGAGGAGGAGGAGGA
>JACEEZ010008546.1:7500-22500 GCA_016584305.1 Chionoecetes opilio | reverse complement strand
TAAGCTTGTACTCACCTCATATCTAAGCTTGTATTCACCTCATATCTAAGCTTGTATTCACCTCATATCTAAGCTTGTATTCACCTCATATCTAAGCTTGTATTCACCTCATATCTAAGCTTGTACTCCTCATATCTAAGCTTGTACTCACCATGTCTAAGCTTGTATTCACCTCATATATAAGCTTGTACTCACCTCAGATCTAAGCTTGTACTCGCCTCATATCTAAGCTTGTATTCACCTCATATTTAAGCTTGTATTCACCTGATATCTAAGCTAGTATTCACCTCATATCTAAGCTTGTACTCACCTCATATCTAAGCTTGTACTTCCTCATATCTAAGCTAGTATTCACCTCATATCTAAGCTAGTATTCACCTCATATCTAAGCTCGTATTCACCTCATATCTAAGCTAGTATTCACCTCATATCTAAGCTTGTACTTCCTCATATCTAAGCTTGTACTCCTCATATCTCAGCTTGTACTTCCTCATATCTAAGCTTGTACTTCCTCATATCTAAGCTTGTACTCACCTCATATCTAAGCTTGTACTCATATCTAAGCTTGTACTCACCTCATATCTAAGCTTGTACTCACCTCATATCTCAGCTTGTACTCATATCTAAGCTTGTACTCACCTCATATCTCAGCTTGTATCCCTCAGGTAGGATGGAGTTGTTGTTGACCTGTTCGGTGGAGTAGGTAAAGGCCCCGGGAGCTTTCAGTCCCAGGCGTTCCTTCCGTCTGCCTAACCGTGATGTTAGGAAGCCCACGAACAGGTACTTCTCGTCACTGTTATTCTGGCGGGAGAGAGAGAGAGAGTGTGTGAGTGAGTATGTGAGAGAGGGAGTGTGTGTGTGTGAGAGGGAGAGAGGAGAGTGTGTGTGTGTGTGTGTGTGTGTGTGTGTGTGTGTGGTGTGTGTGTGTGTGTGTGTGTGTGTGTGTGTGTGTGTGTGTGTGTGTGTGTGTGTGTGTGTGTGTGTGTGTGTGTGTGTGTGTGTGTGTGTGTGTGTGTGTGTGTGTGTGTGTGTGTGTGTGTGTGTGTGTGTGAGAGAGAGAGTGTGAGTGAGTGCGTGAGAGAAAAAATAAGAGATTGATGTATTGTAATGTTAAAAAGAGGAAATGTGCCAGACATCAGAGGTCATATGGCACGAGAGAGAGAGAGAGAGAGAGAGAGAGAGAGAGAGAGAGAGAGAGAGAGAGAGAGAGAGAGAGAGAGAGAGAGAGATTAACCATGTTGTTAGATGTTTAAATAAATAAAAATAAAAATAAAATAAAAAGTGTGTTGCGTGATACTTGACGAGGTCGAGAGCACGAAATACTACACACACACACACACACACACACACACACACACACACACACACACACACACACACACACACACACACACACACACATATTGCACTTTCAAGTCATATCAATTTTCAACCCAGAAAAAAAGAAATAACGCTACAACAACATTCTCCCACGCCAAAGAATCTGATCTAACCATTACTGTCTCTGCAAGAACGGTCTAGCTAACCACCGCTAACGAACGCTAATCATGAAATACAAAGTTATCAAGAAATACTTCAAATTCCATCTCAAGTGTGGAGTTGCCAAATAGGAAAATATAACAGAGCGTAGACTTAAATAGCTACCTTCTTCTCCCTAACCTACAATTACTATAATGTGACCTTTATAAAACATACAAACTTGTAGGTAATTATACGTAGGAGGGATAGCGGGATAGTAATTAGCATATCTTCCTCCTCCTCCTCCTCCTGTTCCTCCTAATAACCCTCTTCCTACCTTCTTTAGTTGCATTACTCCAGCTCTTTTTTGCAGGGCTTTTTATTACTTTTTATTCTCTTGGCCAGTCCTTTCTGATGTAAACAAAGAAAAAGAAGAAGAAAAAACAGCACTCTACGCCTAATGCTTCTTAACTCCTTGAGGCCCAGAACGTAATTTCCACTGTAATTTGGGTACCATTAGACGATTTTAATTAAGATAAGCAATATTTTATAGATATGACCTGTTAAGTATCCTTGTGCACTGACTAATTTGTTTTTTTCGTTACTTTTCGTAATTCTATGGCTAACAAAAGACGATTTTATATAGCAAGATATGCTGACTCACTGACTGACTGACTGGCTGGCTGGCTGGCTGGCTGGCTGACTGACTGACTACCTGGCTGGCTGGCTGGCTGACTCACTGACTGACTTAACTGACTGGCTGACTGACTGACTGACTGACTGGCTACCTGGCTGGCTGGCTGGCTGACTCACTGACTGACTGACTGACTGACTGACTGGCTGGCTGGCTGGCTGGCTGGCTGGCTGGCTGGGTGGCTGGGTGGCTGACTGACTGACTGACTGACTGGCTGGCTGACTGACTGACTGACTGACTGACTGACTGACTGACTGACTGACTGACTGACTGACTGACTGACTGACTGACTGACTGACTGACTGACTGACTGACTGACTGACTGACTGACTGACTGACTGACTGACTGACTGACTGACTGACTGACTGACTGACTGACTGACTGACTGACTGACTGACTGACTGACTGACTGACTGACTGACTGACTGACTGGACTGACTGACTGACTGACTGACTGACTGACTGACTGACTGACTGGCTGACTGACTGACTGACTGACTGACTGACTGACTGACTGACTGACTGACTGGCTTTTAGATAGCAAAGGCAAAATCTGGGCGTGAAGGGGTGAAGGGATCCATATATGCAAAATAAATAATCTAATAAATAAATAAATAAGGTCAATGCTCGTCTGTTTCGCCAGCGAGGTTAATTCGGGCCAGTTTTTTGCCCAGGTGAAGAATGCACACGTGTTGCTGCCAGTGTTGCCAAGGAGGCGGTGCAGCTTACAACACTGATCCATTGCGTGTTGTTATTGTCACGGGTGGAATGTCAGTGTTGCCAAGTCGGTGGTGAGACTTGAAATATGGGACTCAATGTGTTATTAAGGGAAAAAGTGACATTGCAGTGGTGCCAAGTCGGTGGTAAAACTTGAAATTACTAAATGGATTAAAAAACGAACTAAATTACTAAAATAGATGACTAAAACGGACTAAATGACTAAAACAAATGACTAAAACAGACTAAATGACTAAAACAGATGACTAAAATGGACTAAATGACTAAAACAGATGACTAAAACGGACTAAATGACTAAAATAGATGACTTAAACGGACTAAAACGGTGGTGGTGGTAGTAGTAGTAGTAGTAGTAGTAGTAGTAGTTGGAGAAGTAGGTAGTAGTAAATAGTGGTAGTAGTAGTAGTAGTAGTGGCGGTGGTAACAGTAGTAGTAGTAGTGATATTGGTAGTAAAGGTGATGGTGGTGGAAATAGCAGCAGTAGTAGTAGTAGTTGTAGAAGTAGTAGTGGTAGTAGTAGTAATAGTAGTGGTAGTAGTAGTAATAGTAGTGGTAGTAGTAGTACTAGTAGTACTAGTACTAGTAGTAGTAGTAGTAGTAGTAGTAGTAGTAGTAGTGGTAGTGGTGGTAGTAGTAGTAGTAGTAGTAGTAGTAGTTGTAGAAGTAGTAGTAGTAGAAGTAGTAGTGGTAGTAATAGTAGTAATAGTAATAGTAGTAGTAGTAATAGTAGTAGTAGTAATAGTAGTGGTAATAGTAGTAGTAGTAGTAGTAGTAGTAGTAGTAGTGGTAGTAGTAGTAGTAGTAGTAGTAGTAGTAGTAGTAGTAGTAGTAGTAGTAGTAGTAATAGTAGTGGTAATAGTAGTAGTAGTAGTAGTAGTAGTAGTAGTAGTAGTGGTAGTAGTAGTAGTAGTAGTAGTAGTAGTAGTAGCAACAAAGAAATAGTGACCAATCCATTTTATCTTTTTATTTCAAGTCGTCACAGTTAGACTTGTTAGAATCACAATCTCACTATGACACACTGACCTTTCCCCCGTGAGTCACAGGGCGTCCCAACACACACACACACACACACACACACTTCTCCCCACAAAAAAATAAATTCCACAAACTCACAAATACTACATAAGAACATAAGAAAATAAGGAAGCTACAAAAGGCCGTGAGACCTACACGAGGTAGTTCCTGTAGTGAGTGTTAATTTCCCCTTCATCTAGGGCCCTAGGCGATTCATGTATACTGTACGTACTCTTGACGAACTCATAGAAAAACAGGTATAGAGTGAGAGCGCCTTCCACCCACGCACAGTTAGTTAGTTAGTTTATTTATTTATTTATTATTTTTTTTATTATTATTATTATTATTATTATTATTATTATTATTATTATTATTATTATTATTATTTTTTTTTTTTTTTTTTTTTTTTTTTTTTTTTTTTTTTTATATTAACACACACATCTGATCAAGAGCCCACTGCGCCTTCCAATAACAAACATCGTAAGGTCCTTCAAGTCCTCTCTCCTACAGTACCCACTAATTATAACCCTACAGAGTGCATAAAGTCCTACTGTAGAAAAAAATAATAAGCAGATTGAGTAGTATGAAGAATGTTTTAGTCTCCCCATTTAGAGAATTTTTTGTATAAGTATGAACAGAAAACGGGCCTCAAGGTTACTAAGTTGGTGATAGTTAAAGAAATTGTATTCATCCCTAAAAAGAGTGTATAGAGTCCTACTGTAGAAAAAAATAATAAGCAGATTGAGTAGTATGAAGAATGTTTTAGTAACCCCTTTTAAATTTTTTGTTAGAAGTAAAGAAAACTGGCCTCAAGGTTACTTAGTTGGTGACATTTAAAGACATCGTAAAAACCCTGAAAATATTGTATCAAGTTCCTACTGTAAAAACCAGGGTAATTTAATGAGTAGAATGAGTAGTAAAACCCTGAAAATATTGTGTCAAGTTCCTACTGTAAAAACCAGGGTAATTTAATGAGTAGAATGAGTAGGAAAACCCTGAAAATATCGTGTCAAGTTCCTACTGTAAAAACAAGGGTAATTTAATGAGTAGAATGAGTAGTAAAACCCTGAAAATATCGTGTCAAGTTCCTACTGTAAAAACCAGTGTAATTTAATGAGTAGAATGAGTAGTAAAACCCTGAAAATATCGTGTCAAGTTCCTACTGTAAAAACAAGGGCAAATTAATAAGTAGAATGAGTAGTAAAACCCTGAAAATATTGTGTCAGTTCCTACTGTAAAAACAAGGGTAATTTAATGAGTAGAATGAGTAGTAAAACCCTGAAAATATCGTGTCAAGTTCCTACTGTAAAAACAAGGGCAAATTAATAAGTAGAATGAGTAGTAAAACCCTGAAAATATTGTGTCAAGTTCCTACTGTAAAAACAAGGGTAATTTAATGAGTAGAATGAGTAGTAAAACCCTGAAAATATCGTGTCAAGTTCCTACTGTAAAAACAAGGGCAAATTAATAAGTAGAATGAGTAGTAAAACCCTGAAAATATTGTGTCAAGTTCCTACTGTAAAAACAAGGGTAATTTAATGAGTAGAATGAGTAGTAAAACCCTGAAAATATCGTGTCAAGTTCCTACTGTAAAAACAAGGGCAAATTAATAAGTAGAATGAGTAGTAAAACCCTGAAAATATTGTGTCAAGTTCCTACTGTAAAAACAAGGGCAAATTAATAAGTAGAATGAGTAGTAAAACCCTGAAAATATCGTGTCAAGTTCCTACTGTAAAAACAAGGGTAAATTAATGAGTAGAATGAGTAGTAAAACCCTGAAAATATTGCGTCAAGTTCCTACTGTAAAAACAAGGGTAATTTAATGAGTAGAATGAGTAGTAAAACCCTGAAAATATCGTGTCAAGTTCCTACTGTAAAAACAAGGGTAATTTAATGAGTAGAATGAGTAGTAAAACCCTGAAAATATCGTGTCAAGTTCTACTGTAAAACAAGGGCAAATTAATAAGTAGAATGAGTAGTAAAACCCTGAAAATATTGTGTCAAGTTCCTACTGTAAAAACAAGGGCAAATTAATAAGTAGAATGAGTAGTAAAACCCTGAAAATATCGTGTCAAGTTCCTACTGTAAAAACAAGGGTAAATTAATGAGTAGAATAAGTAGTAAAACCCTGAAAATATTGCGTCAAGTTCCTACTGTAAAAACAAGGTAATTTAATGAGTAGAATGAGTAGTAAAACCCTGAAATATCGTGTCAAGTTCCTACTGTAAAACAAGGGTAATTTAATGAGTAGAATGAGTAGTAAAACCCTGAAAATATCGTGTCAAGTTCCTACTGTAAAAACAAGGGCAAATTAATGAGTAGAATGAGTAGTAAAACCCTGAAAATATCGTGTCAAGTTCCTACTGTAAAAACAAGGGTAAATTAATGAGTAGAATGAGTAGTAAAACCCTGAAAATATCGTGTCAAGTTCCTACTGTAAAAACAAGGGTAAATTAATGAGTAGAATGAGTAGTAAAACCCTGAAAATATCGTGTCAAGTTCCTACTGTAAAAACAAGGGCAAATTAATGAGTAGAATGAGTAGTAAAACCCTGAAAATATCGTGTCAAGTTCCTACTGTAAAAACAAGGGCAAATTAATGAGTAGAATGAGTAGTAAAACCCTGAAAATATCGTGTCAAGTTCCTACTGTAAAAACAAGGGTAAATTAATGAGTAGAATGAGTAGTAAAACCCTGAAAATATCGTGTCAAGTTCCTACTGTAAAAACAAGGGTAAATTAATGAGTAGAATGAGTAGTAAAACCCTGAAAATATTGTGTCAAGTTCCTACTGTAAAAACAAGGGCAAATTAATGAGTAGAATGAGTAGTAAAACCCTGAAAATATCGTGTCAAGTTCCTACTGTAAAAACAAGGGTAAATTAATGAGTAGAATGAGTAGTAAAACCCTGAAAATATCGTGTCAAGTTCCTACTGTAAAAACCAGGGTAATATAACGAGTAGAATGAGTAGTAAAACCCTGAAAATATCGTGTCAAGTTCCTACTGTAAAAACAAGGGCAAATTAATGAGTAGAATGAGTAGTAAAACCCTGAAAATATTGTGTCAAGTTCCTACTGTAAAAACCAGGGTAAATTAACGAGTAGAATGAGTAGTAAAACCCTGAAAATATCGTGTCGAGTTCCTACTGTAAAAACAAGGGTAAATTAACGAGTAGAATGAGTAGTAAAACCCTGAAAATATCGTGTCAAGTTCCTACTGTAAAAACAAGGGCAAATTAATGAGTAGAATGAGTAGTAAAACCCTGAAAATATCGTGTCAAGTTTCTACTGTAAAAACAAGGGTAATATAACGAGTAGAATGAGTAGTAAAACCCTGAAAATATCGTGTCAAGTTCCTACTGTAAAAACAAGGGTAAATTAACGAGTAGAATGAGTAGTAAAACCCTGAAAATATCGTGTCAAGTTCCTACTGTAAAAACAAGGGCAAATTAATGAGTAGAATGAGTAGTAAAACCCTGAAAATATCGTGTCAAGTTCCTACTGTAAAAACAAGGGCAAATTAATGAGTAGTAAAACCCTGAAAATATCGTGTCAAGTTCCTACTGTAAAAACAAGGGTAAATTAATGAGTAGAATGAGTAGTATGGTGTATGAGGAATGTTTTAGTAGCCCCTTATATAATTTTTTGTTAGAAGTAAAGAAAACGGGCCTCAAGGTTACTAAATTGGTGATACAGTATTAAAGAAATCGTCCTATCCAGCCACTTATAGATTGTATTATCTTGCTCTTATCGTTACTCCTCACTGTACAGATAACAATTTCCTATTTTGAGTTATAGTTTTTCTCTGGCTATTAATTATATCATTAATAATCCCTTGAGGCCCAAAACGTAATTTCCATTGTAATTTGGGTACCATTAGACGATTTTTAGTGAATATAAGCAATATTTTATAGCTATGACCTGTTTAGTATCCTTGTCGACTAGCTAATTTGGTATATTAAGTTACTTTTCGTAATTTTATGGCTGACAACAGAAGATTTTATATAGCAAAGGAAAGATCTGGTCGTGAAGGGGTTAACAACGTTACAAGAATAGTTAACAGTTACTCGATTTGTTTCATATATTCACAGTCTAAAATATTCACAGTCTAAAATATTCACAGTCTAAAATATTCACAGTCTAAAATATTCACAGTCTAAAATATTCAGTCTAAAATATTCAGTCTAAAATATTCAGTCTAAAATATTCAGTCTAAAATATTCAGTCTAAAATATTCAGTCTAAAATATTCACAGTCTAAAATATTCACAGTCTAAAATATTCACAGTCTAAAATATTCACAGTCTAAAATATTCAGTCTAAAATATTCACAGTCTAAAATATTCAGTCTAAAATATTCACAGTCTAAAATATTCAGTCTAAAATATTCACAGTCTAAAATATTCAGTCTAAAAACGAACTATAGTTATTTTTTTTTAAAGGCGAGAAATCCTGACCCCTTGCTGCTTACTGACTGATATTTGATGCCAGGAGAAGGGAATACTGCGCTTCTTCTAAATTTCAGTTGTATTTTATCATAGTTAACCCTATTATCAGGTTATAGGCATCATTTTAAGCATGAGACCTTAAGATAGATTGGAATTCTCGCTTCGTTAAAAAAAATGGACTATAAAATAATGTATGATCTCTTCTTAAACTTTCTCTTTAGTTCTTTTATCTAATTTATGTTGTTACTTATCGATGTATTTTATTTATATGAAAAGATAAATACCTGGATCTCTTTTAGTCTCCCTTCAATACCTTCATTTTTAACACCAGCGAAAGAAAATGGGTTTAGAATGCCTGACAATTTTCTGTTTCTCAAATCCACGATCTTTTCAAACACTTCAGAACTTTCCTCTCTAGCAAGATAGAAAGTTAACCAGAGAAAGTTTATCTCATGACTGTTCGACTAATTTATGAGAACTTTTTATGGTATGCCTGTTGGGAGTGTAGGAAGGATTACTGGCTGGCTGGCTGGCTGGCTGGGTGACTGACTGACTGACTGACTGGCTGACTGACTGACTGGTTGGCGGGCTGGCTGACTGACTGACTGGTTGGTTGGCTGGCTGGGTGACTGACTGACTGACTGACTGACTGGTTGGTTGGTTGGCTGGCTGGCTGACTTGACTGACTGACTGACTGGCTGACTGGCTGGCTGACTGACTGACTGACTGGCTGACTCACTGGCTGGCTGGCTGACTAACTGACTGGTTGGCGGGCTGACTGACTGACTGGGTGACTGACTGACTGACTGGCTGACTGGCTGACTGACTGACTGGCTGACTGACTGACTGACTGACTGATTGACTGACTAGAGTGGTGAGAAAGACTCCACCACTCCATTACACCATTAGCCAAGCACGCCAGAGTGTTGCACTAAATGGATCTCCCTGACAGCTGTTAACACAACCTTGAAGCAAACCCACATCCTCCCTCGCACTTCTTGTTTACTTCCTCTTGGCGGCAATCTTCTCTCAGCTTAACTCCTTGAGAACGTAATTTCCATTGTAAATTAGCCAACATTAGACGATTTTTAGTGAATATAAGCAATATTTTATAGCTATGACCTGTTTAGTATCCTTGTCCAATAGCTAATTTGGTTTATTTACATACTTTTGTAATTTTATGGCTAATGACAGACGATTTTATGTATCAAAGGAAAGATCTGGGCGTGAAGGGGTTAATTAAATACCACCTCTTACTATCGCTCTTAAATTATCTTTCTTATAATCTCCATAGCCTTGACTTTTTTTTATTTTTTTTTTATTCTATTTATTTATTTTATCTAACTTTGTGGTGATCTTTCGTTTCTTAATAATCATCATCATCATCATTACTCAAATTTCTTTTTTTTCTATTTCTTGGCGGCAATCTTCTTTATTACCTCCGCCAACGAAGTTGGAGGGGTTATGTTTTCACCCCGATCTGTCTGTCTGTCTGTCTGTCTGTCTGTTTGTTAGTGTACAGGATTTCTCGAAAAGTTACCAATAGATTTGGACCAAACTCAGTATACCAAGTCTATTTGGTATAAGGAAGAACTGGTTTAATTTTGGATGTAATCTATTGACAACTGTTGCCATGGCAACCAATTGATGAAATATTCGGCCGGACGTATGCGCTCATACTGAGTGCATACATACCTATATATATATATATATATATAATCACAACTGTTGCCATAGCAACCAATTGATGAAATATTCGGGCGGAGGTATGCGCTCTACTGAGTGGCCCCCCCCTAGTTCATCTTGATTTTGTAGTCATTTTTCGTTTCGTTACGTTTGAATAGTTCATACATCATTTCACATTTTGAGATTTCTGCCATATAGGGGAGAGCGGGGCAGGTTGCATCATTGCCTCTAACTCGCATGTTATCACACGTACATCGTCTTAATACTACTACTACTATAAACTACTATAAACTACTACTACTACAACAACTATAACAATAATAATAATAAAAAAAGTTAATGCGAGTTAGAGGCAATGATGCAACCTACCCTCGATGCAGCCTGCCCCGCTCTCCCCTACCTGTAATATATGCAACCAAATGACCAAGAAAACGGTATCAAATTTTTTTCTTCTAGGTCTATGATTATTCAGGCGTTATAAAGGCTAATTGCCATCATCGTTATTGTTCACTTTTTCTTTTTCTTCTTTTCTTTATTTCTTTAGCATTAATTTTCTTAGCAAACATCATCGTCGTTCTTATTTTCTTCTATAAGTTTAGTTTTGTAGTCTTCTTCATCTTTTGTTTCTTAATCAACTTCATTATTGCTCGTTTTTTTCTTCTTCTCTTTCTTTATCATCAATATTCTAAGTAACATCATCGTCGTTTTTATTTTCTTCCATAAGGTAAATTTTGTAGTCTTCTTCATATTCTTCATCTTTCGTTTCTTAATAACATCATCATTATTGTTCGTTTTTTTCTAATTCTCTTTCTTTATCATCAATATTCTAAGTAACATCTTCGTCATTCGTTTCATCTTCCATAAGCTAAATTTTGTAGTCGTCTTCATATTCTTCATCTTCCGTTTCTTTATAATTAACGACATCAATATTGTTCGATTTTCTTTTTCTTCTTCTTCTCATTCTGTATCATCAATATTCTAAGTAACATCTTCGTCATTCGTATCATCTTCCATAAGCTTAAGTTTGTATTCTTCTTCATATTCTTCCTCTTTCGTATCTTAACCCCTTCACGCCAAGATTATTTCCATTAATATATAAAATCGTCTGTTGTTAGCCATAAAATTACGAAAAGTTACTTAATATACCAAATTAGCTAGTGGACAAGGATAATAAACTGGTCATATCTATAAAATATTGCTTATATTAATTAAAATCGTCTTATGGTACCCAAATAACAATGGAAATTACGTTCTGGGCCTCAAGGGGGTAACAATTAACGACATCAATATTGCTCGATTTTCTTCTTCTTCTTCTTCTCTTTCTTTATCATCAATATTCTAAGTAACATCGTCGATCGTCTCATCTCCTATATATTTTGTCATCTTTTCATACTGCGAGTTTTCCTTTGGCCAGTCAATCACAAAGCATCATTTTTTTTCTGCCTACAATTATATTTTTTTCCCCGAACCGTAACCACGATTTCTATAGTTCAGTTATGCTTCGAAATAATCTTTTTATTCTACAATCTATTTATATTTTCTTTTAGTTTTATTTTCTATTTCTACAATTAAACTTTCTAGAATCCTTTTTTGCTCCCTATCGACACGTAACCCGAATAAAAACATAAATAAATAGATACATGAGTTATTATTTTTTCTTTACGGTTTGAGTTATGATAAAATAAAATGAATAGGTATCTTCTTCATGTATAATATTATATAACATTAATAATAAATACAATGATAATAATAATACGAAGAAGAAGAAAAAGGGTTAAGGATACATTCTCAAGATGAGTTACCAAGATTTGTTTTTGTACACTGACTTCAAACTCGTAATAAAGCTAAATGCCATTAACCCTTCACGCCCAGATTCAGTCAATCAAAATATCTCATTCGGATGATAACATTTCACTTTCTTTTATATTATTTTACTATTTTTTAAGAGAGAGAGAGAGAGAGAGAGAGAGAGAGAGAGAGAGAGAGAGAGAAGAGCGATAGAGAGGTAGTTAGAGAGAGAGAGAGAGGAAGAGAGGAGAGAGAGAGAGAGATTTGTAAACAGAAAAAAGTGTCCTGACGACTTTACTGTATCTACGGTACTGTTAGAGAGAGAGAGAGAAAGAGAGAGAGAAGAGAAGAGGAAAGAGAGAGAGAGAGAGAGAGAGGGGAGAGAGAGAGAGAGAGAGAGAGAGAGAGAGAGAGAGAGAGAGAGAGAGAGAGAGAGATAAAAGAAAGAGAATAATAGAGAGAGAGAGAGAGAGAGAGAGAGAGAGAGAGGGAAGAGAGAGAGAGAGAGAGAGAGAGAGAGAGAGAGAAGAGAGAGAGAAAGAGAGAAAGAGAAAGAAAGAGAGAGAGAGAGAGAGAGAGAGAGAGAGAGAGAGAGAAGAGAGAGAGAGAAGAGAGAGAGAGAGAGAGAGAGAGAGAGTGTCAGATAGAGAGAGAAAGAGAAAAAATAGAGAGAGAGAGAGAGAGAGAGAGAGAGGAGAGAGAGAGAGAGAGAGAGAGAGAGAGAGAGAGAGAGAGAGAGAGAGAGAGAGAGAGAGAGAGAGAGAGAGAGAGAGAGAGAGAGAGAGAGAGAGAGAGAGAGAGAGAGAGAGAGAGAGAGTATAAGAGAGAAAGAGAGAAAGAAAGAGAAAAAAGAAAAAGAAAAAAAAACTCTGAAATTTGGAGTTGTTGTGAGGCCACTAGGAAATCCGTCTTTCTCTTATCTATCCTGTATTTATTTTTCCTTAATTTTTTCTTATTTCTATTTCTTAGTTTGTTTCTCGGTTAATGAAATTATCTATCAAATCAGTCTATCTATCTATTTATCTATTTACTCAACATATCGAAAGGCCAGCGTCCTTAGATACGGTGGTTAGGTTAGGTTATTAGTCTATCTATCTATTTATTTATCTATCTATCTATCTATCTACTATCTATCTATCTATCTATCTATTTATCTATCTATTTATCAATCTATCTATCTATTATCTATCTATCTATCTATTTATCTATTCTATCTATCTTCTATCTATCTATTACTACTATCTATCTATTACTATCTATTTATCTATCTATCTATCTATCATCTATTTATCTATCTATTTATCTATCTATCTATCTATTCTATCTATCTATTTATCTATCTATCTATCTATCTATCTATCTATTTATCTATCTATCTATCTATCTATTTATCTATCTATCTATCTATCTATCTATCTATCTATCTATCTATCTATCTATCTATCTATCTATCTATCTATTTATCTATCTATTTATCTATCTATCTATCTATTTATCTATCTATTTATCTATCTATCTATCTATTTATCTATCTATTTATCTATTTATCTATCTATTTACTATCTATTATCAACTATCTCTATCTATCTATATATCAACCTATCTATCTATCTATTTATCAATCTATCTATCTATCTATCTATCTATATATCTGTCAATCTATCTATCTATCTATCTATATATCTGTCAATCTATCTATCTATCTATTTATCAATCTATATATCTGTCAATCTATCTATCTATCTATTTATCAATCTATCTATCTATCAATATATCTATCTATTTATCTATCACATCTAATATGCACTTTATCTATGTTTATTTCATACATCTAACAGGCCAGGTATCTAATTACGGTAGGTTAGGTTAGGTTGGTTAGGTTAGATTAGATTAGATTAGATTAGGTAGGTTAGGTTAGGTTAGGTTAGGTTATCAGTCTATCTATCTATCTATCTATTTATCTATTTACTCACCACGCCAACAGGCCAGCGTCCCCCCGACACAGTGGTAGGACATGTGCCATCCTCAGCCCCCCCCACCACACACAGCAGGAGCGCCAGGGCCCCTACCACCACACTCCACCACGCCACACCCCCGACGGTTGGGGAGGGGGCTGTTGGGGTGGGTTGGGGTGACGGTTCCCCATGCCCCCGCCACCGAGGTCTTGCCGCCCTCATCCTCGCGGCTCCGGCACCTACAGGAGGGAAAAATATATTGTTATTAGATTTTCACCCGAAGTCATAGTTAAAAAAAAAGGAAAAAAAAGAAGAAAAGGCCCTATACAAATAAGAGTAAATTAATTTAAGTAGTTACTAAAGCTAATTAAAGGTAAAAAAAAAAGGGTTTATTTATAATGAAATGGAAGATCTTTAGTTCTGTTTTAGTTAAGTTTCTCATAAAGGAAATATTTATAATGTAGTCTAATAATAACAATAATAATAATAATAATAATAATAATAATAATAATAATAATTCACCCGAAGGCATACAGTAAAATAAATTAAAAAAGGACCTATGCAAACAAAAATGTAAAAAAGGCCCTATGCAAACAAAAATATAGAAAAGGCCCTATGCAAACAAAAATATAGAAAAGGCCCTATGCAAACAAAAATGTAGAAAAGGCCCTATGCAAACCAAAATGTAAAAAAGGCCCTATGCAAAAAAAAATGTAAAAAAGGCCCTATGCAAACAAAAATGTAGAAAAGGCCCTATGCAAACAAAAATGTAGAAAAGGCCCTATGCAAACAAAAATGTAGAAAAGGCCCTATGCAAACAAAAATGTAAAAAAGGCCCTATGCAAACAAAAATGTAGAAAAGGCCCTATGCAAACAAAAATGTAGAAAAGGCCCTATGCAAACAAAAATGTAAAAAAGGCCCTATGCAAACAAAAATGTAAAAAAGGCCCTATGCAAACCAAAATGTAAAAAAGGCCCTATGCAAACAAAAATGTAAAAATGGCCCTATGCAAACAAAAATGTAGAAAAGGCCCTATGCAAACAAAAATGTAGAAAAGGCCCTATGCAAACAAAAATGTAAAAAAGGCCCTATGCAAACAAAAATGTAGAAAAGGCCCTATGCAAAAAAAATGTAAAAAAGGCCCTATGCAAACAAAAATGTAGAAAAGGCCCTATGCAAACAAAAATGTAGAACAGGCCCTATGCAAACAAGAGTAAATG
>JACEEZ010008545.1:12500-81798 GCA_016584305.1 Chionoecetes opilio | reverse complement strand
GGCGGGGTCACTGGTTTCCGTCATCTCATTCCCTGTATCTCCCTCTCACACGCCATAGGCGTGCGGCCGCAGAAAAAGTAGAAACAAATGGTTCGGAAAGTACAGATGAATCCATTTCTGATGGTGAAGAGTGTAGCAGTGATCCAACCCCTTTCACGGAGAGTGACACAAGTAAAAATGAAAAAAACATTGAACACGCCAGCAGTGACACGGTGACTGCGGCGTGCCACCTCGTTCAAATAACTCCCCTCACATCTCGAGACATTCTCGCCCTTGTAATAGTACCTTATTAGAAAATGTAAACTAGAAAATATTGGTTTATATTTAACATTCAGTACCTGAAAGTGAAAGATGATACGAATCAGGGCTGGGTGAGACGTGACTCACGTGAGAGCCGGGGTGGTCGCTGCCGTAGCAGCCGTACAAGGCCACCAATGATCGGTCACTTACTTTGTGTTGTTATGTCGTTCCAGAGAACGCGTATAAGACACGTACAAGAGGGAGACACGTACCAATTAAGTACCAACACAAGGCATTATAGAAAATTTGTAAGGGTAACTGGTGTAATTTAGTTATGTTCGTTGGTGTTAAAAGTGATCAATAGAAAGTAGTCTATATGAATTTAACTCACTCAGAGGCATGTTTCTTTCTTTCAAGCAGAGGAAAAATATTTATTGTATTTGAGGTCGAGGGCAAGTCATCAGTAGAAATTATTCATAATACTCCATGCATGCTCACTCAGTCCTACCTAGTGGAACACGGTTCCCACACCACACGGCAGCCGTGGCCAGTGGGTGCATGGGCACCTGGGCGGGCACCGGCTTCTCGTGGGTGGGCACGTGCCCACCCAGGCCCACCCGTAGCTACGCCACTGCCTGGTAAGTCCTCAATTCCTAGCAAGAGCCCGGTTTACGTGCTACGCGTCACCCCTTTGTCTAAAGGCCCCCATCCACGGTACGATTGGTCGTACGATCTGATCCGACAGACCTGATCCGATGGATTTCCTACCACCCACTAACGATCCGACCGCACCTCAAGACCAGTTCAGTTGGTGATAGAAACGGTGGAGAGTGGTTCTCATGATGGGTCTATGCAACGAGGATCGAATTACTTTTGATGGAATCTGATACCACAACTTAGGAGCGTAAACATCCGCGTTCACACTAAATTTCACAGAGGCAGTTATTTTCTTAATATATTTCCGGCACACACTTCTCATAAAGTTTTTTTTTTTTTTTTTTACTGTTTCAACATTAGCCTCACTCGCTCACTGTCGCTCCTCGAGTTTCTCTACCAATAGGTGTCTTGCACTGACGTCACGACCACCTAGCGTCTTCAAGCCAAATGCCGCCGTCTTCAAGCCAAATGCCGCCCGTCGGAGCAAGCTGGATGACCAACAAAATCCACTTGCCGCCCGTGTTTGCCAGCTTATGATAATTTTCCCCTACCAAAGATATGTTTATCAGTATAAAAGATATACTGTTGTCTTCGGAAATGTTTGTACTATAATATTATCAAATAAAAAACCGTAAAACACACTAAAGAAAGGCCATTATGAGACTCTCAAGAAATATGCATGAACTTAATATTCACCAACTCCAGCTCCCATTTAATATTTTGCTCGAACACTTTTTACATGGACAATGTCAATAGAAGCGAAATTTCATTAGCTTTCCATTGATATATTTCGTTATCTGATAAATAAATTAGAACCATGCATAAATTAGCGTTAACTAAATAAATAACATCATGATATGGGGTAATTTTTCCCGATTGATGAGGTTATTTATTTAGTTAACGCTAATTTATACATGGTTCTAATTCATTTATCAGATAACGAAATATATCAATGGAAAGCTAATGAAATTCCGCTTCTATTGACATTGTCCATGTAAAAAGTTTTTGAGCAAAATATTAAATGGGAGCTGGCGCTGATGAATATTAAGTTCATGCATATTTCTTGAGTCTCATAATGGCCTTTCTTTAGTGTGTTTTACGGTTTTTTATTTGATAATATTATAGTACAAACATTTCCGAAGACAACAGTATATCTTTTATACTGATAAACATATCTTTGGTAGGGGAAAATTATCATAAGCTGGCAAACACGGGCGGCAAGTGGATTTTGTTGGTCATCCAGCTCGCTCCGACGGGCGGCATTTGGCTTGAAGACGGCGGCATTTGGCTTGAAGACGCTAGGTCGTGACGTCAGTGCAAGACACCTATGGGGAGTTTTCTAATAAGCTCACGCTCAAGCCTGTCTCTCAGGCTGTCACTTCCTCTGCTCTGTGAGGCTGAATGATCTATCATTTACCGTAAATTCTCTGTACTTCTTTGGGACATATCAGAATTACCCTTCAATACAACAACTGAAACAGTTCTTAATAAAAAATGTAGTTTATCATTTTATTTGTCTGCACTTGATGAAAATATTGGCAAAACAATTGACTACTTGAAAACTCAATCTTTAAAAATCGTCTTTTCATAAAAAAACACAAGTTCAAGCAGAATGAGGCTTCAGGAAATATCTACTTGTATGTAAGCATTAACTGAATACCTATTTTGGGTGTATATCCCAGCTAACCATCACCGGCGGGCCTACGTAGGCCGTAGAGCGGCGAACGGCGGCCGCCGGCGGCAAATTTACCTCCGTCAGCCCTCCGAAGGGCCGCTGGTGTATTTTCAGACGGGAAAATTTACTATGTTGAAATTAATGTACAGAATTTGAAGAATTGAATATTTCTATGTGTAAACATTTTGAAACAACAGCTATATGATTATCTTGCTGTAGTATTACATCAGTAGTGACAAGCAGCGGCAACTTGACGTCAATCCTCCGGAGGCCCGCTGGGCGCTGGTACGTATTTGTAAGTGAGAAATATTCATTTCATATTATATATATTAACTCAGTAATATACATAGTATCTCAATATCGGTACCATCACTATTATTAGGCTTGTTCAAGCTATTAAAAATTGTTATAGAAGTTTTTATAATAGTTTATAGAAATTAATATATATCAGTTTATTTCAAAAATTTCCAGCTTAATCAGGAACACCCAGAGATACATAGAAATAAAGATGAGAACGTACATAGGAAGGAGTTTACATGGAAAAAGGTTATCAGTTAGTTATGGTGTAGCTAGTATCATAAAAAAATAACATTTGATTAAAATTTAACCGAGCAAAGATTACGGGGGTAACATGTGCACAAGGTCATATTTTTCCCTTATTTCAATAACTTCAACATATTATCAACATATATCAATACTCAACGGTAAAACCTAATAAGGAATATGTAGATGATGGAGAATTAACATGGATAATATCCATGATTTAGAACAGAATATTATTTGATCCCTGCTACAAAAGCACTAAACTGCCAGACGTACGATAGCCATTACAAAGGGTTAAAAACCCAAAAGGCCTAAATTATCACCTTAAACCAGTCGATAACATAATGAGAACTTAGTTATAACATGTTTTCGCTCCTTCATTATATCGAAATAGACTGAATAATATGAATGATTGCAGTACGAAACGTTTTTTAGGAATTCCTCGGCAGCGTTGGGGTTTAGGGACTCAGTGAATCAGTTACTTGGAAAAAAGCACAAGAAGGTGGATGTTGTTATGTTGTTCGCCGCAATCAATATCCTTCTACATGGCGTTTCAGTTTCCACGTACACCAGCATGTAAACCAATAGCGAAAATGTTTTTGTACTTAGAAATAAACAATGTCCGTAGCAATTATGATCTCCTTTTCATCGTATTACTGGATAACGACATAGGAATATTTATGTTATACTTCTAAGAAATTTGCAGAGATAGTAATTAAGTTTTTAAAGTTTTTTAACACCCCAAGTGTTTAATCGGCTAATGGGTTGTGCAACCCCCCTTTAAAAAAACTTTCTATATCTGCAAAATATTTAAGAAAGTATAACCATAAATTTTCCTCAATCATTAATATAACAGCGGAAATGGTATATCCCTAAGGGCGGGCCGGGGGAGCGGCCCGCCGGTGAGCCTTGAGAAAAATTCCCGCGGCCCACGTCGTACATTCCGTCGGGCCGCCGGTAAGACTAGGGAGGGCCTCCGGAGGCCCCCCTTTTTGTGTTTGCGGGGATGTTCTCTTACGACAACATTTAACAAGAAGTAATTTAAGTGTTGGACCTAAACAAACAGCCCTCTTCGAAGCAATACATGGTTTTGTTTATTTTTCCCCCGCCGCGAACTCAAGCCCCCCACCCAATCTTTCCCTCTGAATCAATCAACAACCCTTCTCTCTAATACCCTATGCCCTTTCTGGTTTATCCTTTTGGGAACAAAGGGAGGGTGGGGGCAACCCCCCCCTCCAAATTCCCATAACGGCTCGGGGCTATGGAGGAACGGAAAGGACAGAAAGGGGAACATTTACTTTTGTGCACGGCTTTTTTACCCCAACACTACCCCCACAGTACATAGGGGACTGCACGCTGTCACAAAAAACTACCGCGCACCCCCGACCGCTCCAACAAAACACAAACACAGTCAAAGCACGAAAAAAGGAGACGAAAGTTTTTTTTAGGGGGGAAACGGTATGGGGGAGGGATGCCAAAATTTTCCAGAGGGATAAGAGTGTGATGAGATAACGGGTGATGATTTTAGGATGACATGAGCCTGTGGTATTGAGAATTTTAGGAGTATCAGTGATAGACTGTGAGGTAAGGAGGGGGGGCCCGCTGAGCTGAGTTCCTCCCCGTGTGTGTCAAAGGGAAAAGTGGATGTAACAGATCCGCCGGGGGGTGGTTTCTTGGAGATGCTGAAGCCACACTTTTTTTGGTAATGTTCTCGTAAGAGAGACATATACACCCAAAATAGGTACTCGGAATGTTATTACAAGTAGAATTTCGAAGCCTCTTCCTTGAACTTGTGTTTTTTTTTTGAAAAACCCCATTTTTAAAGATTTATTTTTAAGTATTTTAATTGTTTTTCCCAAAATTTTCACCAAGTGCCCAAAAAAATGATAAACTAATTTTTTTTAAGAAATGTTTTAGTTTGTTTTATTGAAGGGGTAATTTGTAGGCCAAAGAAGACAGAGAATTTTTCGGTAAAAAGATAGATCGATCATTTTAGCCCCACAGAGCAGAGGATGTGAATGCGCAGAGACATCTGGCGTTTTTAGCTTCGAAAACTCCCCCCTTGGGAGAGAAATCGGGAGCGACAGTGAGCGAGTGAGGGTATGTTGAAACAGTAAAAAAAAAAAAAAAAAAAAATAGGATAGAGAAATGTGTGCCGGGAAATATATTAAGAAAAAAACTGCCTCGTGAAATTTTGTGTGAACGGGGGGATGTTTACGCCCTAAGTTGTGGTATCGATTCCCTCAAAAGTAATTCGATCCTGTTTTCTAGACCCATCATGAGAACCCCTCTCCAAATTTTTTTTTTCACAACTGAACTGGTCTTGAGGGGGGGTCGGACGTTGTGGGTGGTAGGAAAATCCATCGGATCAGGTCTTTGGATCAGATCGTACACCAAACGTCCGTGGATGGGGGCCCTTTAAAAAAGATCTGCCCAGCGCTTCCCCGCATCTCAAGAGAGCACCCGGGGGCTGGTGGGGGCCCAGTGAGGGCAGCAAAGGGGGGGGGGGGGGGGGGGTTCGTTTCAATAATTAATTACCTTGAGCTTGTGGGGGGGGGAAAAAATTTCTAAATTTTTAAATGCTATTGCAAGGGTATCATGGAAAGGTTTAAAGACTTTCCAATGACACCAAGTGACCCCCCTAGGACCTAAAAAAAGAAATTCATCAAAATAGAAGTTCGCCTTTTGGGCTATATTTTTTTCTTTTAAAACAATAGATTATTGTGCCGATAAAAATTTGGCATCAGAACCCATGGTTAGGTTTGGTTAGGTTAGGGGTTTGGTTAGGTTTTTATTTAAAAAATAAGTTGGGGTTGGTTTTTTTTTTTTTTTTTTTTTTTTTTTTTTTTTTTTGGTTTGGTTTGCGCAAAATAAAAACTGCACCATTAGAACAAGCACCTATTGTAGGCCAAAAAAAAGTATTTGGGTCCCAAAACGAAGTGAAACTCCCTCCTAAAAACCAAAAAAACAACAAACGAACGAACAACGAAATGAAAAAAAAGGCATTGACATAAAAAATTCGATAGCCGATAAAATTGTTGCTACTCGAAAAAACTTATCAAATTCCGACATATAGACGGACAAATAACTAAAGAAAACTTATTTATTAGTTTCAAGATTAATTTCACTCGCCTTCAGCAAAATTGACGAGCGTTTTGGCGACCTGTCACGAAACACATCTCCATTTCCGCGGAATGTCCTACGTGATTTCAGAAATGTTCCGAGAATTTTCGAGAATTGTTTCTGCAACGAGTCAATGTGTGTACTACGTCATCAAATCATGTGTAAGCTCGTGCAATCACGGGAAAAAACACCAAAAAACTGATTTTAGGGGGTTTCACAACACAACTTTTGCGCTAAATTTGCCAATTTCGATGAAAAGAAAACGGGGCCGAGCTGAAATGTTGACAAAGTTGTCAAGCGTGAAATCGGAGAATATGCACATACCTAGCTATAGTGGTTATCCTACGTACCACATTAGAATAATTTATACATTTTCTCAGATTTATGTTCTATTGGCCTCAGATTTCTACGGATTTTTGATAGAAAATGTCAGTAGTATGGTATTTGCTCGTCAGAGTCGTCTGGCAATACTGTTTCCTTCAACAAGTGGACCTGTCAAGTGTCAACAAGAGGTGACAACATGATACCTCAGGCATTACAGTGGCTGGCCTTAATAACTTTATTTAATTTAAACAATGGTGTGTCCATGAGTCGAAAGAGGCCTTTGATTGATACTGGGAGGATAGATGGAGTAGACTTAAGCCATTACTACCACTACGAGGAGATGCTGCAGCTGGCCAAGAACCTCACCAGCATTTACCCAAAGTTGGTGCAGCATTACAGTGTGGGCAAGTCAGTGCTGGGACGGGAGCTGCTTGTGCTCAAGATAAGTGAAAATGTAGCAGAACGCAGCGAATGCGAGCCAATGGTGAAGTACGTGGCCAACATGCACGGGGATGAGGCTGTGGGGCGGATGTTGGTGGTGGCCTTAGCCCAGTACGTGGTGTCGGCCTACCACCGAGGGGATCCCCGGGTGGTACAGCTTCTTAACACCACAGAGATACACCTCATGCCCTCAATGAATCCCGATGGCTTTGAGGTAGCACGGGTGAGTGATTGTTTAGTATTTCCAAACGGTTATAATGGACGAGGACTTCGCGGTCGTTTTCAGAGACACAGACTATTTTCTCCTGGCCTACAATAGGTGCTTTTTTCTAATGGAGACAGTTTTATTTTGCGCAAACCCATTGTTAAAAACAAAACAAAAAATATCATCAAGTAAGTATCAAGTAAGTACCTAATTTGATGGTACCGATTCCATTAAAAACACTATCTCCATCAGAAAAAGCACTAGAACTTTGCCGGGAAAAATTAGTCAGGGTCTTATAGGTTTTAATGAAACCTAACCTAACCTTATAGGTTTTAATGAAAACCTATAAGGTTAGGTTAGGTATACTTTGTGGTTAAGGTTAGGTTTGGTGTCATTAAAACCTATAAGGTTAGGTTAGGTTTCATTAAAACCTGTAAGACCCTGACTAATTTTAACCGGCCAAGTTTTAGTGCTTTTTCTGAATGAGATACAAGGGTATTATTCTAGTGTTTGCCCATACTCCCCCTCTCCCACAAAACAAGCTTGGGGACCTGGGGGAATGCGGGATATTTGGCTGGGGTACAAAATATGCGTCGCAACCACATAGTTTTTGAGTTAAGGGTGTTGAAAATATCCCTAGATCTAGGGAAAATTCATTGGATTTCTACAGAGTCCAGAAACATGTGAACCTGACGATCCTCACAGAATGATGACCGAAGTGTCGAGAACCCCCCTAACCCCCATTAGGAGGTTAGGTTAGATTTGGTTAGGTTAGGGTAGGTTAGATTTGGTTTGGTTAGGTTAGGTTAGATTTGGTTAAATTAGCTTAGGTTAGGTTAGGTTATCGGTGGGTCAAGCCCCCAGCTAGGTTAGGTTAATTTTGGTTAGGCAAATTTCTCTAGATATAAGGAAATTACCCTAAATCTAGGGAATTTTACCCCCCTACACAACTCTTAAATTACGTGTTTCCGATGCATAATTTGTTCCCCACCCGAAAACCCCGCATTGCCACAGGTCCCGAAACTTGTTTGGGGGAAGTGGGAGAGTATGGGCAAACACTAGAAATTTACCGATACAGGGCCAGATTGTTAAATGTCACCTTTCCACTTACACGGGGAGCTTAACCTAAGACGTGCACACAGGGGGTTTTCTACAGGGTCATACTGTGTGCATGTATGATGATTTTGGGACCCATTGCCAATTTTGATAAAAAGTACATCAGCGTGTAGGGAATGTTTGCGTGCATCGGCCCATATATATTTGACTTAAAGAAATTGACTTTTGAGAAAAAATTTGAATATTACAGTAAACCCTCGCTTCTGCGGACCTCTATATAACAAATTTCGCCTATAACTAACTTTTTCTGCCAGTCTGTATAGCACCTACAGGCGCTATACAGTACCCTCCCGAGTTTCGCGCTTGCTTTCTTCCGAGGGCATAGCGCTAAACTCGAGGATCGCGAAACTCGGGTATTGAAAACACTGTAAAAATGCTTATTTAGTCCTGTGCTAGGCGTAGTACCATATTTTACGGCTTAGGAGACTCACATTTTCCAACCAAAAATACCCAGAAAAATACTAATGGTCTTCCAAGACGAATGTTGTAGTACTTCCTCAGTACTTACCTGTTACAAGTATTTCAAATACCATAAGACATTCAAATCAACTATGTAATCTGTCCTCACGCTGGTATGTTTACTTCTTCTTCTTCTTGTGACCTTTTCTGCTTAGTATCGCTTTGTAGGTTGTCTGTCTGTAGGTCATTCCCCCTATTGGCGGCAGATTGCCGCCAACAGCGCCATCTATCGTCTGCTAGTGTTGACGTATCATTTACCACTAGGCTTTCACACGTATCTTAAGCTCTTTTCAGTCCTGGAAATGATCACCCATGGCGAATTCATCAAAACCATTTACTAATACTATCGCATACAAGCTAAAAGTGATACGAAACGCAAAGAAAATGGAAACAGACCAACAGAAAGACACTTTTGGATCACCGCTGGGAGAGGCGGTGGCCGGTGGTCCCCCCCCCTAAAAAACTTTGTTTTTTTTTTAGGGTTCGAGGACCCCTTTGGGGAAAAACACTATGACCCCTTTGGTGATATCCTATGTTTCTTCACAGGAAATTGGTATTTTGACCATTTTCCCCTCGGAAGGAAAAGGGTTTGGGGGGACGATAACACTTGTTGCCGGGGGGGGGGAACGCCCGCTGGTGCCACCCGGGGGGGCAGGTAAAATTTGGTTTAAATTCAGGGGGGGGGGATTTTGGATCTTTTACCCCCTCCCTTTGGGGGAGTTTAAGCGCGGACACTGCAGCAGAAATAATTCAATAGTCCCCCCCCCCCCCCCCGGGAACATTCAGGGCCCAAGGGCAGTAGGGGTCAGGGGAACAGACGGAGGGGGTTTGGGGGAAACGCGTGTGCCCCGAGCACAGGGCGGGGCCGACAGGGGGCCCCGGGGCCCAAGTGATTTTTTAAAAACCCCCCCCCTTGTAAACGGGGGGCGGTACACCCCAAGCTTACTAATCTTTTTTTTGAGGGGGGGAAAAGTGATTGTGGGTTTTTCATCTGTCGGGACAGTCCCCCAAAGATTTTTAAACTCTGGATCTTTCCTTGTTACATTAAAAAAATTTTAAGGAAATAGGGAATATAGACCATATAAAATACCGGGGAAATAAAAAAAGGGAAACATCAACTCTGTTTTGGGTTTGGCGATCCTCCAGGCTTATTACGCCAGTGATATTACAAACTACATTTAAAAACCCTTAAAAACCCGGCACGTGGGGGCTCGGCCCTTGCCGAGTTATTCAAGGGTCCCGGGATTATGAAAGGGCCCTCCTCGATATGGGTAAAAAAAAAAGGGAAAAAAAAAAAAAATAAACCGTACTGTAAAAACATAAAAACCCTCCACTTACCAGGGGAACCAGGTACCAGCGGGCATGAAACCCAAAGGGGAGGGGGACCCTTTGGGTTGTAACTTTGTAGAAGGTTTGGGGGGGGGGGACGTCGCTTTTTAAAACCTGTATCACTTAATCATTTTAATCACAACTCTGTTTTTGTTTTGGGTTATCCCGTCCTGTCCCCCTTTTTACAACTTAATTTTTTAAATAAATTTGAGCACTTATTTTACTGCAACCCCTATGCCTGTTCAAAAAACTTACTTTAAAACGGGTGGGGTGCAGGGGAGGACACAGGGGGCGGCAACCCCTTACCCCACAGGCGTCACTTTTAAGAATCCTGCCTGCACCACCACGGGCGGGGGCCCAAAACCATCACAGCCCTCGGTGACCCCTCCAGGGCCTCCCAATCCCCCCAAAGGAGCTCACGGGCCTACGGGGGCGCTATGGGGTATAGTTTTAAAAAAAATGAAAAAAAAAAAATGAAAACAAAATTTAAAAAAAAATAAAAACCCAACAACCCCTTTGGGTTTTTTCCCAATCCCGATTTTAATCAAATTCCGAGTTTTTACAGTGCCGAGAAATAAGGCTTTTTACGGGTCCTTGTGAGCTTGAAAAGTATATTTAATCACTACCCGGGGCTCCAATTCTTAAAGACTAGTTAATTCGCACTGCATTTAATACAAAAGTTTTAAGCCTGAAAACCCTTTAAAATTTAATAACACTGTAGTACTCGGTGGGGCGTGAGGGGAAACGGGACTGGGGGTGCGGTGGGGCGGAGGCCGTCGGAGAGAGCCTCCCCCCGTCGCTTACACAATCAGTGATATTTGAGGTGGCGCGCTTGCTTATACCCCAAATTTGATGATGAATTTTTTTAGTTAACGCAAATTTTATGAGGGTGCTAATTCATTTATCGGGAAAACGAAAATATACAAGGGAAAAGCAAATTTCCAATTTCGTTTTCTACAAATGCACCCTTTTAAAAACCCCTTATTAAAAAAATCCTAACGCGCCCCCACGGGCGGAGGGGCCCAACCATTACAGCCCTCGAGTAAAGGGCCTACCATCTCACCCCGGGGAGGTCATGCCAAAAAGGCACTATGGGAAAAAAAAAGAAAAAAAAAAAAACAAAAATATGAAAAAGCGGGGAAATTTGGGGAGATAATGCGCGAAAGTCAGGAAAGGTAAAAATTTTTGGGCTCAGCGTGGGAAACCCCGGGGGAAACGCGAAAAATCGCATTTGCGGTGAAACTTCGGGAGGGGACTGTAGGGCCGAAATGTGGGGAAACCCAAAAAAAAACAGGGAGCAAGACTTTTGAAAGGTTTTGGGCGCTTGTCTTTGGGAGCAGAGGAGCCTTTAAAACCCAAATCTGTTATATTTAGGGGCGATGTATTGTTTTTAAATTTTCCCCGAATGGTGTAGTTTTTTGTGTTGCTTTTTGTTTTTTTTTTTGGGAATTTCATCTAATTAAAGAATAAAGGTTATTATACATGGAAAAAGTCAAAATAGCGAACTTTAAACCCCTTTTAAAAAAACAAACTTGGGTATATGGGGAAAAAATTTTGGGTCCCCCGGATATAACCCCCGGGTTTTCAGATTAACTTCACCCACTTCCCCGGGGGGGTGGGTAGGGATAAAATGGTAGCATCTCCGAGTGTCGTTCCCCGGTGCCCGAGTTCGATCCTCGATGAAGGGCTGTAAAAAACCCTTTAAAAAAACTTTTTCCCCTCTGTTAGTTGCCTAAGAACTCCCACATGCTGCCTATAACGTCCCCTTTGATTGCAAATGCCCTCGGAGGACACAGGGGGGCGGCATGGCCTTTAGGAGGGGCCCCCCATGCGGGGGGTTTGTGCTGTTTTTGTGCGAAAGGGGTTTTTTTTAGTTTTATTGAAACCCATTAAAAGTAGGGCTCTCTTTCCCCATTTGCCCGCCCAGATTTTTGCTACGATTTGGGGGGGGGGGGGGTTTTAAGCTAGGTAGTGGTTTTAAATAAAAGTTACCCCAATAAGGAAAAAAAATTTGTTTTAAAAGGAGTTCCCATGCTTACAGTATCCCGTAAAAGCCTTTTTAAAATCGGCATTTATTTGGGGCCCCTGGGCCCTTTCCGATTTTTGCAATGTCCTTGATTGGGGGGGGGGGGGGGGGGGGGGGAAAATATACCCTTTCTGTAAAAGCATTAAAAAAATACACTTACCAGTGAACGGGGGGTTTTAAAAGTGCTGGATTTGAAAAATCAAAATCAGCACAAATAGAACGCATGGGTGCAACCGGGAAAAATCCTGCATCCAACCTTGCCAGCACTTTAAACCTTTTTCCCGCAGGCCAGGGCCTCAGGCTCCCTTTAATTTTAAATTTCCCCTTTCCTTTCTGGAGAACCCTTGGGGCGTGATGGAGGGTGACATCTTTTTATACAGTACTGTAAAGATGTAATCCCCAAAAAAAACGTAAAATAGGTGGCAAATTAAAAACAAAAGGGCCAAAAGGGAAACCAGTGTGTAGGCTGCGCGGTTTTTGTCGTCCAAGGCACCCCCTTTTAAGATTACGAATCCCAAAACCAAAAACACTTGCAAAGTGTGTTTATACTACCCTTTTTGATTTTTTTTTTGCAAGGTTTTTCATGATTTTTAAATTTTGGCTCCTACCAAACTTGTTTGTGTTTTTTTAAGCGAAACAACCTTTTTTAATTTTGACAAAAAAAAAGGAATTTGTATCCCCAAAACGGTGGGGTTTTACGACTAAACCGGCTCAGCTGACGCCCACACGCTCGTTCCCGACCTTTTCTTTACCTTTGCCACCTATTTTACGTGTTTTGGGATTTCACCCTACAGTATGTATTTCAAAAATGTTTAGCTCCATTACGCAAGGGGGTCTCCAGCAAAGGAAAAGGGGAAAGAAATTGAAGAGTCTGACCTGCAGGAAAAGATCAAAAAGGGCAAAAACGACTTTTTGGGGACTGACGATATTTCCGAGGGGAAGGAAAAAGTTTTCATTTTAACATCAATATGCCGGATACAAATTTTTTTTTCCGACTTTCGTTTTCATGTTACACAAGAGGTTTTTGAGGGGAAAGATATGCCGAGTGAAAAAATATGAGATGCATTTTTGGTGAGGCGGGGGACAGAGGGGTTTTGCGTCACCGGGGGGGGTTCTCGGGAAAACCCGGGGTTTTATCCGAAAAGGGCCCATAAATCCATTTAAAAACTTTCCCGCAAACCCTCAAGTGGGGCCCAAGAACACCCACATTCCCTGTCCATTTTAAATCCATCTTCGACTGTGAGGCATGGGAGGACACCCTGGGGGGGGGCATGAGCCCCTAATCACAGGCCCCCCCCTTTTTTTTAAGGGGGCCAGGGGGCCCGATTAAGGGGGGGGGGGGGGGTCCGGGGCTTTTAGCCCCAGGGGCCCCCACCAAAAAAAGGGGCCCCCCCCCCTTTTGTATATTGCTTTAAGCGTAATATTAAAAACTTGGCAAGTTCAAAACCCCAAAAAATATTTGCCGTTTTCTGTTTCATCCTTTAAACTCTGAATAAACCCGTCTATGCATTTAAATTCTTTGCCAAAAAGGCCCAAAATAACCCCCAAAAGGGGCTTAATTTTATGCGAATATAGGGCCCCCACAAAAGCTAAGCCCCAGGGCCCCCACAGCTCTTGATCCGGCCTGGGCGTCACTATAAAAATCCTGCCTGCGCCACCACGGGCGAGGGCCAACCATCACAACCGTCGAGTGAGCCTCCAGGCCACCATCCCACCCCTGTAGCTCACTGCCTACACGCGCTATAGGCATAGGGTAAAAAAACAAAACAAAAAAAACCTGTCTTTGCAAAGCCGATTTTATATCAAATTCCGAGTTATACAGTGCCGAGTTATAAGGCTTTTACTGTGCATTCAATCAACCGCTTAATTTACCAACGTGTGGTAAATTAGCCACTAAGTTATACTGAGTAAAACCCTCGCTTTAACGAACCAATTGGGGGAAGTAGGTGACGTATATCCGAGGGATCCAAATTTTTTGTATATAACAAACTTTGTTCGTTGTTATGAGGTGAAAATTCACTATTTCCGACCATTTCCATGTATAATGAAACTTTTCTTCGTTACATTAGATGAAAGTTGTATACATAAACGGGAGGCAGGCAACATGGTGAGGCATGGGAGGGTGTGAGCGAGGTTGTTTACAATCAGGGGGGACAAACTAGACTGATAGGCACGCATCACCCTTTGGGGTTTTGGGTTTCCACTGCTGCCGACCGACCTGTGTGTATATGTTCAGTGCCAAACCACCGAACAGAACCCCGAATTCACCGAACTTATTTGTAGATTCCATGGATCTCCAAATGGCCATGGCCATTTTCATAGCCATGGATTTCCAAAAATACCTCCCCAATAATCCTATATTTATGATATAGCAACATTACAAGGAACATTTAATTACTGTGTAATGAATTTGGCCGATGTTACTGTTAAGCCCCACGCCGCCCTAAATCCGAAGGGGGGAGGGAAATTGCGTACCGGGGGTCAACGGGGGGGTGTTAATGTAGCCCCCTGTTTTAAGCGCCCCCCCAAACCCGCTAAGGTTCTATCCAATCGGTCGCTGGCGTGGCATGACAACTAACCCTGGCACCCCTACCTGCGGGGGCCGGGTAGGGCGCATCTCCAAGTTCTACAGAAGGTAAGCGGGCAGCGGCCGTTCGTGGTCGTCGGAGATACGGGGAGCTTGGTTCCCCAGGCTAGCAATAGCCCCCGGCTATGCCGGGCGACCCTCCCTGTCCCCCCTAGAGTCCCTGGCTTGATACAGGTCCCCCAGGGGCCTCCTTAATCGCCTGCCCTATCATTGCACTTGTCAATCACGTGAATACAATCACCATCTGCTGCGTCGCCTTCAGGAAGACCTGGGATGTGGTACCCCCGAGGTCCTAAGATCCTGTTGTAGGTGCCTGTAATGCCCGGGGTTCCGAGGGGGAACCCAGGGGAAGCCTCCTGAAGGAGGTATCTAGTAGGGCGTCGTAGTCGCGTAAGTTCACCGGCCCACGCCCGCCCCTAGTGCCGGCCCAGGGGCCCCGGGCTCCCAAGGGCCCTGAAAAGGGTGGGGCATCTGCCTGCTCCGGGATCCTGGGGGGCCTCCCCCCCCGGGCGGAGGCCCACNAAAAATCCCACCCAAAATTTAAAAAACCCCCTCCCCCCCCCCTTCCCCCCCTAACCCCGGGCTCCCCCCCTATTATGTAAAAAGGTTGTTAAAAAAATGAAGAAAAAAAAATAAAAACAAAATTAAAAAAAAAAATGAAAAAAAAAACACCTTGTCTTTGCCAGCCGAGTTATTAAAATTCCATTTATACGTGCCGATTTAAGGCTTTTACTGACCTTGTGAGCTTAAAAAGTAATTTAACCCCTACCAGTCTACATTCTTAAAGATAGTTAATTTCGCACTGCATTTTTAATACACGCTTAAGCACTGAAAAACTATAAAAATAATGCCTGTGTACTACGTGTGCGTGAGGGGAAGGGTGACTGTGGGGTGGGGTACGGAGGCCTGGAAAAGGCCTCCCCCATCGCTTACCAATCAGTGATACGGGGGTGGGCCCTTGCTTATAGCCCAATTGATATGATATTTTTTGTTAAACGCTAATTTATGCATGGTGTAATTCATTTATCAAAAAACGAAATTATAAAGGGAAAAGCTAACCAAATTTCGCTTCTACTAGCGCCCTTTAACTCTTTACAAAAATCCTAACTGCCCACCACGGGCGGGGGCCCAACCCCATTACAGCCCTGAGTACGGGCCTACCATCTCCCCCCGGGAGGCACTGCCAAATGGCACTATAGGAAAAAAAAGAAAAAAAAAACAAACGTATGAAGCGCGCAAAATTTGGGGAGATAATGCGCAAAAGTCGGATGGAAAAAGAATTTAGGACCGCGTGAAACTCGAGAACGCAAAAATCGCATAGCTTGAAACTGGGGGGGTACTGTGGGCCGAAAGTGAAAAAAAAAAAATCAGCACAGACTTTTTAAAGGTTTTTGGTCCGTTTGTCTGTAGCAATGGAGTCCTTAAAACCGAAGTTGTTATATTGAGGTCGAGTGTATTGTTTTAATTTCCCTGAATGCGTGTAGTATTTGTGATTGCTGCTTGTATGTAATTGTGGGAACTTTCATCTAATGTAAAGAATAAAGGTTATTATACATGGAAATAGTCAGAAATAGCGAACTTTCACCTCTTATAAAAAAAACAAAAATTGCTTATGCGAAAGTTTGGGTCCCCCGGGTTACCGGATTTTCGATATATTCACCCATTCCGGAGGGGGTAGCAAAAGTGGTTACATCTCCGATGCCCTTTTTCGGTGACCCGAGTTTTGATCCTCGATGAGGGGCTGAAAATCCCTTAAAAAAAAATTTCTCTGCTCTTTGATTTTCCTAAAAACTCCCACATGCTCCTAAACTGTACCTTTTGATTGCAAAAATGCATCGGAGGACACAGGGGGGGGGCAACTTTATGGAGGGGCCTCCATGCGGGCGGTTTGTGCTGTTTTTGTGCGAGGTGTTTTTTGAGTTTGATATGAAACCCAGTACAGTAGGGCTCTGGCTCTTCCGATTTGCCTGCCCAGATTTTTGCTAGCGATAGTGATTTTAAGCTAGCGTAGTTTTTGAAATATATGTACACAAGGTAAGAAAAGTATTGGTTCGGAGTTCGATGCTTCTATACAGAAAAAAGCCCTTATAACTCGGCATGATAGGGGCTCTGGCCCTTGCCGATTTATCAATGTCCTCTATATGGGGGGGGGGGGGAATATATACATATGTAAAACATAAAAACTACATTTCCCAGTGAACTGTAGAATGTCTGGTTTTGATATCAACTCAGCAAAAAATAGCACGAAATGGATCACCTGCAAGCCCTGCATCCACCCTTTGCCACCCTTTTCACCTTTTCCTGCAGGCTAGGGCCTCAGGCTCTTCAATTTAATTCCCTTCCTGCTGGAGACCCCCTTTGCGTGATAGTGAATCTTGATATCAGTACTGTATGATGTAATCCCAAAACACGTAAAAATAGGTGGCAATTAAAACAAAGGTCAGGGCCATGTGTAGGCGGCTGTGTTTTTGTCGTCCCAAGCACCGTCATAGATTACGAACCAATCCAAAAACACTTGCTGAAATGTGGTTTTACTATTTGTGATATTTTTTTTCAATGTTTGATTTATTATTATTTCGGCTCTCCCAACTTGTTGTGTTTTTGAACAGAAACCAACCTTTTTCAATTTTTTACAAAAAAAGGAAATTTGTATCCAAGACGGTGCTTTGGGCGAATAAAACCGGGTCAGCTGACAGCCTCACGTCGTTCCGACCTTTGCAAAATTTGCCATATTTTACGTGTTTTGGGGGTTACATCATACAGTACTGTATTTTAAATGTACTCCCTTACGCAAGGGTTTCCAGAGAAGGGAAAGAAATTGAAGAGTCTGAGCCGGGAAAAGATCAAAAGGACAAAAATACGACTTTATGCGACTGACGATATGCCGAGTGTAAGCGAAGAGATGCAGTTATAACATCAATATGCCGAGATACATTATTTTTTGCCGACTTTCTGTTTACATGTTCACACAAGAGGTTGTGAGGGCATGATATGCCGAGTGAAAACTATGAGATGCAGTTTAGGTGAGGCGGTAGCAGAGTGGTTAGCGTCACCGGGTGGCGTTCTCGAAGACCCGAGTTTGATCCCGAGTGAGACCCATAAATCCACTTGAAATCTTTCTGCACCATCAAGTGGCCTAAGAACACCCACATGCCCTGTCCATTAACTCCATCTTCGACTGTGAGTGCATGGGAGGACACATGGGGGCGGCATGAGCCTCTAATCACAGGCGTCAGTCCAGGGCCAGATTAAGGGGGGGGGGGGGCTACCGGGGCTCTAGCCCCAGGGCCCCCACCAAAAGGGCCCCCACCATATGTATATTAGCTTTAAGCAGTAATATTAAAAACATTGGCAAGTTACAAAACCAAAACATATTTGCCTGTCTCTGTTTCATCCTTTATCTCTGAATACCAGTCTATGCATTAATAGTTCTTTGCCAAACATAGGCCTCAATATACCCACAAAAGTGCTTAATTTTCATGCGAATATAGGGCCCCCACAAAAGCTAAGCCCCAGGGCCCCCACAGCTCTTGATCCGGCCCTGGGCGTCACTATAACAATCCTGCCTGCGCCACCACGGGCGAGGGCCAACCATCACAACCGTCGAGTGAGCCTCCAGGGCCTACCATCCCACCCCTGTAGCTCACTGCCTACACGCGCTATAGGCATAGGTGAAAAACAAAACAAAAAAAACCTGTCTTTGCAAAGCCGAGTTATATCAAATTCCGAGTTATACAGTGCCGAGTTATAAGGCTTTTACTGTGCATTCAATAAAACCGCAAATTTTTACCAACGTGGGGTTTAAATTAGCCACTAAGTTATACTGAGTAAACCCTCGCTTTAACAAACCCAAATTTGGGGGGAAGTAGGTGACGTTATATCCGAGGGATCCAAATTTTGTATATAACAAACTTTGTTCGTTGTATGAGGTGAAAATTCACTATTTCCGACCTTTCCATGGTATAATGACTTTCTTTCGTTACATTAGATAAAAGTTTGTATACATAACGGGGGGCAGGCAACAGGGTTTAAGGCATGGGAGGGGGGTGAGCGGAGGTGTTTACAATCAGGCGGACAAAGCTAGACTGATAGGCACGCATCACCCATTGGGCTTTGTTTCCACTGCTGCCGACCGACCTTGTGTATATTTTTCAGCTGGCCTACCACCGAACAAAAACCCGCATTCACCGAACTTAATTTGGTAGTTTCCCATGGATCTCCAAATGGCCATGGCCATTTTCATAGCCATGGATTTCCAAAAATACCTCCCCAATAATCCTATATTTTTGTATAGCAACATTACAAGGAACTTTTAATTTTACTGTGAATGAATTTGGCCGATGTTACTGTTAAGCCCCACGCCGCCCTACTCCCGAAGGGGGAGGAAATTGCGTACGCGGGCTCAACGGGGGGGTTTTTAAATGTAGCTCCTGTTTTAAGCGCCCCCCCAAACCGCTAAGGTTCTATCCAATCGGTCGCTGGCGTGGCATGACAACTAACCCTGGCACCCCTACCTGTCGGGGGCCGGGTAGGCGCATCTCCAAGTTCTACAGAAGGTAAGCGGGCACGCCGTTCGTGTCGTCGGAGAAAACGGGGAGCTTGGTTCCCCAGGCTAGCAATAGCCCCGGCTATGCCGGGGCGACCCTCCCTGTCCCCCAAAGAGTCCCCTGGCTTTGATACAGGTCCCCCAGGGGCCTCCTTAATCGCCTGCCCTATCATGCACTTGTCAATCAGTGAATACATCACCATCTGCTGCGTCGCCTTCAGGAAGACCTGTATGTGGTACCCCAGAGGTCCTAAGATCCTGTTGTAGGTGCCTCGTAATGCCCCGGGGTTCCGAGGGGGAACCCAGGGGAAGCCTCCTGAAGGAGGTATCTAGTAGGGCGTCGTAGTCGCGTAGAGTTTCCACCTCCGGCCCACGCCCCCCCTATGCCTGGCCCCAGCGCCCAGTGGCTCCCCAAGGGCCCTGAAGAGAGGTGGGGCGAGTCCTGCCCTGCTCCGGGGATCCTGGGGGGCCTCGGGCGAGGCACGCCAGGACGCAGGCCGGAAACAGGTAGTCGTATCCCGTAGAGTTTTCCTTGCCACCTTGCGTCGGCAACCTCAGGCACGCGGCCAGACTTGGCACGCGGGCCAGACTTGGCACGCAGGATGTCTCCTACGCGTCGCGGTTACTCGCCCGTTACTCACGACTCGACGTGAGGTTACTCGCTGCAGTTATTCCTGCAGTAATATACTATCACGTTCGCGACACAGTGTGCACACGTATGAACGCCCGCCGAAGCCGCGCGAGGTACTGTCCTCGTTTTCCCCTTCAGCCTTTGGGCGAGGAGCCCACCACTGACTCTCAACAGTGAGTCCCTTGTTCTATAGGTCTCTCCTGTTTAAGGCCAAACCCCTTTTCTCCCCTCCTGGCGCTGATAATGATCTTTTTCCCTCAGCGAAACCCCTTTGCGTCCCCTCTCCCACTACCATCCTCAGTCCCCTTTTCCTTCTCCCCATTTATCCTTCGTTCCCCCCCTATTCCTCATTCTTCAAACGTCCCAGCCCTCACATTACCCCCATCCGACGAAGACGGCCGTCCTGGGCCCGTGCTTGGGCCTGTCTGCGTCAATGCCTGCAATTAAAGCGAAGGTCAGAGGAGGCTGAGGCTGTGGAGGACGTGCGGACGAGGCACCACCTGGAGGGGCGGATGTCAAAAAGAACAGGAGGGCGGTGGGATCGGGGGCTCGGTGTAGGGCTTTGCATCCGCACCATGAACTGTGCGGTCCCCAGTGTCTGGTGGCATAACAGACCGGGTAAGCATTTGGAATGCGGACAACGGGAAAAGGGCCCATCCATTTCGGGTGACCTTGGAGAAGCGCAGGTAAGGGGGGGTCGTCACCAAAAATGCACATCCCGGGGATAAAAAAGGGTTCGATGAGGGCTGGGCTTGGAGGTGGGGTGGACGCTGCACAACGCGCTGTGCCGCCTGAAGTCCGTCACGGAGGCGGAAAGGTTATTCGCCCATGGGGCAGCCGCAGGGTCCGTTCCGTAAGCAGGAATGTGGCGGTCAGCGGGAAGAGGTCCCACTCTGCCGAAGATGACTTCAAAGGGCTAAACCGTGCGGTTCGCCAGGCGGTGTTTTTGAGGGATAGCTGGGCTAAAGGGAACGATGTCCGGTCCAACGAGCGGGATCATCCCCCTTTTAAACTGTGGCGAGGATATCTCCCACAGTTCTATGCGAGCGCTCCACAATCCCCAATACCTGAGGGTGTAAGGTGACGTGCGAACCATAGAACAGCCCCAGTAGGATTTAAGAGCTGGGACCACACGACACCGGTGAATTCCCGTCCTCGGTCCGAGAGAATCCTGGGGTAACCCAAAGACAGACACGACACGGTCCATCAGAACTCGGGTTTTTCCTTGGCCTATGCTTGCCCTCGAAGTCATATTCCTCTAAGGAACAGGCCCACGTTGGAGCAGGGGGTCTTCCGATTTCTAGAACGTAGCCACTGGAGACTGTGGTGGTCTGTGAAGATGTGGAACTTGTTGCAAAGCAAATAGGGGCGAAACTTACGTAGTGCCCAGACGATAGCGAGACTTTTCCTTCTTCGTCGCGCAAATAGTTTTTTTCAGAAGTGGTTAGAGTCCGGCCTTCATAGGCGATGACTTTCCTTATTGTCTGAGTCTGGGCAAGGATCGCCCCGGGGCCCAGAATACTGGCATCCGTATTTTAAAAGGGAAGGGGGCTCGAAATTCGGGAAAGCAGTGACAGGGGGTTGCGTCAGTGCCTGTTTAAGATCGCAAAAAGGCTGCCTCACATTCGGTGGTCCAGTTCCAGGTAACTTTGGGGCCCCTCAGAAAGTATAGTGAAGGGGCTCGGGTCGAGAAGTTTTTAATGTACCTCCGGTAGTAGGCGGCCATACTCAGAAGACTGCAATTGCTTAGTAGTGGTTGGAGTCGAGACGTCGTCGATAGCTGCCAAGTTCTTTTGGTCTGCCGTGATACCCCTCCCCAGAGACAACGTGATCAAGAAACGCCTTTTCACGCCATGCCGGGGCGCATTTCGATGGCTTCAGTGTCAACCGGCGACCTGTAGTCGCTCAGACCGCAACGTAGCGGGTTAGATGTTCTGCCCAAGTGGCTGAGAATACTATTATGGCGTCGAGGTAAGAAAGACATATTACCCAGTTAAAACCCTTCCAAGACTTTGGTCCTTGAGTCTGGAGCATGTGGCCGGCCGTTACATAGGCCGAATGCCACTACGTTTAAACTCAAAAGCCGTCCAAAACTGGTGCGGAACGCCGTCTTGTGTCGGTCGCCTTCGCGAATTGGAATTTGTCAGTACCCGGCCCTGTAGGTCCGGGGTCGGAAACCAGGCCGATCCGTGTAGTGCTTCTAGAGTGTCATCGATGCACGCTGGGGTGGGCGTCTTTGATGGTCACGTTGTTTAGTGCCGGAAGTCAAGGCAGGACCTCCGGGATCCGTCCTTGTGTGGTCATCACTCCCGGGCCGCGGGCCGCGGCCTGTGTGAGGGCCGGATTACCGCTTGGTTTAAGCATTTTCTGAAGTTGCTCGTCTTCTTCCTCAAACCCTGCTGCATGTGTCTTGCCATGCCCTGGGTCCCAGGGGTAACCCAGGGGAAACCTCAGTTGCAGGTGCCGAGGGGGGGCGTCGTAGTAGCGTGTCTAGTAGGGTGTCGTAGTCGCGTAGTTTTCCCCTCCGCCCCTAGCCCGCCCGCTAGTGTCTCGCCCCAATGCCCAGGGGTCCCCCGGGCCCTGAAGAGAGGCAACAGGGGCAGGCAGTGTGGTAGGACGTCGTGGCATCGTAGAGTTGCACGTACCTACCCCCGGGGGCAAAGCGGAGCGCTCCTTCGTCGCCTTGCTGTGGCCTCGTGGATCCTGTGGTCCCAGGAGAAGAGCCACAGGGGCGGGGTGTGTTGCAGGGACGTCATGGCCTCGTAGAGTTGCACTTCCCGCCCCTGGGGCAACGAAGAGTGCCCTGTTTGCCCCCCCGCGGCCCCGTCATCTCGGGCAACAGGGGAAGCACAGGGGCAGACGGAGCAGCGGACGGTGGGGGCGTGTGTTGGCGCGGCAGTGTTTGGGACTCAGCCACATACTTGAGCGCATGTAGCGCATCCCATGAAAGCGTTTGTCAAAAAGGTTGGGCCCGAAAGGCTTCGGTGAAGCTCGAAGGTTGTGATGCAATTGTGGGTCAGTCGCCGGGAGATCCTCATGGAGGCGATCCTTTGCGATCCATTGGTGGGGGGAACCTGTGGAGAGAATTAGCCTAACCCTACATATATACGTATATATATATATTATCACTCGTGGGAACCTTTGGAAGGAGAAGCAATTTATTACCGCGGTCTTCACCATCATGAGATCTGAAATAGAAACACAATTTAAAGCCAGTGCCTCCAGGAACGTGAAATAGTATGACATGACATGGCATGACATGACAGGGCACAGGGCGACGGGAGGGTCGCCGGCAATGTGCCATGTCCTGGCACAGTGCCGTGAATCGATGCCGTTTATACCCCGTCGGGTCTACGGCCTGAACTTTGGCGGAGCCAGGTCGAATCCCCCCGGGACTGAAGGGGCAGGGCATTTTGCATCCCTGTCCTCTTCTCGCCCAGAGAACCGTGGGGGGATTACTCAGAGGACGCCACCCCCTCGACCCCCGAAGAGGGAGGATGTGGTGGAATCGCCATTCGTCAGCCCACGGCCTCTCCCTACCTACCTATCACCCCCAAGCGCGGGGAGGACCTTAAACATACCTCAGGTCTCTTGACCGACCTGATCATGCCCCGCTGTTCCCGGGCCGGAAATTTTGTCAAAATCGGCGTGCTGCGTATCCACCCTGCCGGGTACGTTTAAACCCCGCACGGGCCTACAGGGCCTGACTCGTGCCAGGAGTCAGGGAGCATCCCCCCGGGTAAAATAAGTATGGGATGGTGAGTCGATCGTGGGCCAGGTACTAATTAATCCCGGCTACCCCGGCACGGTGCTGATACTACACGCGTCACATGGAGGCAGGGTTAATTTTCCCCTCCTCTTACGACCGAGGTCGTGGGCTAGGTACTTATCCTCCCCGGCCACCAGGCACGCCAGGAAGCCGAATTAATATTTCTCCTCCTCTTACGACCGACCCGTTATTCTCCCCCTAAATTGTTAGTCCTTTCACGCTCAGCACTCCATAAGGTACGGTCCCTGTTGCCCTAAACGTAACCTACCTATCCACCGGGTCACACGGCAGCCCGCCGAGCCGCGGCCGCTAGCTCGCCGCACTGACCATATGATCCCGGTGCGTCAGTCACTTCACACATTCATACTCTCTTCGGGGGGGGGCCTAAAACTCGTCACTACCCTCACGACACCCCACACGCTAACTAATGCATGTGGGGCTCGCTATCTCCAGAGGTGGGCGATAGCGATACCTCGGGCGACACTGCGATACTATAACTGACGATCTGAAACAAAAATATTACGGCGGCAAAACGCATAGATTTAGATAATAATAGAAATAATTAAATTACCATGTTTTTTAATGTGCCTAACTGTAGTTTTCTAGGGAGCATAGTAACGCAAAGCTAAACATTTGGTATCGCAGTCCCCGCTGCGATTCTATCGCGTTCAGATTTTTTTTTTTTTTTTTTTTAATTTTTTTATTTTTTTATTACTATTTTTTTTATTTGGTAGCGAGGCAACGCTGTATCGAACCAGCGGGAAAACTATCGCAGCATCGCTATCGCACTATCAAATTTTTTTTTTTTTTTATTTTTTTTTTTATCGCAGTATCGTTATCGTACTACCAAAATTTATCACGGCATTGGTATCGTACTAGCCAAAAAAAAATATCGCAATATCGTTATCGTACTACCAAAATTTTATCACGTAAACGGTATCGTACTAGCCAAAAAAAAAAAAAATATCGCAGTATCGTTATCGCCCTACCAAAAATTTTTCACGCCCACCTCTGGCTATCTCTCTCTATCTGCAGCTAACCACGCCAGCCACTAGATCTGGATCCGTTTCCTGCGCCAATATGTTAAGCCCCACGCCGCCCTACTCCCGAAGGGGGGAGGAAATTGCATACGCGGGCTCAACGGGGGGGTGTTAATGTAGCTCCTGTTTTTTGCGCCCCCCCAAACCCCCTAAGGTTCTATCCAATCGGTCGCTGGCGTGGCATGACAACTAAAACCCCGGCACCCCTACCTGTTGGGGGGCCGGGGAGGGCGCATCTCCAAGTTCTACAGAAAGGTAAGCGGGCAGCGCCCGTTCGCGGGCGTCGGAGATACGGGGGGCTTGGTTCCCAGGCTAGCAATAGCCCGGCTATGCCGGGGCGACCCTCCCTGTCCCCCCTAGAGTCCCTGGCTTGATACAGGTCCCCCCCGGGCCTCCCTTTAAACGCCTGCCCTATCATGCACTTGTCAATCACGTGAATACATCACCATTTGCTGCGTCGCCTTTTAGGAAACCTGTATGTGGTACCCAGAGGTCCTAAGATCCCCGTTGGTAGGTGCCTCGTAATGCCCCGGGGTTCCGAGGGGGAACCCAGGGGAAGCCTCCTGAAGGAGGTATCTAGTAGGGCGTCGTGTCCCCGTAGAGTTTCCACCTCCCGGGCCCCTGCCCGCCCCTAGTGCCTGGCCCCAGCGCCCAGTGGCTCCCCAAGGGCCCCGAAGAGAGGTGGGGCCCAGTCCTGCCATGCTCCGGGATCCTGGGGGGGCCTCGGGCGAGGCACGCCAGGACGCAGGCCGGAAACAGGGTATCGTATCCCCTAGAGTTTTCCTTGCCAACCTTGCGTCGGCAACCTCAGGCACGCGGGCCAGACTTGGCACGCGGGCCAGACTTGGCACGCAGGGTGTCTCCTACGCATCGCGGTTACTCCCCGTTACTCACGACTCGACTGAGGTTACTCGCTGCAGTTAATTCCTGCAGTAAAATACTATCACGTTCGCGACACAGTGTGCACACGTATGAACGCTTGCCGAAGCCGCGCGAGGTACTGTCCTCGTTTCTCCTTCAGCCTTTGGGCGAGGAGCCCACCACTGACTCTCAACAGTGAGTCCCTTGTTCTATAGGTCTCTCCTGTTTAAGGCCTAACCTTTTCTCCCCTCCTGGCGCTGATAATGATCTGTTCCCTCAGCGAAACCCCTTTGCGTCCCCTCTCCCACTACCATCCTCAGTCCCCTTTTCCTTCTCCCCATTTATCCTTCGTTCCTCCCTATTCCTCATTCTTCTACGTCCCAGCCCTCACAGTTACCACCGTCTTTTAGTTTCGGTACTGGAGGGAATTAAATCAATATCTGTTCTGTCTTAAATTTATCTGATTTATTTTGACTATGCTATGTGAAAGCCTACACATGAATCTTCAGTTGACATAAGTTCACGACATCAGCACTGCGCTGTGCTATGTGTGGTTATGTTGAAAAACAAAATAATGTGAGAGGGGCCTTATATCACTACGTGACAAATTGATAAACACTTATCAATAGGCATATTTGAAATATATTGTAAAAAAAAAATCGATCAAATTGTAGTTTAAACCTGCTTAGAGGCTTCAACAGAGATTACTTGATGTGTTTGGAGGAATGAGCACGAGGCTAGATCTGTGGGTGTCTTGAAGACTTTTAAGGCTTTGATGTCTTGTCTTGAAGGCTAGATCTCAAAGCCCAAAATCAGTTTTTCCCATATCATTTGAGTCCAGTGGAAAATAGTCTGAGCAGTTATGTGCAGCATCTTAGTTTATGACATTAGTGTTCCATGATAACTACATCACAATGCAAACACATTGAATGTTGATGACTGCCGATATAATGATATGATTATGTAATACAGTGAACATTTTATGTGCCCTTTTTTAATATTATTTATAGAACTTTATTTACCCCATAATTTCTATGTATTCATTTAATACTTTAGTAATTCTATCTTCAGGAAGGAACGTGTGATGGATTTGGTCACTCAGGCAGAGAGAATGTACATGAAGTTGATTTGAACAGAAATTTTCCATCACAGTGGAAGAATCTGACTGAAGAATACTTATATTCTAATCGTGAACCTGAAACTCTGGCAGTCATGGGCTGGATTGTCAACAACAACTTTGTTCTTTCTGGAAACCTTCATGGAGGTTCTGTTTTTGCCAGTTACCCTTTTGATGATACTCCGTGAGTAAAATTTATGTTAAGATGGGAAGTTACTTTACTCAAATTAGTAGTATTACTGTATGTGGTATAGTAAACTTAAACACCTGTTATTTTTTGCTCCTTTAAAGGGATGATTTCAAGAAAAATTTCCACTTGCTGTCCATGCACCTTATTCTAACAAATTCAATTTTTCATGTTCACTCTCTCGCTCGCTCTCTCTCTCTCTCTCTCTCTCCTCTCTCTCTCTCTCTCTCTCTCTCTCTCCTCTCTCCTCTCTCCTCTCTCTCTCTCTCTCTCTCTCTCTCTCTCTCTCTCTCTCCTCTCCTCTCTCCTTATATTATATCATAACTTTACACAAATTCAATTTCTTTTGATGTATATTCATCTTTATTTCACTCACCCATACAGGCAAACACTGCATCTCGTTGTATTGCAATTCATTGTCTTTACCATTACTCTAACGCTTCCCTCCTTCAACTAGATTTACTAAATTTCCATATAAGTACATTTTCATAAAACCACAGGCACCTTTCTGATGAATTAGTTCCCCTATTTGAAGCTTAGACATTTTAGTTTTATCGTTTTCCAATCCATATTCAGGTCTTACTTCCACATATCAAAGTTTGAATCAGTAGGCTATCTCATAATTTTTTCTTCTTCTTCTTTCTGTTTAACATCAGTTTTTCCCATGATATTTTATGAGGTTAGACAGCCCATGATACGCTTCTAATTATATCCGTTGCCTCAACTTCTTCAATGCCCAATGCTGCCAGAGCATTGCTTCAACAAACTGCCTCCATGTCTTCCTTGGCCTGCCCGGTGGACGGCGACCTGGAACTCCTTCTCTAACAGCTCTCCCCAATGCCTCACCACCTTCTCTCCTCTTCACGTGCCCAAACCACCTCAATTGCTTTACTCTCAACACTGTACCTAGCTCCTTCAATCCACATTTTCTTGCCACCTCTTCACTGGACACTTCATCTCTCCATGTGATCCCAGTCATATATCTCAACATTCTCCGATCACAACCAACTAACACATCCTCCAACTTCTTCGTCGAAGCCCATGTCTCGGAACCATACAGCAAAACTGATCTACATATGCTTCAAATACTCTTCCTCTGTTTTTCAATGGAATACTCTTGTTTATCAGCAGTCCCACTATCTCTCCACTTCATCCATGTAGTTGCTACTCGTGTTCTTACTGCTCTCTCCACTCCACCCTCGCTATCTAACGTGTCACCAAGATAAAATTGTTTCACAACTTCTATTGCATCCCCATTCACTTCTATAGTTTCTACCGCTTCCTCTTCTGGGGTCCCCCTCTGTTGATTCTTCTTACACATGCTTGATAGCAGAAATCTACATCCCTACCAGTTATCAAAAACTGTGCTCATGTGCCTGGTCAAACTTTTCCGTCTTTGTCTATCTACTTACACCCTTCCTTCTTGCTGGAAATTTGCTCACATTTAACTTGTTCCTAAGAAGGGTGACCGTTCTAATCCTTCAAACTATCGTTTTATAGCTTTGAATTCTGCCTTTCTAAAGCTTTTAAATCTATACTTAATAAGAAGATTCTTAAGCATCTATCTGCTCACAATCTTCTATCTGATCGTCAGTAATGGTTTCCGTAAAGGGCGATCTTCTAGGTTTCCCACTAATATTGGTCATCCTCCTTTAGGGTTTTCAGTGAAACTTATGCTGTTTCCCTTGACATATCAAAGCTTTTAATTGAGTCTGGCACAAATCTTTAATTTCCAAACTATCTTCATTCAGTTTTCTATCCCTCTCTGCACCTTCATCTTAAGTTTCCTTTCTAACCGTTCTATTGCAGCTACTGTAGAAGGACAATGTTCTTCTCCTAAGTCTATCAATAGTGTGTTCCCCAGGTTCTGTTCTAATCACCCACTCTCTTTTCATTATTCATTATGATCTAAGTTAACTCAATGCCTTATCCGCTCCTACACTGATGATTCTACCCTGCTTTTTTTCAATGTCGTTCATTAGACGTCCAACTCAACAGGGAACCAAGTGATTCAAGGAGAGATGCTACAGAGCGTTGAGGGAGTGGAGAGAGCTCTGATTATCTATAATTTCTATTTTGGGGCAAGCAAACCTGTTTTTTTTCAATGCCTCAAAACCCAATTTCCTTCACCTATCTACTCAACAAAACCTTCCAGACAACTATCCCCTCTTCTTCATGACCTCACTGTCTCTTTCTTCTACATGAACATTCTTGGACTATCCTTTACTAAAAATTTGAACTGGAAATCTCACATCTCATCTCTTGCTAAAACAGCTTCTAAGAAGTTAGGTGTCCTGTGGCATCTGCGTTCCTTTTTTTTCTCCCTCTCAGCTGCTTACTCTGTACAGGGGCCTTATCTGTCCATGTATAGAGTATGCTTCTCATGTTTGGGAGGGATCCACTCATATAGCTCCCCTATACAGTGTTGAATCAAAAGCTTTTCGTCATCAACTCTCCTGTCAAGAGTTCTCCGTCATCAAGACTGACTGTCTTCAATCTTTAAATCACCACAGCATTGTTGCTTCTCTTGCTATCTTCTACTGCTTTTTCATACTCACTGCTCTTTTTAATTTGCTAACTATACACCTCCCCCCCTCCCACGGCCTCGCTGAACAAGGCTTCCTACTCATTCTCATCTATCTTCTGTACATCTTCCTAATCCAAGAGTTAATCAGTATCTTCACTCCTTCAACCCTTTCACTGGTAAACTCTGGAACACTCTTCCTGTTTCTATTTTCCACCTTCCTACGACTTAAAAATCTTTTCAAGAGAGGAGTGACAAGACACCTCCTGAACTAAATTGGCCCACCCCCCTTTCTTTATTCTCTTACTGTCTTTTACAGTATATAGGAACTGGCAACTAAGTGGGCTTTTTGTTAATTGTTTTCTTTTTGCCCTTGGCCAGTCAGACATTCAGCGCATGTGTGGAGACCGCAACATGGTGATGGCTGACGTGAGGGCGCTTCCCCCAACGAGCTTCACTCATGTCAACCAGGGGTGTCTCTACGCACGTGGCTGGATCATGTGCTGTTGTCACTATGCCTGTTTGATGTGATGGATGAGTGCTCCATTCTGTACAACAGTGTCTCTTCAGACCATTTTCCTCTCTTGGTGGATTTCAAAGTTAATGGGCTCCCTGCTCTGACACAGGTCAGGCAGGATAATGCGGCAAGGATTAAGTGGGATTTTCGGGACAAGCGGAAGAGAGAGGAGTATGGTCGTGTAGTGACAGAGTTGCTGAGGGGCATTGCCATAGATCCTGTCAGGGTTTGTTGCTTCCAGAATGCATGTCTGGATCGTGGGAACCATGACGACATCAACGCCTTCCACTAGGCATTGATAGAGTGCATGATGCGTGCTGGCCAGACTGTGTTTGGTTTTTGCAGGAAGAGATGGAGGCAGGTATCAGGCTGGAATGAGTTTGTTCGTGAGGCGCACAGTGCCACGCGGGAGTCCTTCCTTGAGTGGAGAGCGGGTGGTGGTCCGCGTTGGGGGTCACTGGCTGAGAGGATGAGGAGCACCAGGGCCAGATTCAAGCTGTGTCTCAGGTGGTGTAAGTCACATGAGCACCAGCTTCGTGCCCAGTCCCTGGCTGACAAGCTGGCATCTGGTGACTCCTTTAACTTTTGGCATGGCGTGCGCAGCATGAACCCGGGGTCACACACGCTTCCCCTACAGGTGGATCACGCTGTGGGGGAGGAGGGCATCGCCTCCATGTGGGAAGAACATTTCAAGGGCATTCTCAACTGTGTGAGGGACGAGGAGAGTGAGAATGCCCTGCGTGGTGGGATGCGTGGTGTGTCGCTGTAGGGTTTCCGCAGCGTGGATCACGAGGAAATGAGAGGGGTATTGCAAAGCCTCTCCTCCAGTGAGGCTTTGGGTATGGATGGGCTCCCTTCTGGGGTATTTAAGTATGCGCCCCCCAGCCTGGTTACTTGGCTCTGTCTCTGCATCAATGCCTGTGTCTGCCATCAGTACATACCCAGTCAGGTCTTAGCAGTGCTTATAGTGCCTTTACTTAAGAGCAAAGTGAAGGACCCTGCTAACTCTGGCAATTACAGGCCCATTGCCATAGCAACCGCCCTGTCTAAGGTGCTGGAGAAAGTGGTGCTCCATCGTCTTGAAGCCTACCTGTATACACTGGACAATCAGCTCAGCTATAAGAAAGGCTTTGGCACTGAGATGTGTGTGTGGTACATTGAAGAATATCATTCATTACTACACTTCCAGAAATTCACCTGTTTATCTGTGTTTCCTGGATGCCAGAAAGGCGTTTGACAGAGTGAATTTACTGAGCTCTTTCATAAACTTCTCGTCAGGGTACACCTGGGTACATTGTTAATTTATTAATGTAGAACTGGTACACTACCCAGGAATTTACTGTTAGTGGGGTAATTCCTTCTCGCTGTCCTTTAGTACTGCCAATGGTATTCGGCAGGGGGGGATTTTATCCCCCTACCTGTACATGTGTACACGGATGATCTCAGTGCCACCTTCGTGATACAGGTATCGACTGCCACATACATGATGGGTGCATTACTCACTGGCTATGCTGATGATATGGTACTGCTCGCAACCCATTGCGGATGCGTTGCAGGACCTTATCAATGTGTGTCAGTACTGTCAGGTGTATGCTGCCAAGCATGACATTGTCTACAACACCACTAAGACAGAGTGCATGGTATAATCACCGGCACGCGCTCAAGGTGAATACCTGAAAACAGCATGGCTCGTGGGTCTGCCCTCACTTTTGTTGGATAGATTCGCATACCTAAGGCCATGTTTATCCCACGACATGACTGATGATGATGATATCATCAAGCAGACCACCAAGCTTCTTGTCGTGGGAAATACTCTACAGAGGAAATTCTCCTACTGTAGCAGAGAGGTGAAGATGGAGTTATTCAGGAGTCACTGCTACTCTATACAGGAAAATACCTTTTATCCGGATACCCAACAACCGGAATAACCCAATAACCGAATTTGTGACAGTAAGTAAATAGTATTAAAAAATAAAAAAGTAACAAAAATATTTAACTTTTAATTTTGCCGCCGTAAGACGTGAGCGCCACCTAATCGCCACCTGTTTATTCCCGCCATAATGCGCCATGCGCTATGATAATTCAGTGTTTATCAGTCCGTGGGCAAGGTCAGTGCTACCCGACGACCGGAGTGGTATTTTGAGTCATCCCACATACCACCCAACACACACACACACCCACACATACCACCCACACATACCACCCGTGTGTGTGTGTGTATGTGGGTGTATGTGTGTGTGTGTGTGTTGGGTGGTATGTGTGGGTGTGTGTGTTGGGTGGTATGTGTGTGTGTGTGTGTTGGGTGGTATGTGTGGGTGGGTGTGTTGGGTGGTATGTGTGGGTGTGTGTGTTGGGTGGTATGTGTGGGTGTGTGTGTTGGGTGGTATGTGTGGGTGTGTGTCATCACTACAAACATCATACAATATTATGTTTATTTTTAGTAAATGCATCTTTCGTAAGTATACTTACCCATTAACGGACTTTTCCATTAACCGGCTACCCGGAAGTCCGGATATATCCGATAAAAGGGTATTTTCGTTACTGGCAACTCGCTGTGGTGCGGTACAGGTGGCCACTATGAACCGGCCTAAGGTCTGTCACAATGAATCCTTTAAGGCTTCTGGGGCTGCCCATGTGGTGCAGCTCAGTCCCTGTGCTTTTCGCTAGAACGGGTATAGCATCATGATGTGACCGTCGACACTCCTGTTCAGGTTAAGAGTTGGGGCTCTCTAAACTCCTCATCACCTCTGTCAGCAAGCTCGGCCTATGTTGTGACCTATACAACAGCAGTGGCTGGGTCTGCTGTTGTTCGTAGCAGTATGTGGGGTAGCACAGTGTCCATGTAATGCTTTTCTATGTACTTTGATACTTCCCCTAATGTGACCTGTAGCATTTGGTCCTGTTTTGTTGTTTGCTCTAGTATTAGTTTACTCTGGCTTGTTCTTATGCTTTTTATGTTTTGTCTGTTCCTCCTGGCGGAATAAAATTATTATTATTATTATTACGTCATATGTACTACAGTATTGCCGAGCCTGCCTATAGTACTTAAATATTTATTAAAAATAGAAAAATGTCATATGACGTAATAATAATGTATAATTATTCATTGCTGTCATATGACAGCAATCTGTTGGACGGTACTTGCCACCTGAGGCTAATTTTTCACAAGTTTTGCATATTTTCATTTTTGTTTTTTTGCCAAAAAAAGCGAGTCACGTCCTTAAGCTATTTCTCCTACAGATTCCAACACACTCCTACATCTTTCTGTCACCATACCTACTTCCATACACCTCAGGTCCTGTTATTTCTCACAAGTTTGCTGATATCCATTTTGTTGCTACTCATTTCTGCCTCAAAATCTGTTTTGGCTCTTGTCCCTTATTTATGGCATTTTTCTCACAAATTATTGAAATCATTGCCTATTTCAGAAATATTTTCCTGTTCACAAAAAAATTAAATAGACAACATAATGTCATTACACTTTTTTTTTCAATATTTTAGTAGATATAATAGACAATAAATGACAGGAGGAACATATAAGCAAACTTGGAACACAATGTAGCAATACTTGAATGAAATGTGGGGAAGGAAAATTCTTGGACAGGAGTGTATGGAGATGAATACTCCTTTCCTCTCATGGAAAGTCATTAGGTTTTAAGGAACAAGTAAGACCATGGAGTAAAATTTCAGAGTTCACTTATATGTAGGTTCTCTTTACACTAATTATGGTTAAATCTAAAGCTTTGTTTCTTTTCAAGTTTCCAAGGAGACTGCTGTGTGGAAAGCAAAACCCCTGATGAGAAGCTTTTCCATTACTTGGCATCAGTTTATGCCTCAAATCATCTCACCATGTCGAAGGGAAACCTCTGTTCAGGGGATAATTTCCAAGGAGGAGTTACTAATGGTGCTTATTGGTATGATGTTAAGGTAAGATATGATTATTGTGTATATGATAGGATATATATAATATATATATATATATATATATATATAATAATATATATATATATATATATATATATATATATATATATATATATATATATATATTATATATATATATATATATATATATATATGTCAGTCGCGCAAAAAAACTTAGGACGCCAAAAAACTTGGGGCGGAATAACATCCTTAGCTGTTTTGACAATTTTGGTGGAGCGATTGAATTTTTTTACTTTTTTTGTATATCTGGCACAGTGTATTAGGGTTTCTTCTGTAGATTCCTCGCTCCTGTCCGCTCTGGATATTCCAAGTCATCATAGGAAGAGGTTGTTGTGTTTGGTTCTCCAACCTTCCTACACCCCCATTTGCCCCTCCATCTTCTACCGCCTTCTCCAGGTCTAATAAAGCATTATGCCGGGCAAATCTCTATCAGTTGTGAAGAAGACACATATAGTAACCTTGTATCGAAGTGGGAAAACAATTGGCCAGATAGCGAGGGAGATGTGTGTTTCCAAACACACCGTCTCGGTGTGGTGCAGGCGGGTGCAAGATGGTGAGTTAGACTGTTTTGGCGTGGAAGAAAGGGTCAGGGCGGCCAAGAAAAACTTCAAAGAAGACTGATCAACTGCTCATGAGTTTGTTGATGTCAATATCATTTTGAGCAGGTGATCAGTTTTCTTTGAAGTTTTTCTTGGCCGCCCTGACCCTTTCTTCCACACCAAAACAGTCCTTAACTCACCATCTTGCACCCGCCTGCACCACACCGAGACGGTGTGTTTGGAAGAACACATCTCCCTCGCTATCTGGCCAATTGTTTTCCCACTTCGATACAAGGTTACTATATGTGTCTTCTTCACAACTGATGGAGATTTGCCCGGCATAATGCTTTATTAGACCTGGAGAAGGCGGTAGAAGATGGAGGGGCGAATGGGTGTGTAGGAAGGTTGGAGAACCAAACACAACAACCTCTTCCTATGATGACTTGGAAGATCCAGAGCGGGCAGGAGTGAGGAATCTACAGCAGAAACCCTAATACACTGCCAGATATACAAAAAACGTAAAAAAAATTCAATCGCTCCCACCAAAATTGTCAAACAGCTAAGGACGTTATTTCCGCCCCAAGTTTTTTGGCGTCCTAAGTTTTTTTGCGCCGACCGTATATATATACATATATATATATATACATGGAGAACCTCGTTTATCCGGCACCCTCGGGGGGAGAGCGCATGCCGGATAACTCATTTTGCGTTGTTTTGAGAGTTACTCTTATAAAATCGCCCAAATCCTTTTTTTTTTTTTTTTTTCTTTTTTTTTTTCTTTTTTTTTTCCCATCACAAGAACTGGCCAAGGGCACAACAAAATTAGGGTAACACAAGCCCGCTTAGTTGCCAGTCCCTATAAAGAAGACAGTCAGAGATAAAATAAAAAGAGGGTGAGCCATTAGTTCGGGAGGTGTCTTGTTACTCTTCTTTTGAAAAGATGTAGTCATAGGAAAGTGGAAAAATAGAATCAGGAAGAGAGTTCCAGAGTTTATCTGGAAAAAAAAAAAAAAAAAAAAAAAAAAAGGCCTGGGTCGATTAGTGCCGTTGTTTTGAGGCTGCCGTTGTTTTAAATGCCGGTTAAACGAGGTTCTCCTGTATATATATATATATATATATATATATATATATATTTATTTATTTTTTCTTTTTCTTTTTCAGAGAGCAAATATAGTCAAGTACAGTCTGTTAAAGAGTCATATAGTACCCCTTGTTGTCACCAGATGACACTAATCATTCCCAACCTAGACAATGCATATGGACAGTCAGGCCAGGCCTTCTCTAAAACTAAGCCTCCAAGGAGATTAACACTGGCGGAAGAGATGGGTGACTTATTCACCATATTTCATTTTCTACATACAAGACATTTTCTCCTTCACACACACACACATGCACACACACATGCTGAAATTCTGATCAGGAAAAGTGGTGGTGGGTAGAGAGATACAGTAAACCCTCTCTTTTTTTAACCCGTATAATTAGAATTTCGGATAATTAGACCTGTTTCATGCCTTGTTCTAATTTTTCATCAACTTTCCATAATCCAAACTGAAGTTCGAATTGTCCGCACATTGTTCAAATTGTCCAACGATGTGCGTAGGAAGCGCACATTGTCAGAGTTTTCTGCAGCATCATCCACCTCCTCTGTGCCATTCACTTTGTCAGCCAGCCTACACATCGCCTCTGACACATTATGCACCTCAAGCACTGAAGACCTTACCTTTCAAATCCCCAGAGTGACAGTCAGGACAGCATGTAAACCACGGATCATGGCCTCACCCCCAGCTTTGAGGAGCTACGTACTGATATTACAAACACCAGCTGCCTTTCCACCCCTCAATGTTGGTACAGTCTCTCTGACCTGGTCAAGAGAGGGTATGGTGGGTCGGCATCCACTGCCTGTAATCCAGTTGTGTAAAGCTGCCCATTTGGAGGGTTCACCGTGAAAAACTGCCCAAAGTACTCAGCCCAACGAGCCATCTGCCCATCTATGTCTGACACGAGGAGCCCATATGCTGCTCGGATAGCACTCACCTGAGATGGAGACTTGGAACAGAGGTTCTTCAGGGCTCGGTAGGTGGGTCGGAGCTCATTAGCGTTCAAATGGCCCTCGACATCCTCAGCGAGGCTCCTGATATACCTCTCCTTGTCTTTCGCCAGGAGAGTTCTAGTCCTGCATGACAGAGCCCTGTACTTGTCCTGGTTCCCAGCAATCTTGGCAGTGCGACTCTCTTAGATATTCTCCAGCGTCTTCGTCGTCACAAAACCACGCCTTTACCTCGGGCGCTCCCCAATGCGCTCCTTGGCAGCATGGAGAGTTTCACGCCTGAAGGTATACCACAGTTCTACAGGGTCCTCGAGGGCAACAAGCACATTAAAATTATTTGAGGCTGCCACTGCATACTCATGGGCACATGTCAAGTCCTTCAGCTTCTCAAGATGAAACACAGAATGGTTACTCATTGAAATTCTTCTGGACTTGACATGAAGCTTAAGTTTATCAGCAACAAGTCTGTGATCAGTTGCTAAGAACTCTGCACTCCGGTAAACCCTACAGTTCTGGAGGATCCTCCAACGAGTACTAAATAGGATGTGGTCGATCTTCTTAGGTACCCCTCCAGCATTACTATACCATGTCCAGCGGTGCAGCTCTGGTCTCTTGATGCCAAGAACCTGCAATTCTCAATCTTCTGGACCTCGCAAAATTCAGAAGGAGAGAACTGTCAATGTTCCAGGTACCTGCCATGGGGACCAACACTTAACTCATAGCTATCTCTCACAGTGCCAGTAGTAGCATTGAAGTCGCCCAAGACAATGAATGTGTCCAATGTTGAACAATGAGGAAGGGTGCAAATTCATGAATCTTGTTTCATCAGATTCTTGTTTATCAAATACTCGTATAATGTGAATATACTGTATTTGGATCTGTGACCTTTGTCTTTCAATCCACACCCAAAACTCACTTGCTTATCGTGGCCGGACAGTTTGCCTACGGACACTTGCCTACGGAATTGTGCCTACCCGAAGAGTTTACCGAACGACATCATGCCTACCGGACATCGGACATTATGCCTACCGGACATTATGGCTAACGGACATGATGCCTAAGGGACGACACGCCTAACTGACGCAGCTTATAGGAGCACCGTTTTTATTTCATTCAATTTCATTTTCATATATTTAATATAATTTTATGTACATTCATTATTATTTTGACATGAATGTAAAATGATAAATGCATATATATAAAATAAGTCTTAAATTCATGTCTAAAGTATTTTTTTCTTCAAAACGCATATACAGTAGCGGACGTAAATATTGGCCACGTCAGCCCGTAGCCCAACGCGGTAGAACAAATATGATGGTACAATAAACAGTGATTACTTACCTTAATGTTAATACTTTGTTGGCATCCCCTTACATCTAATGCACTCTTTCAAACGTGATGGGACACTCTATCAAGTTTTGTAACGTGGACAGGGATTTCTGTCCACAATTTGAGAAGTGCCGCTTCTAGTCGGGGAAGCGTGGAGGTATCATGGTCACATAACTTGCGTTTGATAATGAACCACAAGTTTTCAATGGGATTAGCTAAGGTCAGGAGAATAGGCTGGCCAATCCTCAATGAAGTCCACAGAGCAGTCATGAAGCCAGGTTGTCACAGATTTTGCTTTGTGGCAGGGTGCATTATCCTGCACGAATGTGTGGGCTTGGCACACCTCGAAGCAGTCAGGCAGATTGTCACACAACAGTTCCAAATAATTATATTGGTTCATTGACACATTATTGTGGAGCACCACAAGTTTTCCAACACCATGGAAAGAGAAGCATCCCCACACCATTAAGGAATCTGGGAATTTTACAGTGTTGTGGGTGAACTTTGGCGCGTACGGATCACTGCCCGGGAGGCGATACACTCGCTTTTTCCTGCTGCTGGTAACTGTAAATTTTGCCTCATCACTCCAAAGTACTCCTTTCCAGTTTTCAGTATCCCAAGGGAGGTACTTGCAGCAGAACTGAAGTCTGTTGTCCTTATGAACCTGTTTTAGGAGAGGTTTAGGTCGCGCAACAAAGTGTTTAAATCCAAGGTCGTCATGGACTCGATGTCGCACTGTCCTGACAGACACTTCACCCAGCAATACATGGTTATTTTCCTTAAACTGTCTGCCGAAAATACTGGGACACTTATCAACATCATGCTTGATGATGTTTAGTGTCCTTGAGTGGGTTTTACGGGGCCTGCCAGGGGGTAATTTTTTGCGCGGCAAATCGTCATCACCAGTTTGAAATTAGTTGCATCCAACGCCTGACACTTCTCACACTAACGCCTGTGTTTTCAGCAATATCTTTCACTGAGTGTCCTGCCTTGTGGAGTGACGAAATAGCACTAATGTCATCACTTGTCATTGGTCTATACCTCCCCATAGTCCACAGAAGAGGCAAGATAGAGGCATAACGCTGTTGTATTAAAATGCCGCGGGCTGGCAACTCCTCCTTCAATGGAGGAATGGATCACTGGGTGTCGTGACCTTGAGCTCAGTGACAACTGACAACACATCACTGCTCCAGTTACCCTTGCAGAGTTGCCAAATGCCCAATCAATTCAAATATGAGAGTATGTTTAGTTTTTCTGTAGTTTGCTCTGGGAACCGGTTTGCCTTTGTTTATAATGTGAAAATGTAGCGCTACTCATGATGTTGGCAGAAATCTTCTATCCACACTACTGCAAAAGGTGATAGAAATTGTTTGATTATGCCTAATAGACGTTAGACGTAGTGGGATGCCGTCAAAGTATAAAATTCAAAGTAAGCAGCCATCCTTCATAATTGTTATCGAATGTGTTCTGCAGCGTTAGGCATAGGACCAACGCGGCCAATATTTACGTCCGCTACTGTACTATAAAATAAGATTTAAAAAAATCTAATTTGAAACCAAAAAATCAATCTAGAATGGACGGACATAGTCAGAAATTCTATAAATTGTGAGCAATGCCACGAAGATATTCAAGAACCGGGTGGTGTCATAGTTCTCAACGAGGTTCTTCAGGCGTTGATTGACATACTCGTATTTTTTAATGGTTGGTGCAAAGACTACTGTATACAGTAGTCTGGTTGGTGGCAAAACAACTCCAGCGTTGGCGTGATCAATAAGGAGTTCATTGTCGGCTTGCTCTTTACGCAATCGGTCTACAAGTCGACACAGAGTTGGGTGTTTAATGGTGACTTGTTGGTCGAAGGCTCTGTGCCAGCCTTCTATCAAGTTGTTGGTGCGAGGCAAGTCTGGTAAAACTTTCATAGACATTTTCCAAAGTTCTTGTGGAAAAGCAGGCCGTCTTCATCATCCTCGCTGCACATTTCCAAGCCACGTAGCCTCGAGTTAGGTTAGAAAGTCTCCCAGGATCTCGTCTGTTTCCTCGTCCAGTGCAAACATAAATTGTTCAAACGTGTCGCTAACATCTTGTAGAGAAACAAATGTAAGTGCTTGAAGTGAAGTTTAGGTTGATAATGATTGTTCAAAAATACCCTCACTAGTCTATGAAACGGTTGTTCGCTAGGCATCGTTCGTTGTTCTGTAGGCAAACTGACCGTAGGCACATTGTCCGGTAGGCACATTGTCCGTAGGCAAACTGTCCGGGTACCCTTGCTTATGTGATAAATGGTACAGTTATTCCATCTCCCAGACCTTTTTTTACCACTATGCTCACAGTCCTTCCTTTCATCATATATCTTAGGGATCCAATCACTTGTTACCCTTGGAGCACTTCTGTATGTAGTTTGCTGTAGGTTTACTTGCAAAAAATAATTGACTCTGTATTTTTGCAAAGTCAGAGAATAGCCAAGTTCCCAAAGATTGCTATCGCATTTATATAGTAAACCCTCATTATAATGAACCAGTTGGGGGGAAAGGCTGTTCGTTATATATGGAGGTCGATATATTTACGGTCAGTTCGGTAAATAAGGACGTTGTCGGATGATACGCGTTTAATCAACTTTACATATACAAAATCTACCTGGCTCATATTTGTATCACCCATGACCTGGTACAACTTGGTACAGCAGAAATATAAGCCACAGGTAAGGTGTGGGAGATCACTGTAAACATACTGAGAACTGGATGCAGACTGAGGCTGGTGGCCAGTGGTGGGAAGGTAAAACCCACGCATCTTGGACTGCTTGTTCAGTTGGTCGCTGCACCTACCAACTGCTGGGTTTGTTAAATGAGCTGTGTGTTGAGTAGTCTCAGACCGTTTGTTATATCCAAAAATTGGTATAATAGGGTTTGTAATATTGAGGGTTTACTGTATCAAAAAACTTTGTGAAGTTGCATGTGAAAGTTTGATTCTTGTGTACACAAATGGAATTTAAATGCTGAGTCTTTTCTGAAGTTAGTTACATAACGAAAGGCTAGCAGTGGAAGAGTTTCATCAAGCAAATTATATCTGCTTTATTGGAACGAATGAAAGTTGAAGAATTGAGTTGAAAAAAGGCTACCATTTAGAATGTGGTTATGCCTCTATTCTACAGATAATAGCCTCTGTAATTTGCATTGCAGAAATAGAAGGAACTCTAACAAAGCGTAGCTTCCTGAATATATTGTATTTACCTAGTTGTGTTTACCTAGTTGTGTTTTACAGGGTCTGAGCTACACTCGTGTGGTCCCGTCTCTGTATCTACATTTATCCAGTCTTTCTTTCAACTGGTGCACATTATTTGTCGATATCACCACCTCATTTTGTCCATTACAAACATTTACATTTCTATGAGGGAAGCTGTACTTCTTTTCTTTTATGTTGTTCAGGCATCTCCCTTTTCCTAATTTTTTTTGTATGTCATCTTGTGTATCGACCATCTCTTTGTTTCCGATTCTGAGTCAGTAATCTCTCATTGTCTGTTTCTTCCGTCTTAGTTATCAGTTTACATTTTTTTTTATTAAATCTCCTCTTTCTCTTCTCTGCTCAAGTGTTGGTAACATTATTGCATTCAACCTTTCCTCATAAGAAAGTTGTTCTAGCTCTGGTACCATCTTTGTTGCCATTCTCTGTATCCTCTTCAACTTTTCCCATGCTTCTTTTTATATGGGGACCATACAATGGCAGCATATTCCATTTTTGGTCGGATCATTGTAGTAAATGTTTCTCATCATATTTTTGTCCATGTAATGAAATGCCACTCTAATATTTTTCAACATCCTGTATGTATCTCCAAATATTTTATTTATATGTTTTTCTGGTTGTAGGCTATTTTGCATTATCACTCCCAGGTCCTTTTCTTCATGAATCTTTGTAATTACTTAATTTTCCATTTTATATGGCCATTTATATCTCTTCGCTTTTTCCAATTTCCATCACATGACACTTATTCACATTAAATTTAATTTGTAGAAGTGCTAATGTTTTTGTAATGGTTTAATAGACCTGACAAACTGATAGAACAGAACACATTAATAATGTTTTGTTAAAAATGGAGGAAATCTGTAGAGATAATATTTTTTTAATTGAAATTTAAATGTCAAAGGAAAATCTGGAATGTCAATTTGGAAAAAATATGTTTAGTCCTCTTTTGTTTTTCTAAGGCAATTAGGAGTACAGGAAGGTGCTCTTTTCATCTAGGAAGGAAAGATGACAGAATTGAAACGCTGCGTGTGTAAAGGATTCAGTAGAAGAAATAATTTTCAAAGCAGTTAAACGTTGAAAATCACTTTAATTAGAGACCTAGACGAGACCTATCCTCATGAATCAAAATGGTTTTCTTTCAATATACTTAACAGGAGGTATGCAGGACGTCAACTATGTGTTTGGGTCCATGCTCCTGAGGTGACCTTGAGCTTTCTGCTGGCAAGTACCCACGGTCATCTGACACTCCTACAAGAGTGGGCCAATAACAAGAATCACTCCTTGCATATTGAGCAGGTGCATTATGGGAGTTAAAGGTATGTAGTTTTTTATGGTGTTTTGTTTAGTCCTAATGTTGAGTACCACTACCGTATTTTCCGGCGCATAAGACGCAGTTTTTTCCCTTAAAAAAGGAATGCAAAGTTTTTACCCACCGCGTCTAATGTGGCCCGGCCATATTAGCGAATGAGAGGTCGGGCAGAGGATGCAGAACATCCGGTGATGTCTTACTTAAGGGGTCTGGAGTGATCTGTGTTTGAGCAGTAGTCACCTGAGCCAAATTTGTTACTGTGCTATCACAGTAATGCATATACTAACAAATGTTTGGAGTTTAAGACAAAACAAATAGCTGGGGCAACAGATACGATTTTTGCTGCCAAGATGGCCCGTGTCAGATGTAAACATCATCCACCCACTGCTGCTGCTCTCCATTGTAAACGTCTGGATATTGCAGGTCCTGCTACCTCACCTGGGATCGTCACTGCGGCGAGCCCTCGACGCGCACCCACCATGGGTCCTTAACGCTCGACTCTCCCCCCCATGGAAAAGAACAAACATCCCGCATATTAGATGTCGCCTTAAACCCGCATTCGCTCGGCCACACAAGTTTGACCCAACAGTTTGGAAGGAGATGTATAGAGGGAGGCAGAAAATGGTGATGGAATTTCCGCTGGAATGGAGTATTGTTGATATAATTGGAATAGTGAAACAAGAGCGTGTTAAAGTTTTATTTTGATGGAGTGTGAGCGGTGGAGAGGGAGTGTAGTATCTTGGGGAGTCTGTCACACAGTCGGATGGAGAAAGGTTCGTGGCTTTGTAGTTTATTTTGACAACGAGTCTTGTACAAAACGTGGGGACATAGAGTGCGCGGCGTGTGTGTCTCTTTATTGTCCTGTGGCTGACGTGAATTACCTGGCTGGTGTTGCAGTTGTGTCGCGAGGACAAGTCAGTTAGCGTCAGGTCCACCCAGAGGGAGGAGGGGGCTAAAATCCGGGGCCCAGACAGGGATGGCCTAAGCCGATGCAATTGTGTATGTGCGTGTGTTTGGTTAGCGCCGCTACAGTGGTAAGCAGGGTGGGAGGGAGACAGCATGCCTTTGGTACCACCTCGACCCTCAATACTCACCCCTGTACCTCTACTGAAAGGAACTGTATGAAGTGTGCTAGTAAAAAAAATTGTTCAACCGGTACCTGTAGACGGGACAAAAGTCTTCCACAACGGTTACAGCCAGACCAAGACCCATCCACGGTTCCTACACCGTCTGCCCTCAGGCCGAATCACACCATACCATCATGGTGACAACGGCACCGTCTCATCACCTCCGTTAGAAATTTCTTACATTCAACAATTTACGTGTTACACTAAACGGTGCGCCGCCGTCAACGGCTCCCAATACTCACCAGTCTGTCACGTAACTTTTTCTGGGGAAGAATAGTTTAAACGTAATGAGAACTGTGTGCCATGCTGATATTGAGTTTTCATCAGCTTTATGTACCCAAAAACAGTGCTTTTAGAGGTCAACTTCTCTTCTTCATCAACAGAATCTATTAATGCAAATTTCTTCAACCATAGCCTCTGAGCACCATGTCTGCTTAGAGGTTGAGCAATAACTGCCGAAAATGACTGAAACCGTGACGAATAGTGTGGAATACAAGCACAGCTGACCGGAACGCTGCCGTGATTTTAGAGTGTGAACAAGCCTCACCTGTACCTTCCTGAGAAGACTAATCACCCTCGCGACTGTGATAGATTTCCTAGGTGTAAACCAGGCAAATATTTGTTGATCCCGACAACGGCTGAGCTTCAACAATTATCAACAATACCAGGTAGAGATTGTTACCTTACGTGTTACCTAAATTCTTCGTAAATTTTGTTATTGGCAACCACCGATTTCGAGGCCGAAAACTTAGTCCTCTCCTGACTAGTTTGATGTGTTTTTGAATTAATCTGACTGTCGTTTTTGTCGGAAATCATGGGGTTGTTTAATTTGTGTGTGGTGGGGGGGCAAGCCTGCCCTCCAGGTCCGCCACCGCAAACATTGCTACGCTTCACACGGCCATATTATTGGTACTTTTTGTTTTTTCCTTTATATCACTGTTATCTAAGCCAAACCCACCTCTAACCTAACCTACCGTATTTTTCCGCGCATAAGACCACCTCCGCATAAGCCGCACCCCTATTTTACAAGGAGGTTTTTTGAGAAAAAAAAATATAATGGTTTTTTTTAAGGAATCTTTTTTTGTAAAATTTGCAAAAGTTATTAAAAAAAAAGGCTTTCTAGGGAAAAAGCAAAATGATGATTAGCATGTACTAATAACAATATTCACTGTGCATTGAGTGTGAAATGAAAAATCCATAACCATCAAATGTCAAGGGAAGATGACAGGGTAACCAAAATCGGTCATAAATCATAATATAGCAGGATGCCCCCACGAATTGATATTCTAATATTATCTACCTAGACATATAGCCTTAGATTTAATGTTTTTATGGAGGTATGCTTTGTTGGCTTTTCTGCTATGTGGTTTTAAGACTTTTGGAAAATTGCAGTATAGATATTGGTATTATTTGGTAGTGCGCTTTCAAAAGTTCCGTAGGGCTACTTACCTACACATCGTGTAGCTTTTCTCATTCTGATTATTTTGAGCCCCATTTCCATGGCGCAATTGACTAATAATGGCATTACACATAGTAACCAAAAATCTACTGTTATTCATCAGACAAGTTAAGTAGGTTAAATCAGAATTAGGTTTAGAGTTAGGTAGGTAGAGGTGGGGTTTTTGGTTTAGTAACAGTGATATAGAGAAAAAACGAAAAATTACCCCTAATGTGGCAGTGTGAAGCGTAAGGGCGAATGTTTGCGGGCGGCCTGGCGGGGCAGATTGCCCCCCCCCCCTCCACACCACACACTACATATAAACAAACACTGATTTCCGACAAAAAAACGAGACCAGATTAATAATTCAAAACACATCAAAACTATTCAGGAGGACTAGTTTCGCCTCGAAATCGGTGTTTCTCCAATAACAAAATTCACGAAGATATTTAGGTAACACTGTAAGTACCATCTCTACCCTTGTTATTGTTGTAATTGTTGAAGGGCACGCGTTGTCGGGATCAACAATATTGCCCTGGTTTACACCTGAATCTATCACAGTCTGAGGTTGATTAGTCTTCTTCGAAGGTACAGGTGAAGGTTGGTTCACACTCTGAAATCACGGCAGTGTTCTGTCAGCCGTGTCTTGTATTCCACTATTCGTCACGGTTTACGTATTTCCGGCAATTCCTGCTCACCCTCTAAGCAGACATGGTGGCCTAGAGGGCATGGTTTTGAAGAAAATTTGGCATTACTAGCAACTTCTTTTGGATGAAGAGAGGAGTTGAACGTCTAAAAGCCAACGTTTTGGGTAGCATCAAGCCTTGAAAAACTACCCATTATCAAGCACGGCACAGTCTCATTACGTTAAACTATTCTTCCCCAGAAACCGTTACGTGACGAACGGTAGGTTTGCGCCGTGAAGGCGGCGCACCGTTTAGTGTAACACTTCTATTTTGTTTTAATGTAAGCAATTATAACGTATTTGATGAGACGGCCCATGTCACCATGATGGTATTGTGTGTTCGGCCTTGCGGCGGATGGTGTGGCAACCGTGATGGGTCTTGGTCTTGGTTGTACCGTGTGGAAGACTTGTCCTACAGTACCTGTTGGCAGCCGTTTTACTTAGCATCTTTTCATAAATACAGTTTCCTTATCCTGAGAGGTACATGTGATGATTGAGGGTCAAGGTGGTAGCAAAGGGGCCTATGATGTCTCCTATCCCACCTTTGCTTACCACTGTAGCGGCGTTAACACACACATGCACATCCACACCTGATCGGCTTAGGCCCCCCCCCTGTCTGGGACCAAGATTAGAGCCCGAGGGTGACCTGGACCTGACGCTACTTGTCCTCGCCGACACAACTGCAAACATCACCAGGTAATTCAGTCAGCCACAGGAACCACACAGAGACACACCGGCGCCGCACACTCTTGTCCAGCACGTTGTACATGACTCCTGTCAAATAAACAACAAAGCCACGCCGCTTTTCTCCATCCTTGTGTGTATAGACAGACTCCCCAGATACTACACCTCCCTCTCACCGCTCACACTCCTTCAAATAAAAAAACTTTAACACCTCTTTTGTTTTCACACTATTCCATTATCAACAACTTATTCCAGCGCAGATTCCGTCTCATTTTCTGCCTCGTTTCTATCATCTCCTTCCACTGTTGGGTCAACTGTGTGGCGCGATCAAATGCGGGTTAAGGCGACATCTAAATGCGGAATGTTTTGTCTTTTTTCCAATGGGTGCGGGGAAGAGTCTGAGCGGTCATGACCCATGTGGGTGCGCGGAGGGCCTCGCCGAGTAGAAGTATCCCAGTGAAGCGGCAGACCTGATATATCAGACTTTTTACAATGAGAGCACAGCAGGGGGGTGGATGATGTTTACATCTGCACGGCCCTCTTGGCAGCAACAATCTCTATCTTGTTGCCCCAGCTCTTATTTTCTCTAACTCCACCTTTTCTTAGTATTATGAATTACTGTTTGATAACACAGTTAGCAATTTGTGCTCATGAAACTAATGCTCCAACACAGATCACTCCAGACCCCTTTAGTATACCCACCGGCTGTTCTGCATTACTCCTGCCGCCTCCTTCATTCGCTAATAATGCTTTGCCGCCTTAGCCGGCAAAAAGAAACAGGGGTGACTTAGCATTCCTTTAAGGGAAAAACTGCGTCTTATGCGCCGGCAAATACGGTAATCTGATTTAACACTATTAACTTTATTGCTGAAATAACGGTAGATTTTCTGTACTACGTGTAATTCCATTTTATTCGATTGCGCCATGGGAAATGGGGCTCAAAATACTCCGAATGAAAAAGCTACACGCTGCTGTAGGTAGTGTCCCTAGAACTTTGTGATCCCACTATCCAAATAATACCAATATCTATACTGTAAATTTTCCACAGTCTAACACAGCAGAACAGCAACAAAGGCATACCTCCAACATTAAATCTAACTATATGTCATAGTAGCAAAATATTAGAATATCAATCGGGGGGCATCCTGCAATTTTTTATGACCGATTTTGGTTACCCTTCACCATTTACATTTTAAAAGTATAATTTTCCATTCACATTCACTGCACTGGAAATTTTGTATTTAGGTACATGCCAAAAATCTTTTTGTTTTCCCCCTACAAAACTTACTTTTTAGTAATTTTGATAAATTCCCTTTTTTTTTTTCCCCCAAAAAAACACCAATATTTTTTTTTTAAAAAACCCCCTTTGTAAAATAGGGGTAATCTTATGCGGGGGGGTGCATTTTATGCGCCGGCAAAAAAAACGAAAATTTGTTATACTGTACATGTCTTTCAGTCCATTTTTGTTTTAAAAAGGGGGAAAAGGAGACCGGGGAAAAAAGGGAAAAAAAAAAGGCTTGATGGAAGAAAAAAGCATCCAGAGGGAAATGAATGTTGTCATCTTAGCACGTAAAGTACCCTCCCAAAAATTACTCTATGCGGTTTCGTGATCCTCTAGTTTCGCTCTTATTCCCAAAATTCTTAAAATCTCGACTTTCGGCATTATCCCTGAGTTTCGCCCCTGCGTATCCCTTTTTTTTTCTTTTTTTTTGCCTCCCGTGCCGTTACACAGTGACCTCCAGAGGTGGGATGGTAGGCCCTGGAGGTTCAATAGGGCGGAGGGTTTTTGGGCCCTCGCCAACCATCCACACCGGGCCAAAACTCCCAAACCCCTCGCCAATCCCTGCGCCCCGGCGCAGGCGGGTTGTTTGAAACCCCTTGATTAGAGGCTCATCCCGCCCCATGTTCCCCCGTGACCGCAACGAAGGAAATTTAATGGGCAGCATGCGGGTTTTTCTTAGGCCACTCGACGGTGCATAGAAAGTTTTTTTATGGATTTTACAGCCCTCATAAAGGGATCGAACTGGGGTCCCCCAAAAAACACCACTCGGAGAGGTGGAAAACCACTCTGCCCCCCGCCCCCCCAAAAAGCCCCCTACACTACCACTTACCACCGTCGGCGCTTCCGCGTCAATTTTTCGTCACTAAAAAGTCCCCCCCAGTGTGGACAGGTGCTGGCGAGTAAATGTAAGTAACTCTGGCAAGGGGCATTGCTCCCCGGGGAAACTCTGAGGTGATGAGTGGTAGTTTTTTACGGCGTTAAGAGTGTACGGGCCTGTCTTCTTACTGTTGCGTCACGCGTGCTGCAGGAAACAAAAAAAGGAAGAGGGGGGGCATTTTGAAAAAAAGGAGATGTATTCTTCCTCCTTCCAAAAAATGTTCTATATCCCCAAAACTTTTAAATTTTTCGAGGGAAAACCAAAGGAGGGGCTTTTAAAAACCAAAAAGGAAAACAGAAACCACTTTCCCCAATTGTGGGAAATTTTGGTCCTAGGGAAAAAATGATCCCATTTTTTTCCTCAACGGAACAGCCGGTTTAGGGGCCGGCCTATAAAAATGGGCCCAAAACCTGTAATAAAAAGATAAAGTACGCTTCGTGGGTGGGAGGTGGGTTGGGAAAACGCCGGCCCAAAAGGCTTCACTGACAGATCCACTGGGGGACCCCCAACTAAACCCTCAAGTCCTCTCCTCTTCCTCTTCCTCCTCCCCCTCCCCCTCGTGTTGTGTTGTATGTTGCCAAAGCCACCACCCTGGGAGGGGGGTCAAAAAACCCCCGCAAACCCCCCGGTACCCATTCACTGCTGGGTGGACAGGGCCCGGGCTTTTCAGGGTATTTTTTGGAAAAAAAGTGATTCTTATAAGCCTAAAATACGGTCCCCTCGCCCCGGGAATAGAAAACCATTTTTCAGTGTTTTAATACACGAGTATCGCGATCGTAAAGTTCAGCGCTGGGGCCTTCGGAAAAAGCAAGACAGACTCGGGAGGGTACTGTTGTACGGGGAAAATTTTGATATTCACTGTCGAAACTATTTTGGTTTTTAGTTTCTGAGAGACTCGCCAACCCAAATCCATTATTTTTAGAAGTACAGCACCCAAATCAAAAACCCAGCCAGTCATCACATATTTTTTTTTGGGGATTTTTCCTGTGTCTTTCATAAAATTAATGTGCTTCCACCTGAAATTGGGGGGCTACGGGAAAAGGTAAAGAGGGGGCTACGTATACTGCGCGGACCCGGGGCCATTCCTTCGCTTTCCCCCCTTAAAGCCTGCGTGGTTGGTGAGAACCGTTACCCAGGCACAGGGCAGTTTGACCCCGGGGTTTACCACAGAAAACCTTCCCCCGGGTTTCCCCGGGTCCCTTTTTTACGACCTTTCCCCCAAAAGGGAAAGTTGAACGCTGGTTGGGCTGGACGCCACCTCCCCGGGCCCGGACTCGAATAGGGCCCGCAGATTCATAGTGGTGCCTAGCCACTACACCACGGATGAAACAAGGAATACTGTATTTTTCCCATATAAACAATTTTTCCCCCCAAAATTGTCTCATCTAAAATCCCCTACAGTGGCCCCTTTGTTTTTCGCGATTTAATTTCTAGCCAAACAAACCCCAAAAAGGAATTTCGCCAAATGGGAAAATGATCCATTATCTTTTGACGGGCCCAAATTTCCCCCTTTTTTGACCCCCCTTTTTTTGTATTTAATTGTTTAAAAAAGAAAAACATTTAATGAAACTTTAAACAAATAAAAAAGAAATAGATAATAGAAAACGGATGTTTTTTACCAAATTATTTGTTTTAGGGCAGATGTAATGCTTAAATAAGAAAAAAAGGAGCTGGGGCAACAAGGGGGCGATTGCTCTGCCAAGGGGGCCTTCAATGTAAATCACCCCCTCCTGTGCCGCTCCCCACTGAAAAACTCTGATATTTCGGTCTGCCGCTTCATCGGGGATACCTCCAGGGCGACGCCCTCCTTTCCCACCTCATGGGCATTACCGCTCAGACTCCTCCCTGCACCCAGGGAAAGAAAAATCCCGTTTCTGGATATCTCCCTCACCCCCCTGCGGGGTGCCGCCACAAAACATAGACCCACCTGCACCGCCTGCCCTCTCACTAGACCCGCACTGCACCTGGTGCAGAACGGGCCCGGAGTCGTTGACACTTCCTTTTCCCAGTGTCCTTGCATCAACCCCCACCGAAAACTTCTATGCAATCAGCTCATCACACTGACATCACCCCCTTTTAAAATCCCCACTTTTTTCAGCCCGTGACCGCCGCTGCCGGCAGCTGAACTGACAGAACGGGGAAAAACAAGATAAAACAGTATGAAACGTAAATAGCCCAGTAAATAGACGTGTGGAATAAACATTGGAAGAGGATGGAAAGGGGAGGCAGAAAAACAGAGATGATAACAGAGTAAAACGTGAATAGACAGTCATAGACAGTGTGGAATAAACTTTGGGAAAGAGATGATGAAGGGAGGCAGAAAAGGGTGACGTAATTTCGCTGGACCAGTATTATTGTAAAAGAATAATGAAAACAAGGAGCGTGTTAAATTTTTTCTTTGAAGACTCAGCGTTTGCGTCTCGCAAAGGTGAATTTGGGGCCAATTTTGTTTTTGGTACCTTTTCCAAAAAAATTGGGTTTTTTGGGGGAAAATCCCAAAGGAAAAACCACGTTGCTTAGGGACCAAAAGTTTTTAGAATCAAAGTGGGGGGAAAAAAGCCTAGCCGGCGGTAAATAGCAACTCGTGTGGGCTTTTTTCGGGTTGGGGGGTTTAAACTGTGCGCCCAAAAATTTTGTGAAAACTTTTAAATCGCGTTCGGTGGAACCCGAGCAAAAAAAACGTAATTTTTGTTGGGGACCCGGGGCTAAAATATGTTGCCAGAAGTTAAGGGGGTCAAAGTTTTTTACCCCTAGGGGGGTTTTTCTTTTATTCCCCCGTGGAAAAAATTACATCGAGATCGGGGAAAATCTTTTTCTGGGAATCACAGCGGGCAAAAATTAGGGAAATTTTTACAAAATAAAAAATTAATATCTTTACAATAAGGAAATTACACGAAACCAGAAATTTAGAGAGACACGATTGGGCCATACCGAAAATATCCTAACAAACCCCCGCTTCCCCTTGGGCTCAATAAAACCCGGGGTTTTGATAAAACCCTTCTTTTGTGTTTTTTAAGGATTGCGAGATTCCCTGAGGAACTCTATGCCCCCGGGTGATGTCCTATGATGCTATCCAGGCTGGCCCCCAGAGTAGACCCAGTAGGGGGGCGGGGGACAGACTAGGCGGTGGGGTTTTTTGAAACTCCCCCGATGGGGTTTTTGCCAAAAAAACCAACCAAATTCTGCCGCTGGAAATTTTAAACCCAACCGGACTTTGCATCTTCCCGAAACCAAATGAGCAAGCTTTTGCGGGGATTTCCCCCTGAATGCGAAATACGAGTAAAACCGGGTAATAAGGGGCAGGACGCCGGTTCCCCATTTTCAGAACACCCACAAATTTTTTTCCCGCCCCAAAAAAGGGGCTTTTTTTGAATGGGATAGTTTTATTTTTCCGGAAACCCTAGTTTTCATAAAAAAAAAAAAAAAAAATCACCGAATTTTATGGTCGCCGTTTCCTTAATAAAACTGAATCTCCATCAGAAAAAGCACTAAAATTGACCGGGGAAAAAATTTTGGGGGTTTAGATAAAAGGGAAAGTATTGAAAAGAAAAATACCAACCAACCTTAACCAACCTTTTTAGGTTTTTAATAAACCTAACCTAACCTTAAAACCCCAAAGTATACTTAACCTAACCTTTTAAGGGGTTTTTTGAACCCACCTAACCTTAACCCAAAGTTATAACCCAACCCTTTCCACCAAAATATACCTAACCTAACCTTTTAAAGGGTTTTAAAAAAACCAACCCAAACCCTTTAACCCAAGGTTTGGTTAGGTTTCTTATGGGTTGGGTTGGCTAAGTTTTTTATTAAAACCTTAAGGTTAGGGAAGGTTAGGTTTGGATGTTCATTCAATCACTTTCCCGGGTTTCTGAACCCCGAAAATTTTTCTCGGTAAAGTTTTATGTTTTTTTTATGGAAAATTCAGTGTTTTTTTAAAGGAAAAGGGGGGACCATAAAATTCGGTGAAGATTTTTTTTTTGTATTAAAAATATTGCTTTTCCGGAAAAAAATTATTCCATTAGAAAAAGCCTATTTTGGGGCGGAAAAATTTGTCAGTGTCTCTGAAAATGACCGCAAAGTCCCGTCCATTTTTACCAAAACCATTAAAGTGTAAATTGGGTCCTGTAATATCAAGAATTGGGAAAACTCGCCCCTGGCGGCGAGAGTTTTCCCTCGTGACAGTTCCAGGTACCCCCCGCCGATAGGAATTTTCCCGCCCTCGCAAGTGTTCCAATTCTTGATATACAGGACCCCCAAAATATACTTTTAAACAAGTTTTACCGTTTCTGCATTCAGGGATAAAAACTATCGTTTGCTTAATTAGGGTTTAAATTGGTGCCAATGCCCAGGTTAGGTTAAAAATTTTCCCCGTCGGCGAGAGTTCTGTTGGGTTTTTTGGCGATAATTCCCATCGGCGCAGTTCCATAAAACCCGGCGGTGAGCAGGGTGTGCCGTATTGTCGCGTGGATGTCTCTTTAAAACCCAAATATACCCAAATAACCCCAAAAAAATACCAAAAAATTTCCCCAAAAAATACCGATAATACCCTAAAAATTCCCCAAATATACCGAATACAAAAAATATACCGATAAAAACCTAAATTCCAAAAATATACCAAAAAAACCCGAAATTACGAAAAAGCACCCCAAAAAACGTTTAAAAAATGTATTATTTTGTCTTTGATACCTTATTTTTGTGTATTGTCGTATTTCGGGTATTTTGGTATTTTTGTATTAAGAGACGCCGTTGTCCGTTTTTTTTTATTTTGAGATCTGTAGCACGGGCTGGGAGGGGGCGCGGCCAACGTAGTGTGACCCCTTTCTCTGGGGGCCCCAAAGTAGCTCTGTCCCCCCCCACGCAAAAAAGCCCGTCCACGGTAAAAATGGCTAGGTGCCCTAGCTTTAGGAACATTTTTTTTAAAATATTTTTTAGATAACTGGGAGCATAAAAAAATTAAGTTAATTTAAACCCTTCAGATTCATAAAATTTCCTTTTTATCCTTGATAAAAACCATTTAAATCCCCCCCCCCCCCCCCCCGGGCCTACCATTGTGGCCAAAAAAAAAGTGGGTACTAACAGCCTGGTTAACCCTTAAAATCCAGCATTTTTCACAACAACTTACCCCGCTGCTAGGGAAAATTGGAAGAGTTTTTTTGGAAAAGTGTGTAGAATATTGAAAAAACATTTTTAATCATTTTTTGGGGGCCCCTCATATTTTTCCCGATTTTTTTGGCGCCAAATTTTTCCCCCTCAAGGGGACTCGCCGACCCAAATTTTTTTGGGGGTCCTAGAATGTGGTTTTTAGGGCCTAAAGGGGTGAGGGTGGGGTTCCAAGATTGGAGCGCATAGAGGGGCGGGTGCGGTATGGGGGGTTTTGCTAGCCTAGCCAAGCTACGTTTCTGCAAATTCCGAGGTTTTGTGTTTTGACGCACAAAAAAAATTTTCCCGTAAAGTGCGTAAATTTTTTTATGAACTGTATCATAAAAATTAGTAAAAATAGGATAATAATATATATATATATATAATATTTTAATATATATAATATATATTTAAAAATATTACTAATTTTTGGCACTGTTTTCACTCTTTAGGGGATTTTGATTTTACTTTTTTATTATACGGTATTAGACGCGTACCCCAAGGACCACAGTTGGGGGGGGGTGTGGGCGTGAAGGGGGGGGTAAAGGTATGAAAAGGGACCTGAAAAGTATAAAAGCCCCCAGTCAAATATGGTCACAGCGTATTTTAAATCACCAATAGTATCGGCGCTGGCCAAACCGGTTAAACCCTTAACCAAAAAATACACATCTTTAGAGGCTCAGGGAAAAAAAGGGCCCAAAGGTTTTTTTCCCGGCTGAATTACAAAAAACCACTGTCACAAATTTTGCATTTGAACCAAGCCCCAAAATGGGGCCCCACAATAAATGAAAAAACATGTCTGGGTATCAAAGATTTTTTCCCGCAAAAAACTTTTTTTCCCCAAAGACAACCACCAGGGGGGTCGTTTCCTCACTTTCACTTCTGCTGGCTGGGGGATGTCAGCGAAGCATTTTTCTAATGTCAGTAGTATGTATTTACCTCCGGGGTTTGTTAAGGGTCGGAGGTTAATGCTTACTTAATTTTTTTTTTTTTTTTAGTAGAAAGCATGCGGAAAATGTGTCTAAAATATTATATAAATATTTATGAGTGTACAAATGACGTGGGGAGTGGTGTAGGGACCTGCCGGGGTGCGGCTCCCCTACCATCTTGTCGCCCGGCTCACTCCTCTCGCAGCCGCCATAGAGACGTTCGCCCCCACTTTTCCCGGGGGGGGCCACTTTTTCCCTTTTTGCTCCCGGCTCTGAATTGATTTCTGCTTGGTGCCCGAGGTGTGTAAAACTAAACCCCCTAGCTGCATCAGGCGGGATTGTTTCAGGTTGCCAAAGGACGTGGGGGAAACAGTTTATGGTTTCATTGAGGCGAGTTTGAGTGTAGGTCTGGCGTGAGCAAAACGCCACATGATACTGTATGCCCCCAGCAGTTGGGGGGGGTATTTTTCGGCCCAAGGGGGTATGTGGACGTCTTGTCTTCCCGCCCCTAGGCACCCACGTGTTTCCCAGGGTAGCGTGGTCTTGTTACCCAGGTTACCCGGGACAGGATTGTGGATAAACCAGGTCCCCCGTTTTTCCATGTGTTACCCCTTCCAACAAGGGTGGAAAAAATCTCTCCTTTTTTTTTTAGCTGTATTTTACGTGTGCAAATTATGATTTAATTGGAGATTTTTAATGCTTGGCGTGAGAGTGCTGCTGTGTTATTGTTTGCCTTAACCATTAAAATGCGGGGCCTAAATCCCAAAATCCTTTCCCGGGTGGGAAATATCGATATCTTAAATTGAACAGTTTTGTACAGAAAGTCATAACGCCCCGGGCCCGAAATTTGGGTTTGGCATCCCTGTATTCTCCACATCCCCCTATCTAATAGCCAAAAGACACTATTTTTGGAAATGTTTGTGGTCGAAATTCCCCTTATATACAAGTACTATAGCTGTGTTTTCTGGAGAAAGGGTGGTGCGTTCTGTAAGCAGGAAGTAGATGACGCATCTAGTATCTTTAAAAGATGGTTGCCGCGCATTGCCAATCATGCTGTCCTAAAAGAATGCGTCTGGCCGATCATCAGTCGATCACAGCGCCGTAGCAACCTCCAGATATCCCCGGTTACCTCCGTCCTCCCCCAAATCAGTAGCACGTGTGCATTGGATTACCTTCCCAAATTTTTTTGCCTTCACGTTTGGGGTACAGTGTTGTGTGCTCCTGAGTGATATTATAGTGTTACAAAAGCCTAGCACATCATCTGGCATACCAAAAAAGCGTAACCCTGAAAAATTTTTTTGAAAAAGTTTGTTTAAAAAACAAAAAAATTTGGGCAAGAATATTTTCATCCCTTTATTCTGGGATCTTTTTTTTGCCGATGTGCAGTGATCTTTGCGAGTCGCGGAGGTCCTGGGGGATGCTCTTGAGGCGGCAGAGGGGGCAAACCTTTGGACTTTAGGTCCCCTGGGTTAAGACCAAGGGCCGGTGTTTGGGGCTTACTAATGAAACATAGAGTCTGTTCTGTGTGCGGCAAGGACATTGAGATCTTGGAAAATTTTACATACCTTGGTAGCGCAGTCCCTAATGACGCGGGTCATGTCAAAAATCTTACGGCGGATTGGGAAAACCCACGATGTTTTGGGCTCGCTCACAGGGTATTTTGGGGTTGTCATACAGTAAAAAACCCTTTTAACTCGGCACGATAGGGGCTCTGGCCCTTGCCCAGTTATTCAATTTTCCGAGTTATTCAAAGTCCCCCTTGATATGGGTAAAAAAAAAAAAAAAAAAAAAAAAAAAAAAAAAAAAAAAAAAAAAAAAAAAAAAAAAAAAATTTGCAAAGCATAAAAAAATACACTTACCAGGAACGGGTAGAATGTGCTGGATTTGATATAAAATAGCACAAATAGCACGCTGGACGCCCTGCACCCCTCCTTGCCAGTATTTCACCTTTTTCCCGCAGGCTCAGTCTTTAATTCCTTCCCCTTTCCCGCTGGGGGACACCCTTGCGTGATGGAGCGACATTTGATATACGTTACTGTATGATGTAATTTCCCAAAAAATAAAATAGGTGGAAAAATAAAGCAAAAGGGCTGGTACCAGCGCGTAGGGTGAGCCCTGTTTTTGTCGTCCAAACACCGTCTTGGGTTCGAATCTCAACCAATAACACTTGCTGAAATGTGTTTTAACTACTTTTGGGTATTGTTTTTTCAATTTTTTGGATTTATTATTTTTTTCGCTCCTACCAAACTTTTGTGTTTTTTTAAGCAGAAACCAAACCTTTTTTAATTTCACAAAAAAAAGGGAATTCGTATCCCAAAACGGGGCTTGGGCGACATAAACCGGCTCAGCAGCTGAAGCCTACGCGCTGGTTCCCGACCTTTGCTTTACTTGCCACTATTTTTTCGTGTTTTGGGGTTTCTAACGTACTGTATTTTAAGATGTCAGCTCCATCACGCAAGGGGGGCTCCCGCAGGAAGGGGGACTTCAAAGAAATTGAAGGCCCGAGCCTGCAGGAAAGGGCCCAAAAAGGGCAAAAATACTTTTATGCGACTAAGGCTTGCCCATTTTAAGCAAAAAGAGCGTTATAACACAATATGCTGAGATACATTATTTTTTGCCGACTTTCGTTTTTTGTTTACAAAGAGGTTTGAGGGCATGATTACCGATGAAAACCCCAAAAGATGCAGTTTAGGGGAGGGGGTACAGAGTGGTTAGCGTCACCAGTGGCGTTCCGAAAACCCGATTTTGCCCGAGTGAAAACCCCTAAAACCACTTGAAATCTTTCTGCACCATCCAAAAAAAAAAAAAAAAAACATGCCCTGTCCATTAAAATTACCTTCACTGGAGGGCAGGAGGACACAGGGGGGCGGCATGAGCCTCTAATTAAGGTCACATAAAAATCCTGCCTCGCCCCATGGCGAGGCCACCATCACCCCAAAACGTTGAAGAATTCTGATTTGAAAAAAGGCTACCATTTAGAATGTGGTATGCCTCTTCTACAGATAATAGCTCTTAATTTGCATTGGAGAAATAGAAGGAACTTCTACAAAGCGTAGCTTCCTGATATTTGTATTTACCTATTGTTTTTACCTAGTTGTAGTGGTTTTAACAGGGTCTGAGCTACACTCGTGTGTCCCGTCTCTGTATCTACATTTTATCCAGTCTTTCTTTCACTGGTGCACATTATTTGTCGATATCACCTCCCATTTTGCCAGTACAACATTTCATTTCGATAGGAAGCTGTACGTTCTTTTTCTTTTATGTTGTCAGGCATCCTCCCCTTTTCCTATTTTTTTGTTAAAAAATGTCCATCTTGTGGTATCGACCATCTCTTTGTTTCCGATTCTGAGTCCATAATCTCTCATTTGTCTGTTTCATCCATCTTAGTTTATCCGTTTACAATTTTTTTTTTTATGAATCTCCTCTTTCTCTTCTCTGCTCAAGTGTTGGTAACCTTATTTCATTCACCTTTCCTCATAAGAAATTGTTCGAGCTCTGGTACCGATCTTTGTTGCCATTCTCTGTATCCTCTTCAACTTTTCCCATGCTTCATTTTTTATGGGGAACCATAACATGGCAACATATATCGCATTTGTCATTTTTGGTCGGATCATTGTAGTAAATGTTTCTCATCATATTTTTGTCCATGTAATGAAATGCCACTCTAATATTTTTTTTTCACATCCTGTCGTATCTCCAATATTTTATTTATATGTTTTTCTGGTTGTAGTCTATTTTGCATTATCAACTCCATCCCAGGTCCTATTTCTTCATAATCTTTGTAATTACTTAATTTTCCATTTATATGGCCCATTTATAGCTCTTTCCGCTTTTTCCCCAATTTCCGATCACATGACACCTTTCACATTAAATTTAATTTGTAAGAAGTGCTAATGTTTTGTTCATGGTCTAATAGACCCTGACAAACTGATTAGAACAGAAAACATGAAATAAATTTGTTGATGGAGGAAATCTGTAGTGATAATATTTTTAATTGAAATTTAATGTCAAGGAAAATCTGGAATGTCAAATTTGGAAAAATATGTTTTGCATCTATGTGTTTTTTCTAAGCAATTAAGTACAGGAAGATGCTTTTTTCAATCTAGTGAAGGAAAGATGAAAGAAATTGAACAGCTGCGTGTGTAAAGGTAGCTGTCAGTATCAAGAGTGCATGAATTGAATATCAAATGTAAGCAGACACTTTAAACGTTGAAATCACTTCTAAATTAGAGGACCTAGACGAGACCGGGTCCTTATGAAATCACATGTTTTTCGGGGGGGGTCTTTTGTATCTACGACAAGTAATAGTGTATGCCAGAGGCTTATCAACGAACATCAAAACTAATAGTGTATGATGGGTCATATGCTGCTTGATAGATGATTGCCTTTGGACTTATGCATGTCTGCTTTAGTACCCAATTCAGGGGGGGGGGGGGGGGGGAAAACGCGATCATAACGAACAGTCGTCTTGATGCACGTAGCTGGAGCACAACATAACAAAGAATCACTACTTTGCGTAAATGCTAGTATCTATGATGATAGCTATTGCTTTCTTCCTGTGGGCATTATGGTATACGTGTAATAGGTATGCTCTAGAATATTTTAGTATGGTGATTTATGTTTATAAGTTCATATGACCTCGTCTGCAGATCCACTGACCGGTCTATAAATAGCATGTGCCCATATTTGCGCCATAATCATCTTAATGCAGTTTTTTTCCCTTAAAACGAGGAATGCAAAGTTTACCCTGCGTCTAATGCGGTTATGACACATATCATATGCTCGTACTATGAGAGGTCAGGATTTCAAGATGAGTAGGCAGATACAGCATCCCCGGTGATGATTCTTAGGGGTCTGTAGTGCGTGCAGCCTCTGTAGTTAGAGGACATCTTTAGTCCACTGTGAAGATGTCACATATTTGGTGTGGGGGGGCTATTGTGTGCATAATCGCAAGACACGTAAAGTGTCGATAAGTCACTAAGCTGGCTACTACAAGCTAATACTGTTTGCGACGTGTTACTAGTACACGCTTGCGAAAGCCTAGACGGCTGGGTGCACGGGGCGTCACGTACAAGATAGGCGCATTTTTGTCGTCCAATGCATGTCGCGTGTACAATGTAACCACATCGTCCAGTCTAACACCAGAAACACGCAAGCTAGCAAGAAGCCGGCTTTCTTGGGGGAACGGTTTCCTCACCAATTCGTCCCCTTGTCTATATATGTCGCTGTTGTAATTTCGTGCAGTGTTTTCAACTTGTCTGTAGACAAAATGGTTGCCAGTGTGGTTCGCACCATAACGTTTTTTTAGGGAACAAAGGTGCTTCGCGGCTTTCAGTCTCGCAGATTCCGTGTCAGAGACTCGACGATACGCGTGTGAGCTCTCTCTGGTACGAGAATTTTCTCGAGTTTAAGATAGTTTAATTAATTAAAATGTGATTTTCCCCAAACAAATAATTCTGTACCAAATCTTTGTTGCCTAATATAATTCCCTGGGCCATAGCCTTCACAATTTCGCGTATGTTTTTCACCGGATTGGCATGAAACGTTGTTTCAATCGTGGCTTTTTCTGATGGTGATTCACGAATCAGGTTCTTCGTTTTTTTCGATATTATGTACTAAGCATTTGTTGGAGGAGGAGGAGGTAGGGTGAAGGTGTAGGACCGGACGACTGATAGGCAAGGGAAGGGAGGAGGTTATGAAACTATAAGAACATAGTCAGCAACATCTCCAAAAAATAAGGCTGCATTGTGCCTTGCATAGTCAGTCGTGGGATAACTGACTATTGCGTTCTAGTCGTCTGCGCTACCAGGCGGCACAGCGGCACTCAAGTAAACGGCGTCTCGTCGGCCCATAGCTTGTGCTGTGCCTCACTACGAATATCTCTCGTCTCTCTCTCACTCTCGTTCGCCCTCTCTCTTCGGGCATCTCTCTGCACATCACCATCTCCTCTCTCGATGGTCTCTACCTCCCTCCTCTCTTCCTCGTCTCCAGTCTCTCTCTCTCTCACTCCTCTCCCCGCAACTCTATCGTGCACATACGCCAATCATACTACTCTCTCTCTCTCTCTCGCTACGTAGTACATCATAGCTGATGCAAGATTAACCGAGACACTTAACTGCGGTCGCGCTTATCGGGATGAGAGAGAGGAGTCGAGAGCAGACGCGAGAGTCAGAAGAGACGAGACCCAGCGAGAGAGAGAGCAAGGAGATGAGTTAGACGACAGACGAAGTTAGAGAGAGAGATGAAAGTGAAGATACAGAGACAGAGGAGAGCAGGAGACAGAGAGAGACATGAGATGCAGAGTACAGAGCGGGAGATACTAGTAGACAGAGTCAGAGATCGACTGAGAGAGATGTAGTACTGGTAACTGATGTCACTCTGAGTGGAGGCCATAACATGATTTGTTGATACGGTGATGGCTGACCCAGTTAGGCGCGATACCCTTCACGTCCATGCGCACAAAGGACTGATTTTGCCTCAATCGCCAGGGAAGAGGTGGCGTTACTCTACCGCTGTCTTGCCTATTTTCAATTATGCTTGACCTTTGTACGCTTACGGCTTCTAGCTGCTCCGCGTAATAGTTATATTATTTCGTACCTACGTTTCTCATTTGTATGTTGCCCTTTTCAAAACCAACTAATGCTTCTGTGAGAAATTATTTGGCACATGTATTATTGTTCTTCGGAAAATGTACAATTTGTTGTTTGAGAATCATTTATACGTCCTGTATGATAATAAACTCGAGACCAATTTTTAGGCTGTTTATAATGGTTCAAATACTACCTTTATTGCGTTTTCCCTTATTTTTTACTATGTAACTATTAACCCTAGACCAAATATGCCTTGAAATACTTTTTGTTAACTTCAACGAGATCTACCCTAAGGCAACTGTCCGTTTCATTTTTGCTTATAACGATCTTGCGATTATAACAGGTGTTTTATATTTTTTGCACAACTTTGTAGATATTCACTATCACAAGCTCATTGAAGCACCATACATCTATCCTTTTTATTCCGCCAAACATTTATTTTATGGTCTTTGATGGAGAGCATCTATCGAGGAATCGATGCTACTACTAAAAATGTAAATTTAAATTTATTAAGCAAGGAGTTTTGCCGCATGTTGACTGCCGGTCCCCTGGGGAAATTTTCTGGACTATACTTTTTTCTCCTCTTCAACAATGTGCCCTAAAAAAACACTTACTGCGCTCATTTCTAAATGTAATTTTAATCCTGCTTACACCAAGGAAAGCCTTGTTGAAATCGTGATTTGTTTTCATCTATAAGTTTTCTAAAAAAAAAAATCCGGTTCTTGAGATAATAGGGTAAACATGTTTTTTTTTCCATTTTCCGTGCGCAGCCTCGTACCTGATACATTCCACGGCTTAAGGTTTTTTTTTAGAACAAGTACCTTCAGTTCTTACGATTCACGTGTCAGAGACTAGACGTAGCGCGTTGCGACCTCTTCCTTGGTAGAGCCTTTTTCTGAGATTTAAGATAGATTTTATGAATGACAATTTGATGTTTTCCCCACAAAGAAAATTCACATAGGCAACAAATTTTCAACTTTTTGTTTTTGTTTTACAGACCACGTGAACCCTTGATTCCTACTAACTTGCTGATGCTGATTTCCAGATTTGATATCTAAGTTCCTATCACGTCCAGATTTTGTGTAACCTAAAACCCCTATTTGTCATATTTCACAACCGATTCTATTAACGGAGGCCGTCTAAGCTACTTTTTTCCGTGCCACGTTTTATGTTTAAGCCACAACACCCCCCCCACCATAGTAATTAATTAGTGAATAGGGATGTCTTTCCTCCATTATTCCTGGCTTAAGACAGAGCAGAATTCCCGCTGGCGGAGCTACCAGCCCTGCTTTGCCCAACCACAGTGTGGATTTTTCGTAAGCATCACTCCACTCGGAAGCGCTTTATTTCCTTACAGTACCGTCAGACCATTTCAATCATTCCTGATTTAATGCAGTCAAAATATAGCTTATGACCAGTTCTCCAACAATATCTTTGTCAACTTTTTGCATCCAGTCACCCTTTTTAAATGATCCGCATTCAAAATCCTGTAAATTCCCCGAAGCTCTCTAAACAAAACTGCGACGCAGACGACGCACCACGGCTCGGCCCGTCCAAGTTCGGTAGCTTCCCAGCCCCCTGCCGGATAACAAATACCCAGAGAATCAGAATAAATATAGTACTTTAAAAATTTTGGGTGGTTCTGATAAAAAAAATTTTGCATATACTTGCAATCTCATGGATACAGCAAGAAGCTGTGCCTTTGCAGAGAGCTTTAACCACCCATTTCCGACCTATTTGACCATCTATGTCTGTGCAGCGTCCTGGCAGTGGCGGTGAGAAGGAGGGCGGTTTGGGAAACCACTGTCTTGTCCGCTCCTCTCACCCAACTGCAGGCGCTGCACACACATATCAATTGCCAAATGGTCAGAATGGGTGCTAAGCTCTCTGCAAAGGCACTGCTTTCTTGCTGTATCCATGAAGGATGCAAGTATGAGCCCCTTCGCAAAAAGAATATATCATAACACCCAAATTCTTCAAAGTACTATATTTAATTTTCTGATTATCTGTGTATTTTTATCAGGCATGTCTGGGAAGTTTCCAAATGTACCTCCCAGCAATATTCACGCCACGGCCTGAATGAAGCTGTCGTTTTTTTTCCCGCGCTTTTTTTTACAAAAGGTCATGATTTTAGGGAAATAAGCGTGGAAATGAATTATTTTTTGTGGATTAGTTTTGAATGAAAATTCAACATAATTATGCAAAGAAAAAAATGGGTCGGACGATTACTTTTAAAGTCCATATCCATATGCGGGGCATTTGTGCCGTCTCGTGCAACACCATGTGACCATATTTTTTTCGACTTTTGAGAAGGCCTATGACAAGATTGGGACACTGTAATTACTTGCAGTCCTCTGTAATCGACATGGTCTCAGAGGTAGTTTGCCTGGTATTCCCTCAGACTTTCCCGAACCCACCTGGTTCTTCGAGTTTTCGAGGTTGCACATACTGTCCTTTCTGAACCCTGCTTCCAGATGGCATTGAGTCTTTGAGTTGTAAGCTCTGTTCGCTGTAGCCATCAGTATTGTTGATGTACTTACTGCCAAGGGATTGTTAAGTCCATTATAACGTGAAATGATTTTCAATCCTTTTGGCTGCTTCCAGGATGTCGGTTGCCAGAAGAGAATACTCCAACTTGCTATTGACAAAGTTTGTGAATGGACCGACGAATCGTGGGTTTCCGGTTTTCTCCAGCGAAGACCTGCAGCGGTTTAATTTTTGCAGAACCCGTGGGATTCATTCCCGAACCCAGACCTGTATATTTACGGAGAAGAGAATACCTTTAGTGAAGAGGCCCGGTTTTTTTAGGAACTCTTTTTGAACAATAGACGGACTTGGTCCTCACCTTCGTGCTCTCCAGACTGTGTCTCCGGGACCATGGAATCTACATGAAAGGTCCCTCTCGCAACACCAGCTGGGGGGCTGATCGCGCTACACTCCTATATCTCCTTCGCCTCACAGGCTCATCCTTTCGAAGCGTGAATATGGATGTGAAAGTGCCTTCCTTTGCCACACCCACTCGACTGCGATGTTGGATTCGGTACAACCATGCTGGTGTCCCGTCTGGCAACCGGGGCCATTCAGGTCTCTCCCATCCCAAGTCTATTGGTGGATGCTGGTGTCCTCACCATTAGATCTTCCACGCCAGTCCCTCCTGTTAAGATGTTGTATCGGCCTCCAACTCCTCCCTGACTCATGCTTGCCGTGCTATGTCTTGTGATGCAGGATTAGCAACTTTCCCATTGAAGCGAAGAGGACTTACCAAAGCCCCTTGGCTTCCGATTAAAATGCTATTATGGAGACGCTATCCTTCCCCCCCCCCCTGTATCTAACGGATATGCCAGCATAGACCCACGAGAGGTCGTCCATGCTTTCTCCCAGAAGTGTCCTGCAAAAAGCCTTCCGATCTCAAAAGGCCTTTACCTCGTCAGGCTGAGCGGCCCCGTTTTTAGAACCACTATTGGCACACATCATGGTTGTCCCTGTCTTTACTGATGATTCCAAATCAGACGAAGGAGGTTGGAATACTGTGTCTTAAATTCCCATCGTTTTAACATGCGCCAGCCTTTCAAAGTGTTTCAATCTGTTTTTACGGCTTAAATTAAGTGCTATTTTATATCCTCTCATGGTTTTATTTTTTACCCTCCGATGTCTCTTTTACAATGTTTTGGTGATTCTGTGATAGTGCTCTTCAATCACTATGTAATTTTAACTCATCCCCCTCCGCTGGTCAATGCCACCTGGATGGCTTTATCTGCTCAGAGCGAGGCTGGACGGTCGCTTTTGGTTTGAGTTCCGGTACATATGGGTTTGTTGCCGGAATGAGGAAGCTGATGCCCTTGGCAAAAAGGCTGCAGCTAGAAGACCAGCTCTTAATCACATTTTGCAGTGCCGGCTACAGGACCTTACGCTCGGCAATCCATAGATCAGTTTCACACCTATACTAGGTCCTTGAATAGGGGTAGAGCGATTACAGTTTTATTTGGAACCCCCATACGCCAATGCTTAGGATAGGACCGTAGGTCGCTACTGGCCTCTCACTGTCCAATGGCTCCGTAGTGCCGCTGCCCAATCCCAACATATCGTACATACTTCCATCTCCCCCCTCCCCCCAGCTAAAGGGTACTTTAACGTAATGAAGACAGTAGCTGGTTCAAAAATAAAAAAACTTACAATTCCTGTGGCGCATCACAATATATAAGAAAATGACTGACCAAAAAGTTCAATGTCCCTAAAAAAAACAAAAAAAACTAGACTAACAACTACTTAGAAGAAAATAAAAAATACCAAAAACATATGTTACAGCAGAAGCACTAATCCGACCATGCAGCTATCCCACTTACTTGCATAGTCCTGCAACCGTAACAGGACGCCTACGCCTCCCGACGAGGGCGGGTGGTGTCGTATATCCGGGAGCATGGCTAATGTACCCGGATTGTGCCCTAACCAGGGCCCGTTGTCCCTGATCCGTCTGCACCATCCTGCCCCTGACTTTGTGGTGGAGTCGCAGTGATGAGCGTCTGCGCTTGCCGCAGAATGGCGTCTGTTCCGATGGGATCCGGCCACTGCCTATCAGCCTTACTCGTACTGCCGTAGGGGCGGGACTCAACTATGTTCCGGGTTCTGTCCCACGAATTTGCTGTCCTACGTCTTGTATCCACACGTCGTGTACCAGGCTCTAATGGTGGGAGCTGCGGTTGCACCCCTCCTCTCGCCTGAGGAAGTTCGTCCTGGGTCCTCGCCATTGCTCGCTCTCCTCTGCCTCAGGTTTCTTCTCCAGTGCTGGTCGACCCTGGAGTGGTTGTTTTGCCACGGGAACGCCATCCCGACAAGCTGTCAGCCGTGGCGAGTGTGCTAGAGACTTGTTCACGTCCCTTAGCGGTGTGTTTGAGGTATTGCAAGAGGGCCTTTGATGCCCGGGTCATTGTCCAGCTGCCCCGGGCCAGTGTTACGCCTGAGGAGCCTCTTCGCAGCTTTAAACTGCTACTCTTCCTGCCCTGGCCGTTGGATGGGGAGAGTGGGGCGCAGAGGAAAGCTGCACCTTGACCCCACCAAGGTCCTGAGGACAGTGGCAATCGCGCTGCATGAGGCCAAGTGGTTCCGCCGTCCGTGGAAATCTCTTTGGTGCCCCCCCCCTTGCGAAGAACCTCTCAGGCAGTGATGAATCTTGCTTTAGCTGGGTGCTACTCGGGAAGTGGGCCAGCCTCCAACCAGCCAGGAGGCGGTCATCATAGGCCAGGTAAGAGGTTTCCCCTCCAGCTGAAACATATCTGCGACAACCTGCTGGAGGGGGGGTAATCTGGCGGGTGGCGTGGATTACCAGCGGCTCCGGAGGTAGGGAGGTGTGTGCTTCTTACAATCCGGGCACAGGTTGCGATGTGCTGCAGGTATCCCCTCCATGCCGGCCAGTTAACCGACTACCTATTCCCCTACGTGCATGGAGTCGAGGCCCCTGGTGTCCCAGCATGGGATTAGAGGCGACACGGTGCTGGAGCGGGGCTGGAAAAATACAAGGCGCACACTCCCACCACCAAACGTGTAGGTGACCAGGCTCCCAACCACTGCCAACCTGTCCCCCTCACCGTTAAAGTCCTGACGCAGACAAGGTGCTTTCTTGTGCTTTGTGCTGGGTGCCAGTCTCCCGACACTCACCTTGTTGAACAGCAAGTTGATATGCTGGGTCCTCCATGCTGGCCGTTGGCCAACCATCTCCTAGTCCATGGTAAACAGGGGCTGTCCATGTTTCCCAGTGCTGCTAACAATCACCGCGCACACTGCGTACAGCCGCTATTTCCTCCTCCTGGTCCCACATGTCGTCTACGTCGTGCCGCTTTGAGAGCGGGGATCGCGACAAGGAGTCCGCTGCGTTTATTCTGCTTTCCCGCAGAATACTTTATGCAACCGGTTAGTGCGCGTCCTTCTCCTTCAGGCGGAGTAACCTGGGGTTTCAAACAGCTCCGCGAGGGACCTGTCCTTGACAAACCACTAAGGGGCGATGGTCCCGTCACCACAGGAGGTTGGGGCATCCCTAGGAGAAACAGCCTGGCTTTGCGCAGACACCACGCTAACCGCCAGAGCATTCCTCCCTCGACTGTCGAGTAACCCTGCTTCTGCTGGACCTCAGGGCGGCCCTGCCCGCAGAGGGCCAGGCGCCACAACCCCCCTGCAAACAAAACGGTGTATCCGGTGAAGCACAGGCGCATTGTTCGGTAGGACACAAATCCTAGCCCTTCCTTGGACCAGTCCGTCCGCTGCCGTGGGCCTGGACTTGTCGTAATAGACAAGCCCTCCCTTCCGCCAACTGGCGAAGTTGGCGGTGAGGGAGGCCTGCACCTGGTTGTAAAAAAGAACTTCTGGCGTAGTTGATCGTCCGCAGTAGCAGACACGCCTTGCCTGCTGCCTCTGAGGAGCTCTCGGAAAGGCCTCCATGACAGGCGCCGTGGCCAGGAATGTCGCCGTTGATTAACCATGCCATGCCAGAAATCTAATGTCAGTGGAGGATGGGTCGGTCTGCATGGGCAAACTCCCTGAATGGCTACCAACGCTCATGACGTGGGCTGGTATGCCCCTCCAGATGGAAACCCACGAATTGTTGCCCCTTGCGGCAGAACCAAAATTTTTCTGGTTTCAAGGTGATTCCTGCCTCTGGCAACATGTGGTCCAGAAACTCGTAAGTATTCCAGAACGCGTCCCTCCCACAAGTGTCGTAGATAGTTGTCATCTACGCACTTGTTTTTGCGCAGGATGTCCCTGGACGGATCATCCCGAAGCGCTTGGTGTATGCCGTCAGACGCCGAACAGTGCCCCATGGGCGTCCCTCCGGTAATCTGAAACGGCCCGGGCGTTTATGAAGGTGGTAAGGCGTCCCCCCCCCCCCCCCCCCCCCCGTCGACTTTCCGCAGCCAGTTCCACCTGATTGGAAACCGTCAAAGGCATCGGCGATTGTCCCCTTGTAAGTGTGCACCGGCACCCCAGAAACCATGTCGAAAGGTGGCGGCTTGTGGTGGGGCGTCTCCCTCTTACAGCATGCTTTAAGAGCGTTGGAACGTCCACGTGCGTCCCTTGGATGACCCGGTTTCTTTTTCGCCACCCACCACCTCCTCGCGCACGCAGTCTGTGCCTCGCCGCAGGGACGGCTCAATGACGACCCTACTGACGGTCCCTTCTAAACTGTGCCTTCACTTCGGCCTCCCAGTGCTTCGGAACGGTGGCAGGGTTGACAGACGTATGGGCGGAACCTGGCCCGATGTGGATGTGGTGGGGAGGTTTCGCCCATCACTGGAAGGGGGGACCTGGTTGTGTTAAAGGTGGTTAACGAAAGTGCTGGTACCAACCACTCCTCCGCCCTTGTAGCGTTTTTCTCCTCCAGCGGGGGAAAGGGCACCATCATGGGCTTGGGCGACGCCTGGTGACTCATACCCCCCTGAAAGCTTTCGCTGAATGCCGCCCCCTACAGCTGGGTGTGTAGTGGAAAGGCCTTCTGGCACCAGGCCGAGGCCCCTTACATGCTCCCAGGGAGCAGTGCGTAGCTAGGTATTTATGATTGGGTGCACCCTGGGAGGCAACAGCTGACTTTGGTGGGCAATAGATGAGCTGAGGAAGCCCATACGCTGAGAGTTTTTGGTGGGGACTGGGGACTACTTTCACTTACATGCCAAGACCCCCCCCTTGCATATTTATGCTTCTGACCAATATCAAGAGTTTTCTGATGTCGTATGACTTGGAAGGTTATTGATTTTATTCTAGGAGTGTGTGGGTTTGAGTACTGGTAGGTATCATCCCAGTTTGCTGTGGAGAACGAATAAAACAGGTCATGACAAACAATTAAATACATATATTACCACTTATTACAAAATAGAAATACCCTATTGATACGGAAAATAAAAAAATGCCAGAAGTTTTAAAGCAGCCAGGCGAATAATATAAACATTTCACTGAGAAGTGAAATACCTCACTTAAGCATAATTCTTCTGTTCTTGTGGTTCCTCAGCAAACTTATCAACAAATTTCTTCTAAATCAAGGCTTTTAACGTCGCCTGCCATTTCAATTGACAACACAGCAAGATTACCTAATCCTCTCATTGCCCATTGTATTTCTTATTGTAGTTTTTGATTAATTTCAGAGCATAACAGCTTCCCCTGGCTGAAGCTGTGATGACACAGGTAATACTCATAAATTTTTGCCATCTGTAGAATTCCAGAAATGCCTCTTCATATGGACCAA